>ONZH01021779.1:0-28763 GCA_900303285.1 Rhinella marina
TTAGCCTTTCTCATGATCAATGAGACTTCACGAGGTGATATCTTGCATGGAGCTCCAGGCCTGGGTCGATTGACAGTAATGTTGTACTTCTTCCACTTCCGAATAATTGCACCAACAGTTGTCCACCTTTCTCATCCAGCTTCTTACTTATGGCTTTGTAGCCCATCCCAGCCATGTGTAGGTCAACAATTTTGTCCCTGACATCTTTAGACAGCTCTTTAGTCTTGCCCATGGTGGAGATGTTGGAGTGTCACTGAGACTGTTGGCAGGTGGCCTTTTATACAGGTGACAATTTGGGACAGGTGTCTCTCATCCAGGTAACGACTTCACTGTGATTAGGGGGGGGTGTCAGTGGTCTGTGGGAGCCAACATTAGTCATGGTTTTCCTAGGGGATCAAAATACTTATTTCCCTCAAAGAAATGCAAATTATTTTTTATTTCTCATTTCATGTAATTTTCTCCGTTTTTCTTTTGATATTCTATGTGGCACTGTTAAAATAAAGCTGGCATAAAATTATGACGTTTCATTTATTTTTTAGTATTAAAACTTTTAAAGTCAGTGGGGGATCAAATACTTATTTCCTCCACTGTGTGTGTATATATATATATATATATATATATATATATATATATATAGCCATAAAAAAGGCAGCACTCTCCAAAAAAGTAATGTGAACAAGAGTTTATTTACCCCTGTGGGATGTGATGTTTCGGCTCCATGAGCCTTTCTCAAGCAGTGAAAAGTGAACAACCTCCAAAGTATTTATACATAAAGTGCAAGTGCAAAAACAATCAATCAATAATTAATAGTTCAGGTAAAAAAGAATAAAAAAACTCCAAATTTCATAAACAACGGTGCATAAAAATAGTGCTGTGATATTACAAGAATCACATAACATGATTGTGACCAAATTTAATATACTCCTAATGTAAAAACACATATCTAATATATAAATATTATTAATGAGCATGTGCCAACACAAGTGTCCATAATGTGCTTGTAATTAGTAAGCTGGCCTGATCCAAACGGTCCCTGGAGATGTCATGGCGGTGCTTCATCCAAATACATCAGTATTAGCGTTGTAAAAAGGTGAATGCGCATGTCCAGATAATCCTTGTATATATAAAGTTTTTGTAATCACCATCCGGAGTTCGAGCATGCGCAATAAAGTTATCCGCTCAACACTCCATTGACAGTTCTGGCATCTCAATACAATATACAGTACAGCGCATGCATAGTGCTGTACCAGCAGTCATGTCGGCCATCTTAACAACGGTCAATATGCAGTTTCTTGCCTTAAAGACCTATCAGGGCTCTCCCGTATAAGTCAGCTATCGGATACAGTAAGTTTATTGCATATCTATTTATACAACAATATGCCTGGCAGAACGGAGACAGCTGGATGTGGGGGGACATATGCAGTGGATGGTGCCTTGTACCGACAGGTGATCTCACGGAAGGAAGTGCGATTACACTGGGGTTATATCGGTACGGTGCCGTGATTAGCGATTTCTCTACGAGGATGGCTATCCACGGCCCCCACTGCGTGGTCCTTACTGTATCCGATAGCTGACTTATACGGGAGAGAGCCCTGATAGGTCTTTAAGGCAAGAAACTGCATATTGGACCGTTGTTAAGATGGCCGACATGACTGCTGGTACAGCACTATGCATGCGCTGTATATTGTATTGAGATGCCAGGACTGTCAATGGAGTGTTGAGCGGATAACTTTATTGCGCATGCTCGAACTCCAGATGGCGATTACAACAACTTTATATATACAAGGATTATCTGGACATGCGCATTCACCTTTTTACAACGCTAATACTGATGTATTTGGATGAAGCACCGCCATGACATCTCCGGGGACCGTTTGGATCAGGCCAGCTTACTAATTACAAGCACATTATGGACACTTGTGTTGGCACATGCTCATTAATAATATTTATATATTAGATATGTGTTTTTACATTATGAGTATATTAAATTTGGTCACAATCATGTTATGTGATTCTTGTAATATCACAGCACTATTTTTATGCACCGTTGTTTATGAAATTTGGAGTTTTTTATTCTTTTTACCTGAACTATTAATTATTGATTGATTGTTTTTGCACTTGCACTTTATGTATAAATACTTTGGAGGTTGTTCACTTTTCACTGCTTGAGAAAGGCTCATGGAGCCGAAACGTCGCATCCCACAGGGGTAAATAAACTCTTGTTCACATTACTTTTTTGGAGAGTGCTGCCTTTTTTATGGCTATGATTGGAGCCTTGTTGGGCTGATGGCTATGCACCTCCACTTTGCTCTTGCATTGTGCTGCCGTATTTTTTCATTTAATATATATATATTTATATATATACAGTACAGACCAAAAGTTTGGACACACCTTCTCAGTCAAAGAGTTTTCTGTATTTTCATGACTATGAAAATTGTAGATTCACACTGAAGACATCAAATCTATGAATTAACACATGTGGAATGGCTACCACAGCATCTTGCAGCTGCATGCTATTCCATCCGGTTTGCGTTTAGTTGGACCATCATTTATCAACAGGACAATGACCCCAAACACACCTCCAGGCTGTGTAAGGGCTATTTGACCAAGAAGGAGAGTGATGGGGTGCTACGCCAGATGACCTGGCCTCCACAGTCACCAGACCTGAACCCAATCGAGATAGTTTGGGGTGAGCTGGACCGCAGAGTGAAGGCAAAAGGGCCAACAAGTGCTAAGCATCTCTGGGAACTCCTTCAAGACTGTTGGAATACCATTTCAGGTGACTACCTCTTGAAGCTCATCAAGAGAATGCCAAGAGTGTGCAAAGCAGTAATCAAAGCAAAAGGTGGCTACTTTGAAGAACCTAGAATATAAGACATATTTTCAGTTGTTTCACACTTTTTTGTTAAGTATATAATTCCACATGTGTTAATTCATAGTTTTTGATGCCTTTAGTGTGAATCTACAGTTTTCATAGTTATGAAAATACAGAAAACTCTTTGAATGAGAAGGTGTGTCCAAACTTTTGGTCTGTATATATATATATATATATATATATATATATATATATACATACACACACACACACACACACACTACTACCGATATCCAGATATATCCTATATACAGAATAAGCACATTGCCGATGGATAGATACACAAACACTCACATAATAACACACACGCAGATACATACACATATATACATACACAAACAGATATACACACACATATATATATATATATATATATATATATATACGCACACACATAAACACATACATACACACAGATACTGTGTATGTATATATATATATATATATATATCATACCTCCCAACTTTGTAAAGAGAGAAAGAGGGACATATTGTGCAGCGTGCTTAGCGCGCCTTGGCAAATTTTTTCAGCACTAGGCCACACCCCTAACCCCACCAGTTCCCTTACTGTACGGGGATAATAAACACAGCGATGTCACCGTACAGGGATAATAAACACAGCGATGTCACTGTACAGGGATAATAAACACAGCGATGTCACTGTACAGGGATAATAAACACAGTGATGTCACTGTACAGGGATAATAAACACAGTGATGTCACAGTACAGGGATAATAAACACAGTGATGTCACAGTACAGGGATAATAACCACAGTGATGTCACAGTACAGGGGTAATAAACACAGTGATGTCACAGTACAGGGGTAATAAACACAGTGATGTCACAGTACAGGGATATTAAACACAGTGATGTCACAGTACAGGCATAATAAACACAGTGATGTCACAGTACAGTGATAATAACCACAGTGATATCACAGTACAGGGGTAATAAACACAGTGATGTCACAGTACAGAGATAATAAACACAGTGATGTCACAGTACAGGGATAATAACCACAGTGATATCACAGTACAGGGGTAATAAACACAGTGATGTCACAGTACAGGGATAATAAACACAGTGCAGAATTGAGACAACCCCTTTAACTGTATCACTGCACTACACCTCTGTGGATACTTCTCTACTTCTCTTTCTTGAGATATTAGGTCATACAGTAAGTGGGGTGCATTTGAGATGCCTTTTGATGCCTCCCTCCTGCATGCTGTAATGCGTTCTTCGTACTGGTTGCTACATGCTATCTACACATAATAGAGGCAACAGTTTTGGGCCACTAATAGATGGCAGTTTTGAGTATCTTCTATACAAACTCTAGAATGGGTTGAAGTATTGTGATTTTGGTCTATGAGGGTCAGTTCAGGCTTCAGCTCTGTCCTAGAAGACAGCAGAGGACCTCCATAATTGTAGTCAAAAGCTCCATTTTTAGTTCTTGCCCTAAGTTAGCAGTGCTGAGTTTTATACATTTATTGGTGCTGCCATAGCACAAAGCTCAGTAGTTGGACCTGTGCAATTTGCAGTAGGAGTCATCTTGCAATACTCAACACATAGGCTAACTCCGATCACAGCCTTTTTCAAGTAGAAAAGAAATAGAAACATGCACAAACGGTGCACACCCGATATTTAACATGTAAAGTAGGCTTTGTTCAATACACACAATAAAAACAAAAAGACAAAATGCATTTGGGGGTCTTTGCAAAAGTCAAAGAGAGTTCCCCAACCACAGCACTGCCATTGATAAGACTTACACACAGAAAGGGACACGCATTGCATGAAAATCAATTGTACAGATGGCATGTACAAAAAAGTGCAAAAAAAAAATCAATAAAGGAGGTGCAAGTGCTCGGGGGAATTGAACTACTTGCATAAAGGGCTGGTTACGGGAGCATAAATCCAATAATGTGAATATGTATTCTACTTTAAGGGGGTACTAAAGGAGGCATTTCATCTGAAGGGGACACTAGAAGGGGCATTAATCTTTGAGGGGGCACTACAGGGGGTATTCTGTTGTGTGAGGGCACTAAAAGGGCATATCTACTGTGTGGGGGCACTAAGGGGCATTCTAATGTATAGGGGTACTAAGGCATCCTAATATGTGGGGGAACTAAGGGAGCATTATAATGTGTGGGTATAAACATAGTCACTGGGTGGAGTTGGATCCTTAGCTTTAAAAAAAAGTTGCCCCCAATATTCTAACTCCTCTGACTTTTTAAAAGTTGGAATGTATCCCTTAGTGTCCCCACACACAATAGAATGCCCCCTTAGAGCCCACCTTACAATAGTAAAGCCCCTTTTAGTTAGTACCCCCTTATGAAACACATCCTGATATCCCCAGCAGATGAAGTGACGTCACCATTCCTGTTAAGCTGAGCACAAAAGTGCACAGGCGGGAAAATGATTATCATTCCCTGGCCTGTGCATTCTCTTACTCAGCTCAGCAGGCATGATGATGTCATTTCCCTGCATCACTATTGCATTCAAATATTTCTGCATCCTTAGGACGCAGAGACAGTTAAAATCGGGACATACCTCAGGATAGACGCCACAATCCAGGACCGTCCAGCCGGATCCAGGGCGATTCAGAGGTTTGCATTATGTAGCGCTGCCTCCATATATTTCTTATACTCTAAAGTGGCTCAGGGCGGCCTTGCTCTGTCATTTCAGCAGCACGGGCTTCAACTGCAGCCTATAAGGGGTCATGCACACATATTTTTTGTCCGCATACGTTCCACATTTTATGGGGGGTTAGATACAGGCCCAATAACTTCAATAGGGCTGCAAAAAGATGTAGACAGCACACACATCCGTATGTCCGTTCAGTGGCATCCTCAAAAAAAATATAGAATATGACTTATTCTTATCCACATTATGGACAAGTATAGGACTGTTCCGTTATCGCCCCGGACGTTCCGTGCCACAAAATGCAGAATGCACACAGGCAGTATCGCATTTTGGGGACCACAAAAAAAGCCCTAAGGGATAGATCTCTGCAATAAATTAAACTTTGGGAGCACGTACAACGTCATGACTTTGGCCAAAGATTAATCTTGAGTTTTTGCCTGGAGTGACCCTTTAATTGGTTTTGAGCCACTTTTCTTGCATAAATAACACAAAAATTAGCAACTTCTGTTTGCAATTTTCAGTTACTTAACCCCTTCCCGCTGGACGGGTCTTTAAAGATGGTGCCCGCTCCTGAGCAGAGCAGGTGTCATAGCCGCGGCTGGACTGCTGATTCATACAGCAGCACCCGTGGCTGATATCGAGAACCGGCAGTAATGCCGATCGCGGACCATTTAACCCCTCGGATGCCGTGGTCAATCCTGACCACGGCATCCAATGCGCTAAACACCAGAAGCATGCCCTTCGGGTGTTGCTCCGGCTCCCCCGTGTGGCCATCGGGAGGAGCCGGAGCGTGTATGCAGCAGCCCCTGCCTTTGTGAATGACAGGAGGCTGCTACATAGTATTTCCTATGGAAGCCCTTCTGTGTAATTAGGGCTCCATAGGAAACTAGTAAATTCATCATAGATCAATTGCAAGTGCAGTTGGAGTCTATGATATCAGCAGATGAATGCTTGTTATAGTTCCTATGGGAACTATAAAAAAAAGTTGTAAAATAATAAAGTTTTTAAAAATAAAAAATAAAAATAAATAAAAATTCATATCACCCCCCTTTACCCAAAATAAAGTACTAAAGTACTAAAAAAATTAAAAAAAATACACATCATGGGTATCCGCCATGTGCAAAAACGGGCATACTATAGAAATATAAAACAAATTTTCCCATACGGAAACAGCAAAAACGGAAAAAAGCGTCAAACATGGCCGATTCACCGTTTTTGGTCGCTTTATTTTCTAAAAAAAAATTAAATTAAAAATTGATCAAAAAAGTCATACACACCCCAGAATGGTATCAATGAAAAGCCCCGCAAAAATGAGCCCCCCATACAGCTCCGTACACATAAATATCAAAAAGTTATAGGGGGTCAAAATATGGCAAAAAAATGTTTACTGACCTGTAGAATGAAAGTAACTGGTCAGTTTTAATGCACATTGAACGCCATAAATAAAAAAAAAACGTAAAACTGTGGCGGAATTGCGTTTTTTTGCAATTCCACACGATTTGGAATTTTGTTCCCGCTTCCCACTACATCATATACAATATTAAATGGTGGTGTTGGAAAGTACAACTTGTCCCGCAAAAAACAAGCCCTCATACAGCTATGTGAACAGAAAAATAAAAAAGTTATGGCTGTGTGAAGGCAGGGAGCGCAAGACGAAAACACAAAAACAAAAAACCCTCCGGGGTGAAAGGGTTAATGCAAGGGGTCAAATATTAATGGCCTATCCTAAAAATAGTGTCATCAATATCTCATCAGTGGGATCGGACTCGCAGCCTCTTCCTGGGTCAGTGTTCATTGGTCACATTGCCTAGTTCCAGCTCATTTCCATTCAAGAGAATGGGCTTGGGCTGCAAACCCAGCACAGCCAGTACATACTTATCAACGTTTAGGCTGGTAAAATCGGAGCATCCAAAACCGTGCCCTATAAAACGCCCCAACTTCACCCAGAAACGCCCACGTATAAGCAGAGTTATTGTTAGCCCTGTCCATTTTTGGCCTGAGACAGCTCTGAAAATCAGGGACAGTTCCTGCAAATTCGGGACAGTTGGCAACTATACCACTATACAATGTATGAAGCTTTTCTTGATAATTTGTGAGGAGACTGCAGCACTCACCGAAATTATGAAGATTTAATATAAAGCCTTAATATTCCAGTGAACACACAGTACATCATATTTAACAAGAGCGTTACATATTTTTTTGGCCACGTTCAACAAGAGTGTGTGGCTTAGTGAAAAGTGGGTGTGGCTGGGTAGATTTACTAATACTATTTGAACACATATGTAAATATCATGTTTCATACTTTATTGGTGCTGTCCAAAGTTTGCAAAGTTTCTGGAAATCGGCGCATTTGGTAACTCTCGGAATGGATTTTACAAAGTAATCATCCCAAAGGGTGAAATGCTAACATATTATCTGTAGTCTTATTACTTTCAATATGGCTGTTATTATGGGTAGACCCTGCTTGTGATGTCATCATTAGAATCCTAGCAGATGACTCACTTAGTTGTACTATCATTATGGGGGCCATAACTAATTTACTTATGACGTAATAATGGGGGGTAGGTATATAATGAGGTGATACACTGACCCCAGCCTCAGTCTCATGGGCTGGCTCTTAGCATTAGGGGGCCTCTGCCTCTGACGAGCAGCACAGAACCAGATCAGGTAAGTTTGTCTGCTTTTCTGCTTTTTGCGAATTGCTTTGCTGATCTTTATTTTCTTTCCCTACAATACAATGTGAGAGCTGCATGTTACCCTCCCAGCCCCTGAAAAACTGCCTGAGGTCCCACACTCAACCTCCTAGAGAATCCACAGAGAAAGTAAAGAAGGAGCCTCCAACTCCCTTAAAGGGCCTGATCCACAGAAATCCTAGACCATTTGATAATAAATAAAGGTTTTGTGTGTGTTTCTTTTTTTTAAAAAAAAGTGTTTCTTTTTTCTTATATATTAAGACATTTTAGTAATTTAGTAATTTAGTCACATTTCCCTGTGACCTTCCGGTCCTGGAGCTATGGGCCATAATGGTTTTTGTGGGTCTTTTGGCTACCAGAACTGGGAAGGGAGGGTGGACTCCTCCCAGAGGCAAGGAGGGGAATGGCCAGCTATAAGTGGAAAAGGCCACCGTCAGGACACAGGTCTTGTCTTACTCTGAAAGGGGTCACATCTAGCAGGTGTTTGGAGGGACCGTGGACCAACTGCTCACATTACCTCCCCATATGACTACAGTCAGGATTTACAGCAACCCAGAACTCATCACAATCCAATGGACTATTCATCCATTTGGTAACTGACTATTGCTCTGTTCAGTCCTGTTGTATCATACCACTGTATCTATTCTCTGTGTATATAGTTATATCTAGTGTGCCCTTAAGGCAATTAAATATATAATTTAATCTTGTGCTGTTCTTGTATCTCGATCACGAATCCCCATGACCGTGACATAATCTTAGCTACCTGGGAGTGGTTCCTCCCCCGAATAATCCCGCTGGCGGACCGAGCTTATATTAAACGAGGAACTGATGGCAGTCTACCAGGCTAAGAAGGCTCTGTTTCACTGAGGCAGTGAAAAGGCTCTCGTAGCTTGTCAGGGTTGTGCGCGAGTGTGGGGTTACGCCAGAGGTGCATGGACCACTGCCGCTCATCCCCCTGCCTCCCTGTTCCGGCGTGGACAGGAGGAGTCTGTGTAAACTGTACCAAGCTGACCTTACGTGCTCCTAGGGAGGCGTAACGCCATGTCTTGGTAACCAGTGACGCAATCGCATCACGTGAGCCTGACGTAGTTGATGTCAGGCAGGGCTGCGAGGTGGGGGTTTTGTCACATGGCCACTCTCATGGTGAGATCTTGATTGTGATGTCATCAGTAGAATCCTGGCAGATGACTCACTTGAGATATCATAATGAGAGTCATGGCTCATTTACCTGTGATGTAATAGTGGGGGTGGGTATATAATGAGATGACAGACTGACCCCAGCTTCAGTCTCCTGGGCTGGCTTTCACAATTAGGGGTTCTCTAAAGAGCAGCACAGGGCCAGATCGTATAAATTTGACGCTTTTCTTGTGTTTGGGAATTGTTTGGCTGATCTTTCTTTTCTTTCTCTTCAATACAATGTGAGAACTACAAACACAAACTATGCAAACAAAAATAATAAAGTATACAATACAATACAATCGTGCCATACTCACTATAAAAAATGCACCATTGCTAATCCTACGTTATAAATAGATTCTTGGCAAATACATTTTGTACAAAATTATTTGTGCCTTTATTTATAATGTGAGAGCAGCATGTGACCCTCTCTGGAAAATTCGAGCTACAAAACTCAACCTCCACCAATGGAAGAATCCCAGCAGAAAGTGAAGGAGCTCCAACCCCCCCCCCCCCCACCACCACCACCCAGAAAGGGGCAGAACCAGAGAAATCCAAGACCATTTTATAATAAGTTTTCATGTGTGTGTGCTTTTTTTAAAAAGATATTTTCTTTTCTTTAAATATTCCCCCAAAGTGGGGAAAATTGGCTTCTACCTCACAGTTTTTTTTTTTTTGCCTTCCTCTGGATCAACTTGTAGGATAACAGGCCGAACTGGATGGATAGATGTCTTTTTTTGGCCTTATAAACTATGTTACTATTAAAGTGGTTATCCAGGAAATGATAATGATGACCTATCCTACTATATCTTAACTTTATCCAAGCCTCATTTACTAGGGCGCCATTAGTATCCTGCAGGGCAGTATACGTACTGTATGTGCCCATGATAATAAGCTAGGTAGTCTATAGAATTGGCAGAGATGACACTTAGGGGCACTGGCAGGCTGGCCACCGTCGCCAATCATCTCCAGCTTCTGGCTGGATGGGGCATTTACAAACGTGGGTCAGGTAATTTGTGTTATGCCTTCTCAGCAATATTTCTGATTAGGTATCCAACAGCTCCACCTATTGACATGTTTTGTATTGCAGCTTCATTTATTCTGCCTAAATGTTTCTATGCTGACTAATATTGTCCTTCTCAAGGCTGCATAGTTTCCCATCAGGCCTTGTTTAGTCCAGCCCCCTTCCTCTTCAGCAGCCATCTTTCCTCATGTGTGGCAGTCACACTATGACCTCTGCATTAGACAGTCAGTTCTTCTGTTGTTTTCCTCATCATAGCACAGTCGGCGAGTTACTATAATTCCCTGTATTGTCACTAATAGCTTTCTAGTTCTCATGTCTTTTGAGCTATCTCTTCTGCCTTGCAGCTGTCCCTCACATTCTCTATGCTGTGTAATCCATGTATCTACATAATGTGATGTACTGAGATATGCTGTATACTTTATACTGAATACTGTTATTTTCTTGTAGTTTTACACTGATCCTATTAATAAAAGTTGAAAAGGACCCCCTGCATCCAGCTCAATGAATTGATAGGAAAGAGTTAACTGTCTGACAACTAGTTCACACAGACGGATTGAGGGTGTCAGAACAGTAAAACGACTACTATATAACGGGGGTTGAAGCACAGATACTGTCTATCAGCAAGCAGTCAAGCCGCATGCAACCACAATGTCAGACAGAGCATCTGAACTGTATGCAACACGTTCCCATGTTAGCTCAGCAGCTTCAAGGACATCTAAGAGCAGCCTCGCAGCTGCTGCCGCCAGGGCGAAAGCAGAAGCCGCCAAAGTGAGAGCTGCCTTTGCTGAAGAGGAATGGAAATTAAAGAAAGAAAAAGCACATCTAGAAGCCAACCTTACAAAACGTGTTGTGGCCAAGGAAGCCGACCTTGCAAAACTTGTTGCGGATAAGGAAGCCGCAGAAGCTGAAGCGGAGGCTTTAGAAGCAGCAGCACGCTGTACCAGTGAAGGATCCAGTATAAAACTTGGACCCGAACTTCGCCATCAGGACATCTCGCAACGCACTTCAAATTACGTGCTGCAGCATGCCCAGTTGGATCAGTACCTGCATCCATCTCCAAGTGTGAGATCAAATCCTGATAATCATCTAGGACAAAATCCTGTCATACAGTCAGAAACCCTCGCACACCAATCATTCCACCCTAAGCATGAAGGTAATTCTGTCTACCAATCACCCTCTGTTCCACCTGCATCCAGGCCCATGGATTCCTGCCACGCAGCGACCGCCTTCAAGAAAGGAGGTGCCGATGGTGACCATCGCGACGACGATGCGTTTTATGGCAATTTCTCAACGAATCCTCACCACAGCGATGCTCATCCAGATCGCCCTCTCAGAGACCAAGAAGCTACCAGCTTTTCTCCAGTTCTTTGCACGTCGCGAGCTGCTCACCAAAGGTCTCTCAAAGTTTAACGACCGTCCTGAAAGTTACAGAGCATGGAGGCTTCCTTCAGAAATACCACTGTAGGCGCTTAACAACCTGCAAGTGAAGAGATGACTGTAGTCAAGTGGCTAGGAGATGAGTCATCAGATCACGAAAAAACGCATCAGAGATATCAACATCAACTACCCGAGCAGAGGCTTGGACATGTTATGGGAGAGGCTCAATGAGTGCTATGGCTCCTCAGAGATGATAGAAGAATCCGTCTTTATAAGGTTAGAAGACTTTCGTAAAATCTCAAACAAAAGCTTTCATAAGCTAAGAGAATTGAGTGACCTCTGGATAGAACTCCAAGTTGCCAAGTCTAAAGGAGACCTGCCAGGCCTCGCATCCCTAGATACAGCTAGAGGCATCAAATTCATAGTGCAAAAGCTACCTTACAGTTTGCAGGAGAAATGGATCAACCGGGGCTCAGAGTACAAACAAAGACACAACATTCTGTTCCCTCCATTCTGCTTTTTTGTAGATTTTGTATGTCAGCAGGCGAAGATCAGGAATGATCCCAGTTTTGAACTTTCCATAGTAGACCCTGTCAACTCAAGGATAGGTAAGCCTGCTTCAGTTTGTAACTCCAGAGGCACACCTATCACTGTACACAAAACAAATGTATCTTCTACCGATTTCTCACATAAGACCTACAGTACACCAGAAACCAGTGGGACATTAATGAAAGACCCAAGCAAGGAGTGCCCCTTACATAAAAAGCCTCATTCATTGCAGAAGTGTAGAAGTTTCAGGAACAAATCTCTTAAGGACCGCAGAGCGTTCCTCAAAGAAAATGACATATGCTACAGGTGTTGTGCATCTACGTCTCACTTAGCCAGAGATTGCAAAGACAGTATTACTTGCTCCGAGTGCAACAGCCAAGAACACAACACAGCTCTACACCCAGGGCCAGCACCACAGATTCCCTCACCCTCAGACCAAATAACAGAGCATGGCGGGGAGAGGAAAGACAGTGTACCTCCTGAAGTGTCACCCCAGTGTACTCAAGTTTGCGGAGAAGGTCTGAGTAACAAATCTTGCTCGAAGATCTGTCTTGTTACAGTTTACCCTATAGGTCACAGAGAAAGAGCAGTCAAACTCTACGCCATCCTGGATGACCAGAGCAACAGGTCACTTGCTAGCTCAGTTTTCTTTGACATCTTTAAAATTGAAGGACTTAGTTCGTCCTACTAACTTAAAACATGTACAGGGGTGAGCGAAGAAATTGGAAGAAGAGCCATAGGCTACCAGATTGAATCTCTGGATGGTCAGACATCCTTACCTCTTCCTACATTAATAGAGTGTAATTCAATTCCAAACAATAGAGAAGAGATCCCCACACCAGAAGCAGCTATACATCATGCTCATTTGAGAAGCATAGCGCATCTCATCCCCACACTAGATCCTCAAGCCAAGTTGGTACTTTTGCTAGGCAGAGACATTATTAGAGTCCACAAAGTGAGAAAGCAGATAAATGGTCCTCATAACTCTCCCTATGCTCAGAAACTAGACCTAGGATGGGTCATTATAGGGGATGTTTGCCTAGGAAATGCTCACAAACCAAACAACGTCAACTCCCTTTACACAAGCACGTTAGAGAGTGGGCATCCATCCCTTTTTCTGCCCTGTCCCAACAAACTCCTTGTGAGAGAGAAGCTTATCAACCCAGCATACCCGAACACCGTAGAGGGCAGGTACACTACCAACTATCTGTGCAACGGAGATAAAGATCATCTAGGGTGCACTGTTTTCCAAAAGACTAAAGAGGATCATAAAATAGCTCATTCAATCGAAGATGAGACCTTCTTGGAGATAATGCATCAAGGATTTCACAAAGATGAAACCCACAGCTGGGTGGCCCCGCTACCGTTCAAGCCTCAGAGACCCCGTCTTCCTAACAACAGGGAGCAAGCTCTAAAACGCCTTACCTTGCTAATGTGCAACTTTCTAAGGAAGCCAGAGATGGAAAAACACTTCCTTGCTTTCATGAGCAAAATATTCAAAAATGGCCATGCAGAATTGGCTCCACCTCTAGAAGAGATCGAAGAATGCTGGTATCTCCCAATATTTGGTGTCTAAGAAACCAGATCAGATACGCGTTGTGTTTGACTCCAGCTCAAGATACCAGGGACTCTCTCTGAATGATGTTCTTTTAACAGGACCTGACCTTAACAACACTCTCATTGGTGTTCTCATCAGATTCCGTAAAGAACCAGTTGCCATCACTGCAGATATACAGCAAATGTTCCATTGTTTCTTTGTCAATGAAGGGCATAGAGACTTCCTACGTTTCTTCTGGTTCAAAGATAACAAACCTACCAAAGACATAGTAGAGTACCATATGAAGGTGCACGTTTTTGGCAACAGCCCATCCCCTGCTATAGCGATCTATGGGCTTAAGAGATCCGCACAGGGAAGTGAAACAGACTTTGATGAAGACGTCCAACAGGCTTGAAGATGCAGAATTCTTCACCGGTAGCAAAGTAGTGTTGGGATACATTCATAATGAGAGATTCTATGTCTACGTGAACAACCAAGTACTAAGAATTAGGAAGTCCTCACAGCCTTCTCAGTGGGGTTATGTACCAACTAACCACAATCCTGCTGATCATGCTACCAGAGCTATACCAGCATCATGCCTTAAAGACACTACTTGGCTCGTGGGGCATGCATTCCTGTATCAACCAACACCCGCCGCTCTTCAAAAACACACGCATGAACTTTTTGAGCCTGAATAAGATGTGGAAATTCGACCTCAAGTCTCCACACTTAATACAACAGTTACTAAAAGGAACCTTGGTTCTAGCCGCTTCCACAAATTCTCCACCTGGAGGTCAGCCTACAGAGCCTTAGCTTGCCTGATTCACATTGTCAAATCCTTTAAAGCCACGCAGTCTACATCAGTTCTACGCAAAGGCTGGCATTATTACCATAAACCTTACTCAGCGGAGGAGTTCATATAGGCAAGAAACAAATGGCAAACAAGTAGGCCCAACATAGAGCCTGGAAACATTGTTCTAGTAAAAGACAACCAGTCCAAGCGGAATGAGTGGCCTTTAGGATTGGTGACTAAAGTCTTCCCAAGTCAAGATGGAAGAGTCAGAAAAACGGAGATCAAGATCCCCAAGCAAAACGGAAAACTGTTTCTTAGACCCGTTTCTGAACTTGTTCTATTACTCTCCAGTTGAAATGTTTATGTGGTATCCCTTGGAAACCAGACGGGGAGTGTTATGCCTTCTCAGCAATATTTCTGATTAGTTATCCAACAGCTTCACCTATTGACATGTTTTTGTATTGTAGCTTCATTTATTCTGCCTAAATGTTTCTATGCTGACTAATATTGTCTTTCTCAAGGCTGCATAGTTTCCCATCAGGCCTTGTTTAGTCCAGCCCCCTTCCTCTTCAGCAGCCATCTTTCCTCATGTGTGGCAGTCACACTATGACCTCTGCATTAGACAGTCAGTTCTTCTGTTGTTTTCCTTATCATAGCACAGTCAGTGAGTTACTATAATTCCCTGTATTGTCACTAATAGCTTTCTAGTTCTCATGTCTTCAGAGCTATCTCTTCTGCCTTGCAGCTATCCCTCACATTCTCTATGCTGTGTAATCCATGTATCTACATAATGTGATGTACTGAGATATGCTGTATACGTTATACTGAATACTGTTATTTTCTTGTAGTTTTACACTGATCCTATTAATAAAAGTTGAAAAGGACCCCCCTGTGTCCAGCTCAATGAATTGATAGGAAAGGGTTAACTGTCTGACAACTAGTTTACACAGATGGATTGAGGGTGTCAGAACAATTTGCACCATGGCACCCCAGTACAACGATGCTTGGATACCTGCCCTAATGCACAAGTACATACCGTATCTATCAACTGTCTCAGATCTGGCGGGACAGTTTCAGATTTTGGTGGCTGTCAGGGGACAGTTGTGATTCATCATGTCCTGATTTCAACTGTATGTGTTCACAATGGTGAAGCCATAAACTCCCTACTCCACCATTCCCCAGCCTGTGCTGTTTTCATCATTGCACCTGGAGAGTGCACAAGACAGGGAAGGATGCACTACGTACATTAGGGGCTAGGTGCGTATTACTTTTTTATTACAGGGGGCTCCACTTCACTATTGAGTGGGTGCACAAAGGGGGTTTTTCAGGACGATTTCTGCAGGTGCAGTAAGCGGGCATAACTACTGTGTGTGGCCACAAAGGGGCTAAGCCTATTGTGTGGGGGTACAACCACTGTGAGCAGAACACTAACAGGCAGAGGCAGCACTAAGGGGCCATAAAGCTAGGCTGAGCTCTTCAGGCATGGTGCTGGCAGAGGGGCAGCCTGTCAGTTGGCAGAGCACTACCACATACAGATAACACCAAGGCCACGTCCATGGCCAGGCTGCCTGCACGCAGGGCTCTGCCTCAGGTCAGGCGATCTCTGAGGAGGAGGGGCTATCTCTGAAATCCTATTGGTCGCGCTCAGCTCTGATCTCAGCAGTGATTGGCCGGCTGCCCGAGTTTTTCCTCACCATGACAGGGGGGCGTGGTCTTCGCTGGTAGAAAACCTCTGCTAGTTTGCAGAAGTTTCCTCTGTGTGTTTATCTGCTGCGGGATTTGTGCGGACGGACTGCGGGATCTCTGCGGACTGGCCTTGGACGACGTATCGGCTGCACCATGCTGAGAGCTGTTCTGGGGAAAGTCTGCGCCAGGGCATCGCACGTGCCTCTGGGCGTCCAGATCGCCAGGTTTTCTGCTGCAGCCCTTCCTGCCCCCAACCCCAATCCAGATGTTCGCTATAACCAGGTAACGACCCCATGAGTGTGTTGTGGGTCAGGGTAAAAACTGCGATCGGTGCGATGTCGGTCGTGGTAGAGGGCTTGTTTGTTGCAGTGTGATAAGCTGCAGGGCTGGGCGCATTCTCCTCCTCACTTCCTGGATCTGCCCCCGAATGTTGTCTTTTGGAAGATCTGTGTAGTGTATGAGACCCCCGTACAGGAGTGTGCCTTCCCTGGTCACTTGTGTACTGCCTGGCCATACCAATGTCAAATCAAGTGTTTTGCAGCTTTGAAAGTAGCTTTTTCTGTACGTTTTTCCAATCTTAGCCAAAGATCTGTGCTTGTAAGGTCAGCCATTCCAGTGGTGAGGTGACAGGAGACCAGGCACTAAGATCATGATCGTGGGGCCCCAAAAAAGTGATCTACTTACTGAATCAGGGGATCACAACCATCAGTCCCTAAATCCTAAATGAGACTTTTTATTTTCATATCCTTTTTGAAAATCTCATGTCTGTGTAGGAGAGAAACTTGGTTTAAATGCCCATAGCAATCAGATTGTGGAATGGATCAGGGATCGGTGACCCACTTATGTCTATGGTGCAGCATTCTGGATCGAAGTCTGGTTGTGTGTATGACAGCTTATAGAGCCATAGGCACTGTGTACCTCTGTGGTCCTTCTGTACGGTCCCGTATCCATCCCTAGAAGCAATGTGATGGAACTTGCAAAATCAGAGGTCTAATACACAGGTAGTTTCTCTGGTGATCCAAGCACGAGACTCCCCAGACATAGTACAGTTCACTCAGTAATTATACCGCCCTGCAACTCCCTTGGCAATCACAGATCGTGATGATAAAGACATGTTAATACAAGGCAGTAATGCTGTAGTGCTTTACTTTGATCTACGCTATGGATTTGTAATGCGTCCCGTAAAATCCACAAGGTGGGTGAAGTTTAAGACCTGTTCACACAGCTAAATGCGTGGTGTATTTCTATGCATGAAATGCGTTCTGAAATATACTTCAGAAATTATACTGAAAATGAGCGGGCACGACCTCAGTTAATTAATATGGTACACACCTAAAAGGCTTACCATCTCCACCCCAGTGCAAAGATGGGGTGTATAACATACAACTACAAAATCATGCCAAGATAGGAAAGAGGCTTTACTGGAAAATCGCAGACAAAAACAACTAAAAAGCACAATGTGCGCTACAAATATACAATGGTTCCAGCACCATGATACCTGCTGTCCAGTTGCTGCCCCACTCCTTATCACTAGGGTATGCTATCAATGTCAGAGAAGTATGGGTTCTACCTCTAGGACCTGCCCAGATCTCCAGAATTGGGCCCTTAAATTGAAGGCAGATCAGCTGAACATGGGTAACCTCCCTCCATTTACTCATATAGGAGTTCTGAAAAGCCAAGCACTGGCTTTGCTGTTTCTAGAAATCCCATAGTGGTGAGTGAAGAGGTGGCTTCTCTTGCATAGTGTGCTGCCCTGTTCTGGAGATGGGTAAGAATCACAGAGGTGGGACCAGCACCTATCTGACATTGATGGCATATCCTAGCAACATGCCATCAGTGTAAACAGCCTCAATATAACTTGCAATACCTTTTAGTCAGTCATAGAATAAATCAGATTCTCCAAGTGCAATGTCATATCAAGTACAGTATAAATAACATGGTAAAAACCGTTGTGGAAGCATGGAGTCGCCACGTGTATCTCCACAGCCGTGACTTCCTCAGGGGGCAGCGTTTCTCTTATTCATTGTGCTGCATTTGATGTGACACAGCAGGAGGCGTCAATTGAAGTAACAATATCTCAAGTTAGTGTTCTGTCCCCCCCCAAGAAATAGTATTCTCCCTTACCTCTTTCAACAAGTCTGTTGCTTTGGTTTTCACTGCATTTTGAGTCCTCCACCAATATTGTATTATCTAACACATGGCCTCTTTTTTTCATCTGACCGCTGGGCCAAGTCTTAAACATCAGGTCTGCTCCTTGTCCTCCTAGCTAGCCTGTCACAGATCTGCACTGGCTGCAGGCTCCCATCTAAATTTCTCTGTTTGCTACCTTTGAGCAGATGAGCACATCAAGCCATCCCTTCCCACAGACTCTCCTCCTACCTGTGCACACTTGGCCCATTCTCTATGATAAATGCAATAAATCTTCCTGGGATGTCAAGTGCTGGTACCCCAGGCAGTGCTTAGGCTTGTGCCCCAGGCCCAGGCATTTGTTTAGAAAAACAGTGCTAAAAAGCAGTTTCTACATCTTTTTAGTGAGCAAATAAATGCCAGAGCCATACATCACTCATTATCTCTCAATGAAACCCTAAAATTCCCCGCCCCCAGACCTGATAATTTGTGTTGAAACTCAAAATTTTCACTCCCTTTTTTAACCTGCAAATACAGTGAAACACCTTTCAGACAACCACCCAAAAATTACATTCAAAATGGGTCTTCTGGGGGTTGTTCTTCTCAAAGAAGGTGGCCAAGAGACATAACATACAGTATGGTGGAACTGAAAATGTGTCATAGGAAATCTGTTCTGGATAGTGGAGGTGTCTTCTCAATATGAGGTATTCTTTTGGACAGGTTTCACCATTCTTCAGTTTGGACTAGCGGTATTTCCTGTGGTCAAGCTTCTTAACGGATCAGAGTAATTTTAATTTAGATTGGACGGACATGGTCTGTCATTATCTCATCATCATCAGGTCTAACCATGGAACTAAAGTAATGTTACTTATGACATGTATATAAACTACGATCATGTCAAGAACTTGCCCAAAACTGCCTTATGATAGATGAGCCATCATGCCCACAATTAATATTCTTATTTGAAGGAAGCGTTCATATGTGTTCAGGCATTATGGATGTTTGTGTGCAGATACCCCAGCAGGGTCGCCAACTGTCCTGAAATTTCTGGACAGTCTGTAAAAATAGGTGACTTTTTCATGTGTCCATAATTTTTTTGGAGGTTGGCGGTACTTGGCTAGATTATCTTGGTGGTAATTATCATTTTACAGTTCAATTCAATGGAGATAATGAGCTCTTATCAGTATATTGAGCTATAGACATGTATTACTAATAGTGTTTACCGTTCATTATGGTTTTCCAATTTGTCCGTAAAAAATGTAGGGTGTCCATGATTTTGGCATAAGTTGTCCAGAAAAAAAGAAAAATTCTGGTTGGCAACCCTGAGCCCCAGACTTTCCTCCCTCTTGGTGTCACTCATCTACTGATGTTCATGATCTTGTTGCATACCCCATGTTCTTGTTGCATACTGATAACCTTTTGCCTAAACTTGATATCTGCATAGCAATTCTGTGCTGTGTCTTTTGGACTTTGTTTCTCTCTTCGGTTGTTTCTCTGATTCCAGTTTGACCAGTTCTTTAGTTATGTGCATGGTGCCTAGTTGAAAGCCGGTGGTTGTGAAAATATTTAGCTTCAATGCAGGCCATACACTTTCTCTCCTCGCCTATGACAGCACCCCTGGAGAGACCGCCTCCTTCCTCAGGACAGGAAACAGACACCGGCATCGCTTTAAAAGAGGGACCACCCCCCTCATCTCCAGTTCTGTTTCCTGTCCTAAGGGAACAGGGTACCGGTATCACCTGGAGTGCTGTGGGAGCTGCGAGGGCCCGGGCCTTTCTATGTGGTGGCTGGAGGGTTACCTCGATGCGGCATAAGTCTCCTCAAGGAGCCGCTGCTGAGTCTGGGGGGTGCGCCTTCTCTCCTTCCAGTCTTCCAGGGGCAGAGGGGCTTCAGCTTCTCTGCTGCTGCGGCCTCTGCGGGCCGTGTTCCGGCCGCCGCGCGCGAGGACTTCCGGCGGCGGGGGAGATTATGCGTTCCAAACGCAGGAAGGGGCGGGGCCTACGGAGCGCGCGGATTTTAAATACCCAGCCAGCTTCCTGCTCAGGCCGGCGTGCCTTTGAGCAAAAGAATTCCTCCAGTGGCTTCTCCTTGCCTGAGATAATGGAGCAGACACAGCGCGCTGAGCCCACTGATACCACCAATGATCCGGTACCTGGTGGGGTAAGAGGGGCTCTCCCCCTGTACAGTGTTATGTGAAGAGCTTATGGGGGTATTTTGTGTTTGGAGTCGGTCAGTGGTTTGAAGAAGAATTACCCTAGTACTTCAGCTACGGTTGCTACCGCACCTTCTAGTGACAGTGATGTTCTGTCCGGCTTAGAAGAGGAGGGGGAGCGTCCGTCGTCTGAAGATTCCTCAGACTCGGAATCTGCGGGAAAACCGCTATTTTCCGCTGATAACATTAATTCCCTGGTCAAAGCGGTGCGTGTGACTATGGGACTGGATGAGCAGAGAGCTCCCCTTTCAGTGCAGGACTCAATGTTTGAGGGCCTGGGGCCGAGAAAAAAGAAAAATTTTAATGTGCACAAAAATGTACAGGCAGTAATTGCTAATGAGTGGAAGAAACCTGATAGGAAGTTCTACATCCAGGATCTGTCAAGCGTAAATACCCGTTTGATGATGAAGTATCATCAGCCTGGGATAGAGCTCCTAAGTTAGACGCCCCAGTGGCAAAAATGTCTAAAAGAGGAGCTCTTCCATTTGATGATATGGGTTCCTTAAAGGACCCGATGGAGAGAAGGGCAGACGTTTATCTCAAGAAAAACTGGGAGGCCTCTGCAGGCGCTTTTAAGCCGGCTATCGCCGCCACGTCTGTCGCCAGATCTTTGAAGGTGTGGCTAGAGGAGCTAGAGGCCCACATTAAGGGAGGCACCCCTAGGGATCAGCTGTTGGCATCCTTTCCAACTATATTTAATGCTGTGAATTTCTTATCTGATGCCTCTGCGGATTCCCTCAGGCTGTCTGCCAGGGCCTCCGCCCTTTCCAACTCCGCTAGAAGGGCTATTTGGCTTAAGGGTTGGAATGGAGATGTCGGGTCTAAGGCAAAATTATGTGCCATCCCGTGTGAAGGGGAATTCCTGTTTGGGCCAGTCCTGAGCGATTTATTAGAAAAAGCGGCTGACAGGAAAAAGAGCTTTCCTCCTACCAGTCAGCAGGTCCCTAGAAGATCTTTTAGACCTAGATTTAATAAGGAGGGGTACAGGTCTAGAGATAAATCCAGGCAATTCCCGGTAAATACCAAGAAGTCTAAGGGATTCCTTTTTTCCAGCTCAGAAGCCTCAAAAAAGCAGTCCCAATGACGCCAGGCCACCTGTTGGGGGTCGTCTGTCTCTGTTTCTACCTCAGTGGCAGAGGGGTGTACGAGAAGTTCCGTATGGAATCTGTCAGATCGACCCTAAATTACCTCCTGCCCAATTGTTTCATGGTATCTGTGGATCTCCGGGACGCTTATTATCACGTCCCCATTCATCCGGTTCATCAGAAATATCTAAGGGTTGCAGTTCAGGTGTCATCAGGGATCAGGCACTTCCAGTTCAGGGCCCTTCCCTTTGGCCTGTCCCAGGCTCCCAGGGTATTTACAAAACTCATTTCCGAAATGATGGCCCATATCAGGGAGAGGGATGTGGTAATTGTCCCTTACCTGGACGATTTTCTACTGGTGGCCCAGTCAGCCCAGGCTCTCCAGTCCAACATCATTTGGTTCAGGGAGATCCTGGTGAGTTTGGGATGGGAGCTAAATCTGGAAAAGTCCTGCCTATCTCCTTCACGAAGGTGCAGATTCCTGGGAGTGGAGTTGGACTCGAACTCTTCAGTCGTCCTTTCTTCCGATTCAGAAAGATTGTTAATCAAGGACAGGGTCCAGAGTCTCATTTCCCTCGAAAGTGTCTCCATAAGAACAGCAATGTCTGTATTGGGACTTCTCACAGCGGCTATTCCGGGGGTGGAGTGGGCCCAGTACCATTCGAGGCCACTCCAGCTCCAGATATTGGCAGGTTTGGGACAGGGGTCTCACTTCTCTAGACGGGGTGTTCACCCTCTCTCCTCAGACCGTTTCATCCCTGAGGTGGTGGTTGAATCTCCAAAATCTGGAGAGGGGAGTTCCCTGGTGCAGAAAGGATGTCATCTGTTTGACCACAGATGCCAGTCCAAGAGGGTGGGGAGCTCACCTGGGATCCTCCCTGTTTCAGGGTCTCTGGGATCCTCCCTCTCAGTCCCAGTCTCACAATTTCAGGGAGCTGAAAGCGGTTCTCTTGGCCCTCTCCAGTGTCTCCAGCTCATTCGGGGGAGAGATGTACGGATTTACTCCGACAATGTGACCACTGTAGCATTTATCAACAGGCAGGGGGGCACCAGGTCTCAGTCCTTAATGAGCCTAGCTCACAGCATTTTTCATCTAGCAGAGAGGTCCCTAGCTTCTCTCTCTGCAGTCCATTTAAAGGGGAAGGAAAATGTAAAGGCAGATTATCTAAGCCGTCACTGCCTTTTCCAAGGGGAATGGTCCCTGGATCAGGAGATATTTTCCCTCATAACATCCCGGTGGGGGGTACCTTCCATAGATCTATTCGCCACCAGACAGAATCGGAAGGTGAAGGGTTTCTTTTCCCTTTCCCCGCGGGATCTTCCAGTAGCGATAGATGCGTTTGCTCAATCCTGGAAGAAGGGACTTCTTTATGCCTTCCCCCCCCTAAAAAGCCAAGGGTTCTAAAGAAGATTCAGGAGGACAGAGCACTAGTAATCGTGATTGCCCCCTTCTGGCCAAGAAGGGTCTGGTTTTCAGAACTACGCAGAACGCGTTTTCTGCTTCTTGGGCAGAGAGGGCCTCGGCTTCTCTGGAGCAAATTTGCAAAGCCGCCATTTGGAGTACCCCGCATACCTTTTTTCGTCATTACAGACTGCAGCTACCTTCCAATGATGGGCTGGTTTTCGGCCGGAAGGTACTACAGGCGGTAGTCCCACCCTGACTTCTAGCCTAGTCTCCAGGGGTGCTGTCATAGGCGAGGAGAGAAAGTTTAGATTACTTACCGGTAATCATTTTTCTTTGAGCCTATGACAGCACCCCGATGCATTCCCCCCCCCCCCCCCAAAAAAAAAAAGGGGCACTCTTTGAGATGGTGTTTAGATAGGTTTTGGATATATTGTTGGATATGAACACTGTTCCCTTAAGTTCTTGAAAAGGACTGGAGATGAGGGGGGTGGTCCCTCTTTTAAAGCGATGCCGGTGTCTGTTTCCTGTCCTGAGGAAGGAGGCGGTCTCTCCAGGGGTGCTGTCATAGGCTCAAAGAAAAATGATTACCGGTAAGTAATCTAAACTTTTGGCTGTTAAACACTCATATACACTCAGCCTTCCCAGCATCATTCGCATGTTTCAGAAAAGACATGGATACTCTTGAGAAATCCTATCTGCCAAGGTTTCATTGGGGAATGGATCTCCAAGTCAAGAAATGTTTGCACTTGTTGAAAACTAAAGTAGGCCACACAGTGAATGTGTATCACGTGGTTCCCAGAGATTTTGGGGTTTGGCTGACCATCTAATGTGTATGATGACTTCCGTACTCTAGTTTAGATGGCAGAAGACATTCAGGGAGAATAGTATGGGTGGTATCCAAACAAATGTTCAGTTTTGGTTGTCTTTCACAGGGCCGGCCTCAGGTTTCATGGCACCTGTGTGAGAAGTCCTTTTGACGCCCTCCAACGCACACACCTCTATGACCCCGCTATTATAGGGTACTAGATACACTAAATTAGTAGTATCAATTTTAAAATGTAACTTAATTTAATGGCGAAAAGAATACACAAGTAATGTGTAAAGGGGGTTGTCCATAGATACGGCACTGGGAACTAAGCTCGGTCCATAGGTATGGCATTTGGAACCAAGCTTAATACAGATATCTTTTGCATAGTCGGATTGGCCCTTGCCATATAAGCTAGGAGCTGTAGCTTCACAAAAGAGAATTCCACCACCCATCCTCATGCTGGAAACATATGTGACTACAGGACTGATCAGACAGTTAGTGGCTAAATAAACATTTACATTTAGTGATCTTATAGGTGATGTCTCCTCTGGATCTATTATATTTTCTTTCCATCTAGTTCAGACCCCCATGATGACTTCTCCCTTACACAGCTTTTCTGCAGAGTTTGCCGCCCAGATGTCCTAAAGCTTCTCGCTTTACCAACACATCTGCACCTTGTACATGAACAGTATATGAACACAAACTCCTCTTATTGCCACATGTTGTGCCCAGTCTATAATGGCAACATACCCTGTGAGCCTGAATACAGTCATGTCGCACCCTATTTTGTAACTTTCGGGAGTAGCGATTCCCAGCCTTATAACTTGCATGGTTTACAGTGGCTATTAATGTCGGCTTTTCTTTCATACCACACGGTTGTAATTAACCACAGTGTTCCCTATCTAAATATTTATGCTGGAAATCTGAGCTGATTTTACTGTCCCCTTATAAGAATGGTGCCCTCTTAGTGTTAAAATATAAAAAAAGTGAAAACTCTCCAGCCCTGTTACCACGATGACTGGAAAACATACTGTTTTTTTTTTTTTTTTTTTTTTTTTTCCCCCAGCAACAAGTGTGATGCAGTGCTGTCTTCACGTTTGCTGAGCTGAGCCAGCTCTCTAGTCTCCTGCCCAGCTAAGCAGGCACAATGACGTCATTGCACCGCGTCTGCTGCTTCAGACAGCGGCAACTGGTCGATGGCATGCAAATATTTAATTGTATCTACGTCCTGTGATCAGAGATACAATTTAGTACAGGGGCCAGGATGGGATTACAAAACAGCCCTGGCACACAAATCCCACAACTTTACATATGATATTGCATAAAAATAATGAGCAATGCACACAGCCATGAATCTTACTTTACTTGGTCATGACCCTATGTAACCTGTTCATAAAAGGGGAACACAGAAATGCTTAATCACGTGGTCTGAGACATGCATTACCTCCCCATAACACCACCTACAGTAATAAAGCTCAAAATACACAATCCGATAATAGCACACAGCATATAATACCTCCTAGCAGTGCCAAATAAACACTATCATGTAGCACAAAATTCTGCCACAGCAGTAACAAATACCATACTCCATTACATTGTCTCTTCCCCAATAGCTCCAAATGAATATCCCCATAAAGTACAAAATACCCAGCATTATTGTCCTATCACAATCCCTCCCCCACTGGCAGCAGCATTGTCCCCTTACACCCCCCCCCCACTCACACTGGCAGCAGCATTGTCTCCTGACAACCCTTTCCTCAATTGTCGGTTGCATTATCGACATTTAAACGTCTCACCTCTCTTGGAGAGGGAAGGCCATGGAGGCTGGAGGGAGAGTGCGTCTTCTGCACTTCTCCTCCACACTCACAGGTCCTGCACTCTCCTAACCTCAGAACTACACCATTGTCAGTGCAGTTCCATTACTGTTACAGGGAACAGGACCTGTGATTTCATCATAGGTCATTGAGCTTTGTAAAGCCTCTGAAGTGCACTGCTGGTTGGCATCATCCGTGCAGTTACTGTTTACCAGTCTGGACCTGGCAGGAGCCCCTGGAAACCAGGCTGAATCAACAGGGTGCCTGGCAATTAGGACTGTCTGAGGGGAGCCTATAAAACCTTTTGGTTTATAGTAAATTAAAATATTTCAATGTTCCCCCATACAATAACAATTCTGGAACATTTTTCTTAAAATCAGCATTGCAGTTATTCACCTATTCCTCCTGGGAATGTATGAATGTTGATAAATGGTCAATTGCCTCTCTACAGTCAAATGTGACATTGTGCCGATCGGTGCTGTCAGTGTCAAATGCATAATGGCAGGTTGAAATGAAATGTCTGATGTGAGAGACGTGCAAGATATTACAATGTTTTCTCCTTTCAGCTCTTCATAAACAATGAATTTCAAGATGCAGCCAGCAAGAAGACCTTCCCCACCATCAACCCTTCCACTTGGAGAGGTCATCTGTCACGTGGCGGAGGCAGATAAGGTAAGAGAGTGGCAGATCAGAGAAATCTGTTTAACAGCATTGCATAAGCTGCAAACATATCTTCTTCATACAAAAGAGCTTGTAGATCTAGAACCACCAGAAACATATCCTATGTGATACATTTTAATCGTATTACTACAGTAACGCTGGCACATGGTCAGGAATGTCTGCATGCTAGCAGATGACTGTATGTAGTCCTGGGGTTACATCAGTAATAAATCTGTTACTGATGTTTTCACTGCTAACTGCTATGGAGAGAGGTATGAAAAGATACTGCCGTCTCTGATCTCTCCACCCAAAGCTTCACCAGTTGCCCCAGACATTTGGCTCTGGGCAGATGCTATTGTGCAGCACTGGCGGAGGTGGCTGCTTCACTTGGGGATTAAAGGGGTTGTCCAAGTTATGGAAAAAAAATATAGCACTGTAAAATCTGATGGGCAGCAATATATAACTAAGTTCAGCAAGTTTTAGGCAAAAAAAATCTCTATTTCCTCATTTCCCTGGTTCTCTTCTGGCCTTTGTTTACATGCAGTAATAACAATCTATGCCCCTCCCCCCTTCTCTGCAAAGGCAATGAATATAAGTGCTGTGAGTACATGTCTGCCTAGCCTGGGATACTCAGCAGCATGTTGTTTGTGTAGGACTACAAGTCCCAGCTGTACAATGACACTGCTGATACACACAGGAAATTCTCCCTACCTGTTCTTGTACAATTCCTCTATATCTCCTTGCCCAGCATTTGTCTCCTCTCACTGCTGCAGCTACTATTTGTTGTAAAGTCTTGAGCCTCCAGTGTGTTCTGGCTGAAGGGTTAATGTTTTACGTAAGGAATCCAGGGAGAGAGCAGATAGCAGGAGCCGGCAAAGAAAGGGGGCGTGGCCAGTGACGTCTCGTGTACAGACTGTTATCTGAACTCTCAGGCTTGTACACGAAAACATCACAGACCAGGGAGATAAGGTGACATCACAGGTCATGTGACCCTCAGTCAACTCTGAGAAACCAGCAGCTTTAGAAACAACAAGTATATGGGAAATTGTTATACCTGACAAGTTAAACATATAAAGAACAAAAAAAATAACTCCGACAACCCCTTTAATGCCTCCCTGTCTGGTAGACTCTCGGCTGCTGTCGGAACACAGGAGGGGGCACAGACTCCTATCCCTATTATCTGCAGTGTGTGTGACTTATGGTGGCTTTAATAAATAGGAGTCCATATACAGAGATGTGTCTTAGATTATTACAGGCTCTGGGATGTGATTGCGTACAGCACCCTCTCCAGGGACCAGGGGGTGAAAGGCAAGATGCATACAGAGCTGAACTCTTTACAGCCTTAGAAGGTTTTTTCACATTTGCATTTTTGTTTTTTCACTCCCTGCCTTTCTCTCTTAGCGCTTTGGGGGCTTGTTGTGTTTTTTTTGTTTTTTTTTTGTGGGACAAGTTGCACTTTCTAATGCCACCATTTATTATTGCATACAATGTAGTGAAGAGCTGGAAAAAAAATCAAAATGGGATTAAATTCCGCAACAGGTTTTGTTTTTTACGGCATTGTCTGTGTGGAATTTTCATTCTCTGGCCAGTATGATTATGGTTGATACCGCATATTTATGGTTTATCTTGCATTTAACCCCTTGGCCGACAATGGGCGTACCGGTAACGTCCTGGGCACGAGGTACTTAGTGCAACAGGGCGTACCGGTACGCCCTGCATGTAAACCCCCCCCCCCTGCTCAGTGCAGGGGGGTTACATGCTGTAATGGGTGCTGTTTAAGACACCCAGCCACCCATAGTTAAGGCCTCGGGGGTGCCGTGCACCCCCATAAAGGCGATCGCTGTGAATGGCTGGTCTATTCAGACCAGCCATTCACAGCAGGCAAGGGGTACTCGGGGGTATAGCGCTATTCTAGCGAATCCCCGCCGAGTGTCAGTATTTAGGGGGAGGTCAGGGTGTCCCCCCCGCCCCCTGATTGGCTGTGGGCAGAAACCCCCACCCCCCTGATTGGCTATGGGCGGGGGGGAGATTTGCAATGTGCGGGCGGCTGCCGCAAGTGCCGCCCGCAATGATTTCTCAGGATGGCCGAGTGTATGCAAGCAGAGTATTAGCATACAGCTGATACTCTGCTTGAAACTGCTGACATCGGTGCTAGCACCGATGTCAGCAGTTTAACCCCTTCCATGCCGCGGTCCGTAGGGACCGCTGTATGGAAGGGGTTAACAGGGAGGGAGCGCTCCCTCCCTCTCCCATCGGCGCTGCGGTGCGCTGGCAGCGCCGATGGTGTGGGCAGATGAGAGG
>ONZH01021780.1:0-21309 GCA_900303285.1 Rhinella marina
ATTTTACAGTTTGTGGGTTTCAGTACAGCAGGCCCATTTTTTTTTTTTCATATATAGAATACACTTATAATAACGGAAAATGTTGAACCCCAGGGCCTAAGGGTGGAGGACGAGGGCGTGGGCATTCAATTACTGCAGGGGGCAGAGGCCGTTGTCCTGAGCAGGGTGAGACAGTACCTGCTGATGGGGAGCAGGGGAACGCCGCAGAGCTACCACTCCCTAGCTTCATGTCTGAAACTTACAGGGACATGTGGTAGAGGACTATTGAAACCACAACAGTGCAAACAGGTGATGTCGTGGATTGTGGACAATGCTTTAAGTAATTTGTCCACCAGTTAGTCTTCCACACAGTCCACCCACGTTACCCAAGGGAGAACTCCTCTGGCTCCTCAACCTCCTTCTCCCCAGTCTGCCCCCTCCCAGAAAAATTTGGAATGCGATCCGGCATACTCTGAGGAACTGTTTTCAGGACCCTTCCCAGAGTCACAAACCACTTCTCAGGTTGCTGCTGACCTCGTTCCCGATGCCCAAGTTTTCCAACTGTCGCAGTCTATGGGTGATGACATTGTTGACTTAGTGGAAGAAGTGTGTAAAGAGGTGTCGGACGATGAGGAGACACGGTTGTCAGACAGTAGTGAAGTTGTTGTCAGGGCAGAAAGTCCGAGGGGGGAGCAGACTGAGGAATCGGAGGATGATGAGGTGACTGACCCAAGCTGCGTTGAACAGCCGAGTGAAGACAGTGCTTCTGAGGCGGAGGCAAGTGCTGCACCAGAACAGGTTGGAAGAGGCAGTGGTGTGGCCAGAGGGAAAAGCAGGGCCAGAGCTGGTGCATCAGCAGCAACTGTTTCACGTAGTGAAGCTCACGTGGCGAGGCCTAGATTTTCGCAAGTCTGGAGGTTCTTTAAAGAAATTGAGGATGACTGACGGACTGTGGTGTGCAACCTGTGCCACACCAGGATAAGCAGGGGTGACACCACTACTAGCCTAACCACCACCAGCATGCGCAGGCATATGAGTGCTAAACACCCCACTTAATGGAACCAAGGCCGTTCACCTCCTGTGGGTCCCAACACTGCTCCTTCCCCTGTGTCACCCGCTGCCTCTGCAAGTCAACCGCCTGCCCAGGACCGCGGTACGAGCGCCTCCCGCCGGAAAACCACACCTTCGCCTCCACGATCCTCCACAGCGTCCACGAATGTGTCCCTACGCAGCATTCAGCTGTCTTTACAGCAGACACTGAAGCGCAAGAGGAAATACAGTTCCACCCACCCACATGCCCAAGCCCTCAAAGTCCACATCTCCAAATTGCTGAGCCTGGAGATGCTGCCCTATAGGCTGGTAGAGACCAAGACCTTTCACAACCTCATGGCAGTGGCTGCCCCTCGGTATTCGATCCCCAGCCGCCACTATTTTTCCCGATGTGCCGTCCCAGCCCTACACCAGCACGTGTCAGAGAACATCATCCGTGCCCTGACCAACGCTGTTTCTGAGAAGGTCCACCTAACCACGTACACTTGGACAAGTGCTGCCGGGCAGGGACACTATATATCACTGACGGCACATTGGGTTAATTTGGTGAAGGCTGGGATCGAGTCTGACTCTGGGGCCGCTCATGTACTGCCCACACCGAGGATTGCGGGGCCTACCTCGGTCACGGTCTCTCAGACGTACTATGCCTCCTCCTCCGACCCCTTCTCCTCCTCCACCTCCTCCTCCGAATTACCATCCGTGGGCACGGCGCCTTCAGTCGGTAGCTCTAGGCACAGCAGCAGTGCCGTGGGTAAGCGCCAGCAGGCGGTACTCAAACTGCTGAGCTTAGGTGATAAAAGGCACACCGCCCAAGAACTATTACAGGGCATCAGGGTGCAGACCGATGTGTGGCTGGCACCGCTGAACCTCAAGCCAGGCATGGTTGTGTGTGACAACGGGCGTAACCTTGTGGCTGCTCTGCAACTCGGCAGACTCACACATGTGCCATGCCTGGCCCACGTGTTCAATCTCATAGTTCAGTGGTTCCTCAAGACATACCCCAATCTGTCTGATTTGCTCACCAAGGTGCGCCGCATCTGTGCGCATTTCCGCAAGTCCACCACAGATGCTGCCACTCTCAGGGCAGCGCAGCGCCGCCTACAACTGCCCGCTCACCGACTATTGTGCGACGTGCCCACAAGATGGAATTCGACATTAAACATCTTATCCAGAGTTTACCAGCAGCGCACAGCGATTGTAGACTGCCAGATGTCAACTTCCACCAGAACTGGTAGTCAGGTCAGTCAGATTCCTCAAGTCTACAATGAGGAGTGGACGTGGATGTCTGATATCTGCCAGGTGTTGAGCAACTTTGAGGAGTCAACACAGATGGTCAGCGGCGATGATGCCATTATCAGCCTCACCATCCCTCTGCTTTGCCTGTTGAAAAATTGACTGCTCAGCATGAAGTCGGAAGCTTTGCACTTGTCACAAGAGACAGTGGAGGAAGGTATGTCGCTTGATAGCCAGAGCACCCTCCGGTCTGTTTCACAGCGCGTATCGGAGGAGGGGGATGAGGATGAGGAGGAAGAGGAGGAGAATGTTGGTGAGACAGAAGAGGGCACCAATGCTCAGTCCTTCTTAACTCTTGAGCGTTTATGGGCTGAAGAGGAGGAGGAGGAAATGGAGAGTCAGGCCAGTGAGGAGAGGGAACTCTTGCGTGTTGAGCGCACATGGCAGACTTCATGTTAGGCTGCCTTTCCCGTGACCCTCGCATTAGAAGCATTTTTTCAAACACCGATTACTGGGTGTTCACTCTCCTGTACCCACGGTACAAGCAGAACCTTTCCACTCTCATCCCTGTAGAGGAAAGGAGTATGAGAGTGAATCAATATCAACAGGCCCTGGTGCACAAGCTGAAGCAATCCTACCCATCTGACGCCGCTAGCGGCAGAGGGCATGGTTCTGTGGGTCAAGTAGCGGGGGAGAGGAGGCGAGCAGGCAGCTTGTCCAGCACTGGCAGGGGAACGCTCTCCAAGGCCTTTGCCAGTTTTATGTCACCCCAGCAAGACACTGTCACCTGTCCCCAGTCTCGGCAGAGTAGGGGTGAGCTTTACAGAAAGATGGTGAGGGAGTACCTAGCTGACCATACCAACATCCGGACTGATCACTCTGCTCCATACAACTACTGGGTTTTCAAAGCTGGACACGTGGCCTGAACTGGCGCTGTCCACCTTGGAGGTGCTGGCCTGCCCTGCCGCTAGCGTGTTGTCAGAGCGGGTATTCAGTGCAGCTGGTGGCATCATCACCGATAAGCTTACACGCCTGTCAACTGACAGCGCTGACAGGCTGACGCTTATTAAAATGAACAAAGCTTGGATTTCACTGGAATTCAAATCTCCTCCGGGGGAAAGCAGCTAAAGATTAACATTAATTATGTATCCGATTCCTCTTCTCTACTCTTCCTACTCCTTCTCTTCCTTGTCGCTGACCCAAAATGCAATTTTTTAGAGGGCCAACTGGCACTCTTTTATGACAATTTTTCTGGAGGGCCACCTACAGGCCCTCTCTCCAAACAATTTTTCCGCAGTGTCAACTACAGCCACTGTAAAACAATGTTTCAGGAGCGTCAAACAGACAGTTCAAAACAATTTTTCAGGAGATGCAAATACCGACATTTAAAAAAAAAAATTTTGCTGAGGGTCGACTTTATGTACTCCGAAAAGAATAAAATTATTGGAGGCTCAACAAAAGCCATTTCACTGCATTCTCAGTCGGACAAAGTCATTGGTGGTGTAACCGCCGTGCTGCATCAGGCTAAATTTTTGGGTGGCTCACCTGCTACCTCATCTAACTTGGTCACTTGTTGGTGTCACCGCCATGCTGTGTCAGGCCTATGCCTGCATCGTGTGGCTGGGGATAGGAGAGCAGTGCCAGCATGGGCATGGTTGATGGACCTTCGGTGTACCTAGTTGGGTGCTTCCCCAACATGTGATGGGCATGTGCCTCGCCTCTCTTGGTCTGGGTGAACACAATTGCCATGAGGGTAACCACCAGGCTTTTGCAGGAGAATTTGGGGTAATGGTGGGATTAGGCAGTCTCAGAGGCATCCATGCATGCTGCCCCTGCTGTTTCCTGTCCATTTCCGTGGTGTTTCCATCATTTTCTGAGGTTTCCAGGTTTTTCCCAGCCTTCCCTAGGCAGAGCCTTGGTCCCCTGCAAAAAATGCTCGAGTCTCCCATTAACTTTAATGGGGTTCGTTACTCGAAACGAGCACCCGAGCATCCGGAAAAGTTTGTCTCGAATAACGAGCACCCGGGCATTTTAGTGCTCGCTCATCTCTAATTATGAATAACCATGACTCTTCTCAGGTAGATTTGACTCTTTTCAAGACCTGGCCTGAAATTATTATGATGCTGGTTCTCGGCAACCACTTACTTTTAGCTGATGTGTTACACACCGCTGAAATCAGCATTTCTGTCACTACTTTATACTGCCCTCAGTACGGTCAGCATAAAAGTTCCCTTTAACTCCTTTGGTACTGAACTCTATGACTCTAGAAGCCCATGGATTTTTTTTTTTTTTGTGCGCATGGCATATGTATAGTGCAAATGCTGTGTGAAATTAGTCTGAGTTATGGTAAATAGTGTAATACACCTTTATGGTATATACTGTCCTGTAAATTATTCAGATCATAGACCCAGGCTAAGATCAGAAAGACCCCTAAATTAACCAGATTCTACACCCCAAAATAAATTTAGACCCTATACCAGACCCAAAAATAAATTTTCTGTACCTAGCGGGTCTGCAATATATGGGCCCTGGCCGTTTTTGCACCGCACAACGAATGTGGACCCATTCACTTGAATGGGCCCGCAATCCGGGAAGGTGTGGAACTGAGGCACGGAACCCCACGGTAGCACTACGGAGTGCTTCTATGAGGTTTCTCTCTGTGCCTCCCCACCACAAAAAAAAAAAAATAGAACACGTTCTATTTTTTTGAGATGCGGATGGATCATGGACCCATTCAAGTTGAATGGGTCCAGATCTGTCTCTGGCAGACGTGCAGATGTTGTCCGTGCATTGGGGATCACATATTGCGATCCCCAATGCATGGAATGGCCATGCAACGGCCATGTGCATGAGCCCTTATGCTAATTCATTGGCAATTTGTGTGACATGTAAGAATAAGCTGTGCTGATGTGGCAGCAAGGCACTACTTCATAGGTGGCCCTGATTAGTGGCTGCTGGGTGCTACGCCATCTATCTCCTCATTTGCTCTTTAATCGTGGTTGCATATGTTCATTAGAGATAGATAGATAGATAGATAGATAGATAGATAGAATATAGATAGATAGATAGATAGATAGATAGATAGATAGATAGATAGATAGATAGATAGATAGATATATCTGATCAATAGATCAATCAAGATGAATTTCTTCCAAATTCAGTGTTATTCTATTTTTTCATGTAGAATAGAAGAAAAAAAAAATCATCATCTGCTATAGGATCCCTGAGCTATATAAAGAGTAATATCAAACAGAAAATGTTTCCTGGAGGGAAAATGTTCTCATCAGAAAAATAATAACCATATCCCAGTTTTGAAAATAAAGCTTTATTCGGTTGCTGATCTTAAGACCGAGAGCCTTGTGTGGTTATTACTTTCCTGCTAGAAAAGGTTTGTATATCTTATACCTGACTATTGATCATACTGTATACTGCTTGCAACACATTCCCATTAGGATGCTCTTTGTTTCCATACCTGTGACGTCATATAATTACAATAATCACATATGCGAATAGTCACTTTTTTATGGATCTTTAAAGAGCTGATATTATCCGCACATCACAGTCTGGTAACTGCCCCCTAATAATGTACAGCTAGTTACATACCATTATATATGGTTATATTCATACATTTTTGATATTTCTATACCTATAATAATTTGAATATTATGAAACAAATGAATAATGATCTGTAAATGATGAAAATAATGGTGTACACATTGGTGGAGATTTATCAAACTGGTATAAAGTAGAACAGGTTTAGATGCCCATTGAAACCAATCAGATTCTACCTTTCATTTTTCACAGCTCGTTTGGAAAATAAAAGGTGGAATCTGATTTGTTTCTATGGGCAACTAAGCCATTTCTTGTCACGCGAGGTCGGCGTCGCGCTCCCTCTGCACGACGTCGCCGGACCTCTCCGCCCCCCTAGAGACGAGCAATAGGGAATTGAAGTGCTGGTCTTGTCAGCCAGCACTTCATGAGTTAATTCTCTGTTTGGGTTTAGCCATGTGGTGCTGATCACACCACATGGCTACTTTACATATTGTTTGGACAGCTTGCTCCGCCTCAGGTCATGTGATGCTGGCCACATCACATGATCCTGGGCGGGCTATTTAAAGATGGCAACTGCCTCACTCAGATGCCTGTGATTAGTCTTCTGAGATCAGTGCTGTGTGTTGGACCTTGCTTTTGGATTATTGGTATATTGGATTTTGGCTTTGGACTTAGACTACGCTTTTGTGATTCCCCTCGGTATTTGACGTGAACTCCTGTTCTTGACTTGGCTTGCTGACGATTCTGCTATTGTGTTTGTTTCTGTCTGTGTTCGTCTTTCCCTGTGTTCCCTTCCCTACCCTGTGCACGTACTCAGCATAGTGACCGTCTCCAAGTTACGGTTTTGTCGCCTAGGGCATCTACTGTAAGTAGGCAGGGAAAGAGGTGGGGTTCAGACAGGACACACTATACCTTGTTTCCCTGTCGTGACAGAATCACAGGCCCCCACACCATCCTCAGACGCATCCACCTCAACTACAAAAGGTTTACTTTGATCAGGCTGGACCAACACAGGAGCATTAATAAAACACTGCTTTAACCTTTCAAAGGCCTCAATTGCTGCAGGGGGCCAATTGACCAGATCAGCCCCCTTGCGAGTCAAATCCGTAATGGGTTTGGCTACCACTGAAAAATTTTTGACAAATTTACGATAAAAATTAGCAAACCCCAGAAATCGCTGGAGCGCCTTCAAAGAGGAAGGTCGCACCCAATCCACAATGGCTTCACCGGATCTCACACCAGGCAAGTGCTGGAGGTGTTGCGTGAAAACAAGTTGTTTGTTAAAGGGGAAAAGTGTACCTTTGGTGTTCAGGAAGTGGCCTTTTTGGGATACATTCTCACCCCTTTTTCTTTCAAAATGGACCCAGTTAAAGTACAGGCCATAACTAATGGAGCCGTTGCGAGTACTCACGGACCAGATGAGTAACATGGCTCAGATGATCCAGGATTTGGCCGGGAGACTTCAACATCAGGAGCAGCTGCGGACTGCACCCGCAGTCGTTCCCTCCATGCCAAACCCCAATATTGAACCCCATGTAAAATTGCCCGATCGGTTTTCTGGGGACCGAAGGACTTTCCGTTCCTTTAAGGAAAGTTGTAAATTATATTTCCGTTTACGCTCACACTCCTCGGGTTCTGAGCAGCAGCGGGTAGGAATAATTATTTCCTTGCTGCAAGGTGATCCGCAGGAGTGGGCTTTCTCATTGCCACCTGACTCCCCTTGTCTATTGTCTGTGGAGGCTTTTTTCCGGGCCCTAGGTCTTTTATATGAAGAACCTAACTTGGCCGCTGTAGCTGAAACTCAGCTCAGAGACATTCGGCAGGGTAACCGTCCAGTTGAGGATTACTGTGCTGAGTTCAGAAAATGGTGTGTGTCCTCTAAATGGAATGACCCTGCTTTGAGAAGCCAGTTTAGGGTGGGACTGTCTGACCATCTGAAGGATTTACTAGTTAGTTATCCTACTCCTGACACCTTAGAGGCGACTATGACCTTAGTTATCAAACTTGACCGACGGTTTAGGGAGAGACAAAAGGAACGTTCTGTTGCCCCTCAAGTTGCCGTGTTGTCCGAAGTTCCTCTTCAGAGCCCGTCTCCTATCAAGGTCCAGGAGGAGCCTATGCAGTTGGGAGTTACTATGAGGGATCAGAGACGCCTGAGAGGGGCCTGTTTTTACTGCGGTGAGATGAACCACTGGCTCCAGCAGTGTCCGAGACTTCTGCTCTCAAAAAGGTCTGTTCCTGGAAGTAAGGTACCCCCTGCGGTGGTAAGAAAGAAAATCTTGTTACCTATTTCCATTTCTTATAACCAACTCAAGAGATGTTCAGGCTTTTGTAACTGCGTGTAACACTTGTGCCAGGTCCAAGAATTCCAAGACACGACCTATGGGTGAGTTACATCCTTTACCCATACCTAGTAGACCTTGGTCACATCTGTCCATGGACTTTATCACGGACTTGCCGTGCTCTGAGGGTAAAACCGTGATATTTGTGATGGTTGACAGATTCAGCAAAATGTGTCATTTTATTCCTTTGTGTAAATTACCCTCTGCGAAGGTCTTGGCGTCCGTGTTCATTGATAATATTGTCAAACTACATGGTGTTCCTGAGAATATCGTTTCTGATAGGGGAGTACAGTTTGTGTCTAGGTTCTGGAGGGCGTTCTGTAATAAGATTGGTATCTCTTTGTCCTTTTCATCAGCCTTTCATCCGGAGACCAATGGTCAGACTGAACGTCTTAACCAATCCGTTGAGCAATATCTCAGATGTTATGTTTCTGATAACCAACATGTGTGGGCCAGATTCCTGTCTCTGGCTGAATTTGCAATTAATAATCGTGTTAATTCATCCTCTGGGATGTCGCCGTTTTTCTGCAATATGGGTTTTCATCCACGCTTTACCTCCTTTTCCCCATCTGCGTCGGTTGTCCCAGAGGTCAATGATTTTTCTCAAGAACTGTGCACAGTTTGGGCACAGGTTCAGTCGAACCTGGAAAAGGCCCAAGGAGTTCAAAAAGCTAAGGCTGATAGAAAAACGTTCTAAGGGTGTGAATTTTAAGGTTGGGGATAAGGTATGGTTATCGACTAAAAATCTCAACATGAGGGTACCATCCTATAAGTTTGCACCTCGCTTCATTGGTCCTTACAGGATCACCAAGGTAATCAATCCGGTTTCTTTTAGGTTATGTTTACCCGACTCCCTTCGTGTTCATAATGTTTTTCATGTGTCTTTGCTCAAACGTTATGTTGCTCCCGTTGGTCCTGAGGAACAGTCTCCGCCTCCGGTTGAGGTAGCAGGACAAATGGAGCATGAGATTGCCAGAATTGTGGATGTGAGAAGGGTCCGGAATTCCTTCCAGTACCTCGTACATTGGAAGGGGTTCGGTCCTGAGGACAGGTCTTGGGTACCGTTGACCAGGATGCATGCAGACTCGCTCATCCGAAAGTTCCATCTGCAGCATCCCGATAAGCCTGCTCCCGCTGGTAAGGGTCCGGTGGCCCCTCGTGAAGGGGGGGGGGTACTGTCACGTGAGGTCGGCGTCGCGCTCCCTCTGCACGACGTCGCCGGACCTCTCCGCCCCCCTAGAGACGAGCAATAGGGAATTGAAGTGCTGGTCTTGTCAGCCAGCACTTCATGAGTTAATTCTCTGTTTGGGTTTAGCCATGTGGTGCTGATCACACCACATGGCTACTTTACATATTGTTTGGACAGCTTGCTCCGCCTCAGGTCATGTGATGCTGGCCACATCACATGATCCTGGGCGGGCTATTTAAAGATGGCAACTGCCTCACTCAGATGCCTGTGATTAGTCTTCTGAGATCAGTGCTGTGTGTTGGACCTTGCTTTTGGATTATTGGTATATTGGATTTTGGCTTTGGACTTAGACTACGCTTTTGTGATTCCCCTCGGTATTTGACGTGAACTCCTGTTCTTGACTTGGCTTGCTGACGATTCTGCTATTGTGTTTGTTTCTGTCTGTGTTCGTCTTTCCCTGTGTTCCCTTCCCTACCCTGTGCACGTACTCAGCATAGGGACCGTCTCCAAGTTACGGTTTTGTCGCCTAGGGCATCTACTGTAAGTAGGCAGGGAAAGAGGTGGGGTTCAGACAGGGCACACTATCCCTTGTTTCCCTGTCGTGACATTTCTACTTTACACCAGTTTGATAAATCTCCCCCATTGTTTTTAGGATTTTATGCATTTTCCTCATAAACTATTAGGCCTCTGCGGCGCTATGGGCACACCAAGTGTAGCTGTATGATGCATGTACTATGATAATATTCTCCTGTAATTCTCATAAATCGATATACAGCAATAGACTGTATGCCATTTTATGAAATTAGAAGCATACCAAGGTACAGTATGAGGACGCTGCCATGGGTGCCATACATGTTTGTGTTGCCCTGGTGTACTATTTTTTTTATTGAGGATTATTACTGATTACTGTGTCTAATATTGGTATCTCAATCTCATCGACCTAAATAAGGCTGCAATACCAGTCACAGCCCATTACCAAGAGTAACACTGTTTCTAGAAAAAAAAAAAAAAACAACAAAAAACTATTTTCAATGCCATAGAGCGGCTTACATTGGTGTATTAAAGACATTCTGTAGAAATATTTTAAAGTGGATCTACATGATGAAGACCAGAAGACAGCATTGTAATTTTGTGTACTGACACATTATAAGGCTGTTGCTTATAAAGTGTAAATGTATTCTGCAATGCTGCATAATACAGTGGAAAATGAATTTCAGAATCACAAAATGACTTTTAATAATATGTTTTACTGTATACCAACACAAAGAATAATGAGTGCCCCGCTTATAATAGGATACAGCAGGTCTAATGTAAGTAGGACTAAACAGCAGAAGTGGTATGAAACATTGCTAGCTTCTTTCATAACAAACTGCATCAATTTTATAGGGGAATAAATTGCTGAAATAAATGCTCAAGGATATTCCCTCCCTAACAAGACAGTAAATGAGAGCTTCACAACGTTGTTCATATCAGCACTTTTTAGTAAAGACTAGAGATGAGCGAGCATGCTTGTCCGAGCTTGGTGCTCGTTCGAGCATTAGGGTACTCGTAAGTGCTCGCTGCTCGGACGAGTATCTCGCCATGCTCGAGGAAATGGCTACTTCCGCATCGTGCTTTTTTGGCGCCTGAAAAAACACAGCCAATCACAAGCCAGGAGACTCTGCGTACCACCCAGCATCACGTGGGGCCCTTACATGTCGATAGCAGGTGTTGGCTGGCCTGATCAGGTGACCCTGGAATATACTACCGACTGGCCGCGGTGCTCGGCTCAGATGCCGTCTGGATGTTGTTAGTGATAGAGCTGCTGCCTTTCAGGGACAGTGTTAGGGCCTGCATTTAGTTGTCTGTTAGGCAGGGATCACCCACAAAGAACCCAACAGCCCTTCTAAGGGCTAAAATACATTTTTTTTTTTTGGTCACTTGGCTGGCACTAGTAGTGCAGCTATCGCCATGTATAACCACCTTTTTTTTATGTTATATCTCAGTGATACAAATCCATTGCACACAGCAGTGTGGAACCATTCTGTGTGTCACAGTTCAGTACACTCACTATTTTCTGTCCAGGTGACACTTTCTGTATGTCACCGAATACAACCAAGTCATTTGCTGCCTGTCACGTGTATGGCTTGATCCCAAAAATCTCTGTGCGACATTTGTCTGGGTCGCAGTCTAAATAGCTACCGTCAGTAGGGTGTCAGTTAGCTCTACGATTGTTTCTGAACGTCACGTTCCCAAAAAAACAAAAATACAAAAAAAATATAAAAAAAAAAATTAGTTTTTTTGTTGTTTTAGCTGAGTGATACAAATCCATTTCACACAGCTGCGTGTAACCTTTCTGTGTGTCACAGTTCAACACACTCACTCCAAACCGTATATACTGTCCAGGTGACACTTACTGTACGTCACAAAATACAACCAAGTCACCTGCTACCTGTCACGTATATATAGCTTGATCCTAAAAATCTCTGTGCGACATTTGTCTGGGTCGCAGTCTAAATAGCCACCGTCATTAGTGTGTCAGTCAGCTGTACGATAGTTTCTGCACGTCACCTTCCCAAAAAAACAAAACTAAAAGAAAAAAATATTAAAAAAAAAAATTAGAAAAAAAATAATTTTTTTGGTTGTTTTAGCTGAGTGATACAAATCCATTTCACACAGCTGCATGTAACCTTTCTGTGTGTCACAGTTCAGCACACTCTTTCCAATCCGTATATACTGTCCAGTTGACACTTTCTGTACGTCACCGAATACAACCAAGTCATTTGCTACCTGTCACGTGTAAAGCTTGATCCTAAAAATCTCTGTGCGACATTTGTCTGGGTCGCAGTCTAAATAGCCACCGTTAACAGGGTGTGAGTTAGGTCTCCGATAGTTCCTGCACGTCACGTTCCCAAAAAAACAAAACTAAAAAAAAAATATTAAAACAAAAGATTGAGAAAAGAAAAAAACGTGGTAGAGGACTGTTGAAACCACAACAATGCGAACAGCTGATCTCGTGGATTGCGGATAATGATTCAAGTAATTTGTCCGCCAGTCAGTCTTCCACGCAGTCCACCCACGTTACCCAAGGGAGCACTCCTCTGGCTCCTCCACCTCAACCTCCTTCCCCCCAGTCTGCCCCCTCCCAGGAAAATTTGGAATGCGATCCGGCATACTCTGAGGAACTGTTTTCTGGACCCTTCCCAGAGTCACAAACCACTTCTCAGGTTGCTGCTGACCTCTTTGATGATGATGACAATGACAATGTTGAGTTAGTGGAAGAAGTTTGTAAAGAGGTGTCGGACGATGAGGAGACACGGTTGTCAGACAGTAGTGAAGTTGTTGTAAGGGGAGGAATTCCGAGGGGGGGAGCAGACTGAGGAATCGGAGGATGACGAGGTGACTGACCCGAGCTGGGTTGATATGCCGAGTGAAGACAGTGCTTCTGAGGCGGAGGCGAGTGCTGCACCAGAACAGGTTGTAAGAGGCAGTGGTGTGGCCAGAGGGAGAAGCTGGGCCAGAGCTGGTGCATCAGCAGCAACTGTTTCACGTAGTGAAGCTCCCGTGGCGAGGCCTAGATGTTCGCAAGTCTGGAGGTTCTTTAAAGAAAGTGAGGATGACCGACGGACTGTGGTGTGCAACCTGTGCCACACCAGGATCAGCAGGGGTGCCACCACTACTAGCCTAACCACCACCAGCATGCGCAGGCATATGAGTGCTAAACACCCCACTCAATGGAACCAAGGCCGTTCACCACCTCCTGCGGGTCACACCACTGCTCCTTCCCCTGTGTCACTCGCCGCCTCTGCTAGTCAACCCCCTGCGTCACTCGCTGCCTCTGCTAGTCAACCCCCTGCCCAGGACCCCGGCACGAGCGCCTCCCGCCGGAAAACCACACCTTCGTCTCAACAATCCTCCACAGTGTCCACCAACGTGTCCCGGCGCAGCGTTCAGCTGTCTTTACAGCAGATGCTGGAGCGCAAGAGGAAATACAGTTCCACCCACCCACATGCCCAAGCCCTCAACGTCCACATCTCCAAATTGCTGAGCCTGGAGATGCTGCCTGGCAGGGACACTATATCTCACTGACGGCACATTGGGTTAACTTGGTGGAGGCTGGGACCGAGAATGACCCTGGGGCCGCTCATGTACTGCCCACACTGAGGATTGCGGGTCCTAGCTCGGTCACTGTCTCTCAGACGTACTATGCCTCCTCCTCCTCTGACCCCTCCTCCTCCTCCTCCACCGAATTACCATCCGTGGGCACGGCGCCTTCAGTCGGTAGCTCTAGTCGCAGCAGCAGTGCCGTGGGTAAGCGCCAGCAGGCGGTGCTCAAACTGCTGAGCTTAGGTGACAAAAGGCACACCGCCCAAGAGCTGTTACAGGGCATCACGGCGCAGACCGATGTGTGGCTGGCACCGCTGAACCTCAAGCCAGGCATGGTTGTGTGTGACAACGGGCGTAACCTGGTGGCAGCTCTGCAACTCGGCAGACTGACACATGTGCCATGCCTGGCCCACGTGTTCAATCTAATAGTTCAGCGGTTCCTCAAGACATACCCCAATCTGTCTGATTTGCTCACCAAGGTGCGCCGCATCTGTGCGCATTTCCATAAGTCCACCACAGATGCTGCCACTCTCAGGGCAGCGCAGCGCCGCCTACAACTGCCCGCTCACTGACTGCTGTGCGACGTGCCCACGAGATGGAATTCCACATTAAACATGCTATCCAGATTTTACCAGCAGCGCAGAGCGATTGTAGACTGCCAGATGTCATCTTCCACCAGAACTGGTAGTCAGGTCTCTCAGATTCCTCAAGTCTACAATGAGGAGTGGACGTGGATGTCTGATATCTGCCAGGTGTTGAGCAACTTTGAGGAGTCAACACAGATGGTCAGCGGCGATGCCGCCATTATCAGCCTCACCATCCCGCTGCTTTGCCTGTTGAAAAACTCACTGCTCAGCATCAAGTCGGATGCTTTGCGCTTGTCACAAGAGACGGTGGAGGAAGATACGTCGCTTGATAGCCAGAGCACCCTCCGGTCTGTTTCTCAGCGCGTATTGGAGGAGGGGGATGAGGATGAGGAGGAAGAGGAGGAGAATGTCGGTGAGACAGTAGAGGGTACCAGTGCTCAGTCCTTAACTCTTGAGCGTGTATGGGCTGAAGAGGAGGACTTGGAGGAGGAGGAGGAAATGGAGAGTCAGGCCAGTGAGGAGAGGGAATTCTTGCGTGTTGGGACTCTGGCGCACATGGCAGACTTCATGTTAGGCTGCCTATCCCGTGACCCTCGCGTTAGAAGAATTTTTTCACTCTCCTGGACCCACAGTACAAGCAGAACCTTTCCACTCTCATCCCTGCAGAGGAAAGGAGTATGAGAGTGAATAGATATCAACAGGCCCTGGTGCACAAGCTGAAACAATTCTTCCCATCTGACGCCGCTCGCGGCAGAGGGCATGGTTCTGTGGGCCAAGTAGCGGGGCAGAGGAGGCGAGCAGGCAGCTTGTCCAGCACTGGCAGGGGAACTCTCTCCAAGGCCTTTGCCAGTTTTATGTCACCCCAGCAAGACACTGTCACCTGTCCCCAGTCTCGGCAGAGTAGGGGTGAGCTTTACAGAAAGATGGTGAGGGAGTACCTAGCTGACCATACCAACTTCCGGACCAATCACTCTGCTCCATACAACTACTGGGTTTTCAAAGCTGGACACGTGGCCTGAACTGGCGCTGTCCACCTTGGAGGTGCTGGCCTGCCCTGCCGCTAGCGTGTTGTCAGAGCGGGTATTCAGTGCAGCTGGTGGCATCATCACCGATAAGCTTACATGCCTGTCAACTGACAGCGCTGACAGGCTGACGCTTATTAAAATGAACAAAGCCTGGATTTTACCAGAATTCAAATCTCCTCCGGGGGAAAGCAGCTAAAGATTAACATTAATTATGTATCCGATTCCTCTTCTCTACTCCCCCTACTCCTCCTCTTCCTTGTCGTCTTTGCCTAACGCTGACCCAAAAAACGCCATTTTTTAGAGGTCCAACTGGCACTCTTTTAGCACAATTTTTCAGGAGGGCCCCCTACAGGCCCTCTATTCAAACAATTTTTCAAGAGGTCCACCTACAGGCCCTCTCTTCAAGCAATTTTTCAGGAGGGCCCCCTACAGGCCCTCTATTCAAACAATTTTTCCAGAGGTCCACCTACAGGCCCTCTCTTCAAACAATTTTTCGGGAGGGCCCCCTACAGGCCCTCTATTCAAACAATTTTTCCAGAGGTCCACCTACAGGCCCTCTCTCCAATTCCAGTTTCCAGTTTTATTTGCGCAAACTGCATACATTTTTATTTTTGGGATAGGTGTGAAAAATAATATTACTTGCGAATCTATATTGCCCAACATTGGATACGGTAGCAAGTAGAAGACCAAACACATGCTGCCCACAGGGACCCGCAAATTCCTTGTCCACAATGTCAAGGAGGTCGAGGTTCTGTGGATGAGCAACAAGTCCTTCTGTACTGAAATCGCCGACAAAGTCTCCATCTAAGAACCTACAGACCATTGTGGAGAGAGCGGCACAGCTCGCTATCAAAGTGAGGAACCCCAACGCCAGACTGCGCAGAGAAGATAACGAATAAATATCTCTGTGGTTATTTTTCCTAAATAAAAGTTAAATAAACCCCCCAAAAAATTCATCTGTTCCTGTGCCTGATCCACCCAAGTTGAATCTGTCCCATCATGAGAAAATCCCCCCCAAGGAGTCCCCACTGTAACTTGCTTCCCATACAACTACTTCACCCCCCGACACCTGTGTCTCGCCATTGTCCACCACCTCCTCAGACAACACTGGTAAATCCCCACTGTCAGCACACGGAAACAGCAAAAGGTCTTGCGAATTGGGGCAGAGAATGTTGTGGGCTAGCACATCAGAGAAGGGGTGACTATGGGGTTCCAGGGAGTACGTGACCACATGCAATCTCCATCTAAAAAGTCATGCCACACTTGATCAATCTCATAATTTACGACTGTACCGGTTGATGCTAAATTTTTAAGTTGGGGTCCTGTGTCGTCATTCTAACTCCATCCGGCTGTTGTCACCACCACACACGCTAGCCCAGGGGGCACTCCTCTGGCTCTTCCAGCAAAACTTCCTTCCCCCCACCTACAGGCCCTCTCTCCATACTATTTACCCGGATAGGGGACATATTAGATATTGTACTGATGTTTTTTGTTTTTCTTCTTTTAATTGCCTCCTGACCTGTGATAGGCAGAGCATGGACACTCCCCTGGCCAGAGCAAGCTCTTTTTCCATTTTCCGTGTTCGAAAAATACATTAAATATAGGGTCCCAAGATAGGGGACGTATACCGTATTAAACTGAGAAGAATCAATACCATACGGGTTAAAGCAACAGTTTTTCCAAATCCATTCCGGCTGTTGTCACCACCACACGCTAGCCCAGGGGGCACTCCTCTGGCTCTTCCAGCGAAACCTCCTTCCCCCCCACCTACAGGCCCTCTCTCCAAACAATTTTAGGTAGGGGACGTATTAGATATTGTACTGATTTTGAATTGCCTCCTGCGATAGCCAGGAATCGAACCCAGATCAACTGCTTTGGAAGTAGCTATGCTCACCACTATACCACCAGCAGCCACAGCAACTGATAAAAACAGATACTAAACTTGATTTCAGCTGCAGTGCCAGCATGAGCAGTGGTGTCACCAGCAGGCGGTGATGGACCTTTGTTGCACCTAGTTGGGTGCTTCCCTAATATGTGATGGGTATTTGCCTCACCTTTCTTGGTCTGGGTGAGCACAATTGCCATGAGGGTAACCACCAGGCTGTTGCCTGAGAATTTGGGGTAATGGTGGGATTAGGCAGCTTTAGAGGCATCCATGCATGCTGCCCCTGCTGTTTCCTGTCCATTTCCGTGGTGTTTCCATCATTTTCTGAGGTTTCCAGGTTTTCACCCTGCCTTCCCTAGGCAGAGCCTTGGTCCCCCACAAAAATGCTCGAGTCTCCCATTGACTTCAATGGGGTTCGTTATTCGAAACGAGCACCCGAGCATCGGGAAAAGTTCGACTCGAATAACGAGCAGCCGAGCATTTTAGTGCTCGCTCATCTCTAGTAAAGACGTTTGACATGAAAATTAAATTCAGTAGTATGCATAGGACAGAGGGTCCATAAGAAATATCACAATGGGCCCTGCATTATGATATTAGATGTTGTTACAGAAGAAGGGGTTAGTATTTTTCCATGACAACTGCCAACTCTTTTTTTTTCCCCCTGTCAATGCAAAGGGAGGCCCTGCATTGGTTCTCACCACTCAATAAACAAAGGAATGGGACCAGCCAGGGATAGGATGGCTCTTTCCAAGATACACTCTTCAGTATTGAAATTGCAACATCAAAAAGTTGTGGAATTATGGATATCCCAGATTTGAAAAAATGGCCATGCCACTGGCTCCAAATCAAAGTTATGCCAAGCGGGTGTTCCTGAAATGAAGACTAGAGGTTTCCAGATATTGTAAATTATGGCAATTATAACTGGGGAGTAGGACCAGTGTGATGCTCCCTTGTGAAGGCCTCTTCATAGCGTTGCCCATATCAGTCTCCATATCAGTCTCCAGCTATCATTGCATCTGAGACACAAGAGATATTTATCACTGAAGAGGATAGACCTCCTTTTTACCCTCCACTGTTACCTTGCTGTGCACCATGATAGCCTTTGAGAAAAATGGCTTGAAGTAAGTGGAACACCTGTAGCTGGACGTCTTCTAATGGATTGGGTAGACACTATTTGCCGTTCTAGACTTAAAGGAAGTATTTCACCTGTTTTTCACCTATATAACCAACAGCAGTGCCCCACAGAAGATTACAGACACATCCCAGACATACCTGTGTGCACTTTGTATCTGTATTCCATGTCCAGGAAAAGCACTTTTATTCTGCAGGAAAACAGCTCCCAAGTACCCAGCTGAAAGTGAAACTAAAAACAGCTTTCTCTCCTGACTCGATTTCTAACAACTATATTTTCTGATATACTGGATATAATGCACAATTTTGGTATCATTTAAAAGGTTGGAATGTCAGATTTCAAAGAAGGTCAGAACCATTTTTCTATCGGCTACCAATCCCAAGATATGAAGAGCTAAAGCAGTCATCCCTTCTTCAGTCTGGCTTGCTTTGAGCACTTGCAGCAGCAAAGCTGGGCACTTGGGAGCTGTTTTCCTGCAGAATAAAAGTGCTTTTCCTGGACGTGTAACAGACACAAGGTGCACATAGGTATGCCTGGGATGTGTCTGCAATCATCTGTGGGGCAGTGCTCTTAGTTATATTGGTGAAAAACAGGTGAAAAACTCCCTTTAAGATAAATGATATTCAATTTCATGTCTAGTACAGAATGGATCACTTTGTTCCATTCTTCTAATCAGACGATCCATCTGTGCAGAGGTTTGATCTGTGCACCTTGTGCTGCCATTCTAGTTTGTTGTTCCCCCAGCATTTGGGACATGAAAAGTTCAACAGAGCTGACACCTTGGCCTAGGCGATTAGTGATACGACTAAGTGATAAACCAAGGTGTACCTGCTCAAAGATTCTATCCACCTCAGTTTGCGATAAGTGAAGATAGCTTGCATGTCTACAAACAGGGGGCATTCCCACATGACTTTATCTGATTTTTGAGGTTTCATGTGGCTAAAATACTTTTCTTTCAGTCTGGCATTTATGCTACTCTCACAAGTAACAAATTTCAGCTAGGTGCTTGAAAATTTGTTCATTGTTGATCTTAGCAGGACGTGCTACTTTCTCAATTTGATAACCTTATGGCTTGTCCTTCTTGGTGTTGCAATTTCAATACTGAAGATGGTATGTACAAGGTATGTACACTCTTGATTTAATAGCGGAAATTAGAATCTACCTTACCTACCAGCAGCCTGCAGTCCCCTTCTCTGCTTTACTCTGACAGTCATTGAAGTTCGATTTGACTTCTTTGCTAATTTTTTTATATGTAGAGGAGCCAATGATGAGGAATGTTGCCCCCACCACCACCACCCCTGTCATTGAACCCCTCAGATGCCGCGTTCCCTGCTGATCATCACCATTCTGGTCGGCCTGATGACTTCATATGCCATCGCGCAAGAGATTTCACACGGTATCTTCAATCAAGATGGCCTTGACGGCCTCTTCATGCATAAATGGATGAGGTGAGTATGTTTTTTTTTTTTTTTTTTTTTACTGCCATTTCAAGGAAAATTGATTTGTTACCACTAAGCGCAAGAAAATTTGTGAATCATTTTTTTCCCTGAAATGCAGATCAAAGTCAATTTGTTTGACTTCGATTCGCTCAACACTATGGGTCATCCATATCTTAGTCCTCGAAAAGCCCTGTAAGATTGGCAATTAAATTATGATGATGACAATGATGATTTTCTGTATTATTGATATTAATTGAAATTTGGAGATTATTGGAAGAGAACAAAATTGTCTCTGTATTGCCAAAAATCCCTATCCAGAGGTCAAGGTCTGATGTCCCATTCCTATTTTAGTCTTGATAGCACTGCTCCGACATACTTTATTAACACCTTCTGAGAATATCAAGTCTTGTAATTTTGCTTTAAATGGCCTTTGAACTGGGGGGTGCTGATTTCAAGTTACATGTATATTATTATGCATACCTAAATATAGGGATACAGTCAGCATATTAACCCCTTAAAGACATAGCCATTTTTCACCTTAAGGACCAGGCCAAATTTTGGAAATCTGTCATGTGTCACTTTATGTGGTAATAACTTTGGAACACTTTTACATATCCAAGCCATTCTGAGAATGTTTTCTCATGACACATTGTACTTCATGACAGTGGTAAATTTGAGTTAATATAAATCACCTTTATTTATAAAAAAAATCTTAAATTTACTGAAAATTTGGGAAAAAAATTAATTTTCAAAATTTGAATTTCTCTGCTTTTAAGGCAGATAGTGTTACCTCACAAAATAGTTATTACTTAACATTTCCCATATGTCTACTTAATGTTGGCATCATTTTGTAATTTTATTTTTTTTAGATGCAATTCTTAAAATGTTTAAAAAAAATTCCAAAACCATTTTTTTAAGGACCAGTTCAGTTCTGAACTCACTTTGTGGGGCTTACGGTACATAGTGGAACCACACCATAAATGACCCCATTTTAGAAACTACAACCCTCAAATTATTCAAAACTGATTTTACAAACTTTGTTAACCCTTTATGTATTCCACAAGAATGAAAGGAAAATGGAGATGACATTTCAAAATTTCCATTTTAATCCATTTTCCATTTTAATTTATTTTTCCTGTAACACATCAAGGGTTAACAGCCAAGCAAAATTCTAAATCTATTACCCTGATTCTGCGATTTACAGAAACACCCCATATGTAGTGGTAAACTTCTGTAGATCAGACTTGATTACACACAGGTGGATTCTATTTATCTTCATCAGTCATTTCGGACAACATTGGATCATTCAGAGATCCTCAACGAACTTCTGGAGTGAGTTTTCTGAACAGAAAGTAAATGGGCCGAATAATTTTGCACGCCCCACTTTTCAGTTTTATTATTACAAAAAAAGTTTAAATGATCCAATAAATTTTGTTCCACTTCACAATTGTGACCCACTTGTTGTTGATTCTTCACCAAAAATGTAAAATATTATATCTTTTTGTTTGAAGCCTGAAATGTGGCAAAAGGTTGAAAAGTTCCAGGGGGCCAAATACTTTTGCAAGGTACTAGAGATGAGCGAGCATGCTCATCCGAGCTTGGTGCTCGTTCGAGTATTACGGTACTCGTAAGTACTCGCTGCTTGGACGAGTATCTCGCCATGCTCGAGGAAATGGCAACTTCCGCATTGTGCATTTTTGGCGCCTATAAACTCAGCCAATCACAAGCCAGGAGACTCTGCGGTACACCCAGCATCACGTGGGGCCCTTACATGTCGATAGCAGGGGTTGGCTGGCCTGGTCAGGTGACC
>ONZH01021781.1:0-362849 GCA_900303285.1 Rhinella marina
GGCCTCCACATAATTTTTAGAGTCTCACCTCTTGGGCCTCCACAAAATTTTTAAGAGGTCTCACCTCTTGGGCCTCCACAAAATGTTTTAAGAGGTCTCACCTCTTGGGCCTCCACATAATTTTTAAGAGGTCTCACCTCTTGGGCCTCCACAAAATGTTTAAGAGACAAAAGGTCTCACCTCTTGGGCCTCCACATAATTTTTAAGAGGTCTCACCTCTTGGGCCTCCACATAATTTTTAAGAGGTCTCACCTCTTGGGCCTCACAAAAATCTTTTACACAGAGGTCTCACCTCTTGGGCCTCCACAAAATTTTAAAGGTCTCACCTCTTGGGCCTCCACATAATTTTTAAGAGGTCTCACCTCTTGGGCCTCCACAAAATTTTACAGAGGTCTCACCTCTTGGGCCTCCACATAATTTTTAAGAGGTCTCACCTCTTGGGCCTCCACATAATTTTTAAGAGGTCTCACCTCTTGGGCCTCTTGGGCCTCCACAAAATCTTTACAAAATGAGGTCTCACCTCTTGGGGCCTCCACAAAATCTTTTAAGAGGTCTCACCTCTTGGGCCTCCACAAAATGTTTAGAGGTCTCACCTCTTGGGCTCCACATAATTTTTAAGAGGTCTCACCTCTTGGGCCTCCACAAAATCTTAAGAGGTCTCTTGGGCCTCCACCTCTCACCTGGGCCTCTTGGTCTCACACAAATCATAACAAAATCTTGGCCTCCACATTTTTTAAGAGGTCTCTCTCCTCTCTTGGGTCTCTCTTGGGCACAAAATCTTTTGGGCCTCACAGAGGTCTCACCTCTTGGGCCTCCACATAATTTTTAAGGCCTCCACATAATTTTTTAAGAGGTCCACCTCTTGGGCCTCCACATCTTCTACAGAACAGTCACCTTAACCCCTCTTGGGTCTCTCTTGGCCTCCACAAATCTTTTAAAGGTCTCACATCTGGCCTCACAATTTTTACACTCACCTCTTGGCCCTCCACATAAATTTTAAACCTCTTGGTCCACATCTCACCTCTTGGGCTCTCCACAAAATCTTTAATAGGTCTCACCTCTTGGGCCTCCACATAATTTTTAAGAGGTCTCACCTCTTGGGCCTCCACAAAATGTTTAAGAGGTGTCACTCTTGGGCCTCCACATAATTTTAAACACAGGGCCTCACCTCTTGGGCCTCCACATAATTTTAAGAGGTCTCACCTCTTGGGCCTCCACAAAATCTTTAAGAGGTCTCACCTCTCTTGGGCCTCCACAAATCTTTAAGAGGTCTCACCTCTTGGGCCAACATAATTTTATCACACATAAATTTTTAAGAGGTGTCACCTCTTGGGCCTCCACATAATTTTTTAACCCGTCTCCACCTCTTGGGCCTCCACATAATTTTTAAACAGGTCTCACCTCTTGGGCCTCCACAAAATCTTTAAGAGGTCTCACCTCTTGGGCCTCCACAAAATCTTTAAGAGGTCTCACCTCTTGGGCCTCCACATAAATTTTTAACAGGTCTCACCTCTTGGGCCTCCACATAATTTTTAAGAGGTCTCACTCTTGGGCCTCCACAAATTTTTAAGAGGTCTCACCTCTTGGGCCTCCACATAATTTTTTAAGAGGTCTCACTCTTGGGCTCCACATTAATTTTAACAGTCTCACCTCTTGGGCCTCCACATAATTTTTAAGAGGTCTCAGCTCTTGGGCCTCCACATAATTTTTAAGAGGTCTCACCTCTTGGGCCTCCACAAAATTTTCCATGAGCCTCTGGCCAGCCCACGGCCCTCTTCCTGCCTTTTGCGGTCCTACGCATCCCCTCAACATCCCCACTGCTTTACCTGCTAGACATGACACTGGGCCAGGTCGGGTCACTGACATCTCAAGCGCCAACAATTTGGGCATTTTAAGGCTTCTGCATGTGTTTGAGTTGTTTTTACATTTTAAAGAAGACATGTCTGACCACATTTCACACACACACACAATGACAATTAGGGGTGGGGTCTATTTGCTTTCCCCTTGCCTATGCCATCTGTGGTTGTCATAGCAACGTGATTTTAAGGGGTGCAGAATTTCATCTTCTTTTTTATCTAGTTTGGCTTGGGGTCCATGGCAATGTAGAGGAAAGAAGGTTTCCTTGTATGGTCTCACTTTACAGAGAGGTTACATTGTCTTTGGAGTGTATTGTTGAGAGGCTGTGATAGTGGCGTAATAGTGCGACTTGGGCGCGTTATATGCACCCAGACATGCTTCCCCTGCTGTCCCAGTTGCATTCCAGCAGTGTTGGCATCCTTTTCTGAGGTTTCAGGGTGGACTTGGTGACTTCCAAGTGGTCGAATTGAGATTTCCAAGTGGCGAGCATTTTTTCCCCATAGACTTTAATGGGATTCGATATTCGGTCGAATAGTCGAATTTCGCTGTCTATTCGAATCGAATTTCGAACTTTCGAATATTTCACTACTCGCTCATCTCTAATTATTATATAAAGCTTGAATAGCTGAGATGATATTTCCTGAGAAACCATATTTAATTAATGTCTGAAACATATATGTCCAATGTAATCTATCGAATGCTTTTTCAGCATCTAGAGAAAGCAGTATCGAGGGGGTTTTCGTTTTCTGTGCATAAAAGGATATAATCATAATTCTTCTTGTCCCATCGGATGCTTGTCTTCCTGAGACGAATCCTACTTGGTCTGGCTTTATTAACAGGGGGAGTATATTATTTAGTCTGCTAGAGATGATTTTCGCATAAATTTTAATGTCCGTATTGATTAAGGAAATAGGCCTGTAATTTGTTACCAGTGATGTGTCCTTCCCTGGTTTGGGTATTGTTATAATATTCGCTTGCATCATTTCATTAGGAAACGAACCTTTTGTTACTGTCTCGTTGAACATAGCTGCTAAAATATGGGGTAAGTATATTGTCAAAATTTCTAAAATATTCACTGGAGAATCCATCTGGGCCTGGTGATTTTTTGAGTTTTAATATGCGTATAGTCTTGGAAATTTCTATTTTATTAAAAGGAGCATTCAGTAATTGAAGGTGTTGAGAGGTAATCGTTGGTAGATTAATGGATTTTAAAAAGTCTTGTATTTGGCTAGTATTTGGCTGATGGGTAGTATGGTCATCTTTTAAGTTATAGAGGTTTTCGTAATATTTTTAAAATTGGTTCGCTATTTCTTTTGATGAGTATATGTTTTTACCTGAAAGGGTATTCCATGATCTTCGCTATTTTAGTTTTGACTCTATATTGTTTAAATCTATTGGCCATAAAAGCCAAAGCTTTATTATATTTGTCCTTTATTCGGACAATATATATTACATATGGTATAAAGTATGTTATTGATTTTGCAAATTAATACAAGAAGCCTTCCATTGACATTTCTATGAATCTCAATTTCTTCAAAAGCTACCGTGTTTCTTATGGCTATCATAACTCCTGCTTTTTTCCTAGTTGTACAAGATAGGTATATATGTGGAAAGTCTCTATGTTTGAGCCTCTGTGCGTCTTCTTGGGTAATGTGAGTTTCCTGTATGCAAACAATGTCAGACATATTGGTTTTGGCTTCTTTCCACATGGATAGTCTCTTGAATGGGTGGTTCAAACCCTTGACATTCATAGAGAGTATCTTGATAGTCATGGTGGTGTATAGTTGGGTAGCTTACATTGATGGCTTTTTTTCTTCTTCTGGAGTGCAGTGGAGTCTTGATGCGGGGATGTCATTGGTGTCTTTTTTGAGTTGCGATCTTTTGATGAGAGTGAAGTATCCTGGCAACTTTCATGGATGTCGGTTCGAGTCTTGATGGACCTGAGAAAAACTAGTAAAGTAATAAACATAAACATATAACAACGTTTTAAACATATAACGTCTGATAAGACAAGACATGTAGAACATAGATAGATCATTGAGATCTGTTTTATCCGGGGGTGTAGTTCATACAGGCTGCCAGCCTCATTAAGATTTATCTAGTGAAACGTCGGGTATCTTGAAAGGTTTTTAGGTTCCATTGGTGTTGCGGGACCATTCTTCTTGTATGGTGGTGGGTTCCTTTTGTTTTCGTTGGTGTGCAATTTCAGTGATGTCCAATTGCCACTTTTCAAGTAGCTTGAGGCCTTGGTCATATGAGTGAACGATATGAAGGATTCCTTCTTTATACATTAATAATTTCGTGGGAAAGCCCCATTTGTAAGGTGTCTTGTTTTCTCTTAGACATGCGGTTATTGGCTGCAATTTCTTCCTTTCAAGTATGGTGGTTTGAGAGAGGTCTGTAAATAAGGTTACTTTTTCATATGGTTCAGGAAGTGTTGTTGCTTTTCTAGCTGCTACCATAACGGCTTCTTTTATATGATAGAAATGTATGCGTGCCAGAACGTCCCTAGGCTTGTTCTCTGGTATAGATTTTGGCTTAGGAATCCTGTGGGCTCTGTCGATGGTTAGGTCCAGAGCGGTCACTTCTGGTAATAATGCTTGCATGATGTCTTGGATGTATTTAACTATTTTTTCTTACTGAACTGTTTCGGCAATTCCTCTGAATTTTATGTTATTTCTTCTTGAACAATCCTCCAAATCTGCCATTTTTGCTTTGATGGTGGAGATATCGTCGTCTAGTGAGTTGTGCGCATCTACCAAAGTATTGTGTGCTCCTGCATATTCCGCCATTTTGTTTTCAATGTGACTGACCCTGTCTCCTATTTCTTCAATGTTGGAAGAAAGCGCATTGCATATTTTGGAAATATCTGTTTTAATAGATGTATTAAGGGCAAGTAACATGTCTTTCATAAGGGTGACCGTAATTGTGTCATTAGAAGTGGGAATATGCTCAAAGACACTTACGGTTTGTGAAGATAGCTCTGTATCTGGATCTTTTGGGGTCAGGCTCTCTTCATGAATCTTTTGTCTTTGTTTTGCAGGGCTTCTGATGCTGGAGGTGTCAGACTGGTTTCCCTCCTCATCATCTTCCTGAGAAAATGCAGGTTGGTTTTGCTTTGTTATGTTTCTGGTGATAGGTTTATTATTTCTGGGTGTTTTTGAATTATTTGCCCTTTTAGAGGCTGTAGACATCTTTTTGTTGTCTTTCTCTGTAGGTTCCATAACGGGAGAGGAACTGCAGCTGCTGGCTGTGCTGCTGTGTAACTCTGGTCCTCGCCTGCCGGCGCCATCGTTGATCCCCTTGTGCTCCGTGAGGAAGAAGTCCTCGAGGTGCCTGGGAGCCTCTCTGTGTCTCCCACCACGGGTCATGGTGAGTATCTTTCTCTGTGGGTGCTTAGGGAGCTGAAGGATCGTGGATTCTGCCGCTGTATAGCTGTGGAAGCCGGCGCTGAGGTGAGGCTGGGTGAGCGCGCTGTATTCAGGCGGCCATCTCGCACGGCGGTTGGCCACGCCCCCCCGAACACAGATTTTTAACCCCTGTATCAAAAAAAATGGCTGAAAATGTTTAACAAAGACCAGTTGAAAAAAAATTATTTTTAGCCCTATATGAGTAAAATGCAATCATAAAAAAATGCCCCGAAGGAGTCCATAGCCTTCAGAAGTCTTAGGCCCCTTTCACACGACCATATGCCCTCCGAGACATACGATCCATGAGCGGACCATATATCCGGGAGCAGCATCGATCATGCACACAGGAGCGCACAGCATCATAGATTACAATGATGCTGTGCACGCCGGGCTGCCCGCGGGGCTATCATATGAGTACAGGACAATAGTCCCGCGGGCGGCACGGTGTGCACAATATCATTGTAATCAATGATGCTGTGCGCTCCCGTGCGGACGATCGATGCCGCTCCGGGACATATGGTCCACTCACGCACCGTATGTCTCAGAGGGCATACTGTCGCGTGAAAGGGCCCTTAATGTTATGGTTAATCAGTGTATTTCTTGTGCTGATCCTAAGCTACAGCATACTCCAGAGCTGCAATCACAGTTCTGTAGGTCAACGTTGGAAACAGCCAACAAGCTTGTTGTCTGACACACTAACAATTTAGCTGAGTGCTAATCCTGTAAAAGAGCATTCCCTAACAGTTGGATTGTTCTACAGTTCTAAGGGCTCGTTCACATCACCGTTAGGGATTCCCTTCTAACTTTCCATTATAACATCGTTATAACGGAAAATAACGGAATCCCTAGGACGGAAATCAAAACGGACACCTTTAAGAGGCATTCCGTTTTGATCCGTCATAATAGAAGCCTATGGGAAAGCATAACGGATCCGTCTAGTTTCCGTTATGCTGGACGGAAAACAAAGTCCTGTCGACAGGAAACCAGACGGATCCGTTATGCTTTCCCATAGGCTTCTATTATGACGGATCAAAACGGAATGCCTCTTAAAGGTGTCCGTTTTGATTTCCGTCCTAGGGATCCCGTTATTTTCCGTTATAACGATGTTATAACGGAAAGTTAGAACGGAATCCCTAACGGTGATGTGAACGAGCCCTAAGAGAGATGTGCTAATTAGCATTCATTTTTCCATGGATGATTGCCTGTAAGTCTTCATACCCCAACTGGATCTCTTCATTGAGAATTAGTACCCCACCAGCAGAATAGTGAGTGCAGCTGTGGAGTATAATACAGGATGTAACTCAGGATCAGTACAGGATAAGTAATGTATGTACACAGTGACTGCACCAGCAGAATAGTGAGTGCAGCTGTGGAGTATAATACAGGATGTAACTCAGGATCAGTACAGGATAAGTAATGTATGTACACAGTGACTGCACCAGCAGAATAGTGAGTGCAGCTGTGGAGTATAATACAGGATGTAACTCAGGATCAGTACAGGATAAGTAATGTATGTACACAGTGACTGCACCAGCAGAATAGTGAGAGCAGCTCTGGAGTATAATACAGGATGTAACTCAGGATCAGTACAGGATAAGTAATGTAATGTATGTACACAGTGACTGCACCAGCAGAATAGTGGGTGCAGCTCTGGGGTATAATACAGGATGTAACTCAGGATCAGTACAGGATAAGTAATGTAATGTATGTACACAGTAACTGCACCAGCAGAATAGTGAGTGCAGCTCTGGAGTATAATACAGGATGTAACTCAGAATCAGTACAGGATAAGTAATGTATATACACAGTGACTGCACCAGCAGAATAGTGAGTGCAGCTCTGGGGTATAATACAGGATGTAACTCAGGATCAGTACAGGATAAGTAATGTAATGTATGTACACAGTAACTGCACCAGCAGAATAGTGAGTGCAGCTCTGGAGTATAATACAGGATGTAACTCAGGATCAGTACAGGATAAGTAATGTAATGTATGTACACAGTGACTCCACCAGCAGAATAGTGAGTGCAGCTCTGGAGTATAATACAGGATGTAACTCAGGATCAGTACAGGATAAGTAATGTAATGTATGTACACAGTGACTCCACCAGCAGAATAGTGAGTGCAGCTCTGGGGTATAATACAGGATGTAACTCAGGATCAGTACAGGATAAGTAATGTATGTACACAGTGACTCCACCAGCAGAATAGTGAGTGCAGCTCTGGAGTATAATACAGGATGTAACTCAGGATCAGTACAGGATAAGTAATGTAATGTGTGTACACAGTAACTGCACCAGCAGAATAGTGAGTGCAGCTCTGGAGTAGCTCTTGAGATAAAACATTTTGAGCCACTATACGACTAGAATGTTCTCATTCACATATTCATATATCTTGCAAACGGTGCACATTTGAAACATAGTATCAGATAGTTTAAAAACCTTTTATTTTGTTCTACAATGATTACACTTTATTAACATCAGTATATTTTGTCTGTCACATCAGAAGAAAGAAGCTGCATAATGAAAGGTTTGAAGAGATACTGTACTGTAGGTGAAATTTCTCAAATCCGTGCCCACGGCCATTCTACAGATGAGTCACTACTGACAGAAACTGTAGAATATAATGTATAGAATGCTACAAATGGTACAGTTCTCACAAAAGGCTTTGCTTGATTTAAAGGGCTTGTAAGAATTCTCTGCATTCTCTAAATACGTGGACTCTGAACTCTGTGTACACAGAGAGGCTTCCTTAGGGTTATTGTTATTCTGGGAGGTGACACTTGGTCACATAGATCTGTGGACATAATAAAACATATACAAGGCGCTCAGAGACTACATGGTAAAAGTGACTCACTGCCCCTTATAAAGATATTGAATGTTTCCGGCAACTCACAATCACAAGACTCAAAAATGAACCCCACCCAAAATGTACACATATAAAAACATAGCATTTTATTTTTTCAGAAACAGTGCCACACTTGTTAGGTGGTGGCATCTGTTATTGCAGCCCAGCCTCATTCAGAGTTGAGGTGCAATTCCTGATACTGCCCATGGAGAACAGTGGTGCACTGTGGCATTTAGAACTGAACGTGACCTATATTTGTTTTGGAGGTCAAACAAAAACATTTGTGGACATGATTGTCCAAGACTATGTCATACTGGAACCCAAGTAAAAAAAGCAGCTCCCTCCTTAGCTTGATGTCCTCATGTATGGTCTTGCTGATCTCCATATGGACTTCCCTTTCTCTGCTAATCTGGCTACATCACCAGGTATAACCACTGAATCCATAGGGATGGAAGCTAAACCACTGGATCACCTGAAATGGCGGCTCAATATGGAGGATCAACCACTGGATCACCAGGAATTGAGACATACACCATTGTATTATGATGGGTGGATGCTCAACGACAGGATCACCAGGATGGAGACTAAACCAGTTGATCACCAGAGATGGAGACTAAACCACTTGATCACCAGAGATGGAGGCTTAAACTGCTGGGTTTAAACTAAACCATAGGATCACCTGATATAGAGGCTAAACCAAAGGATCACCAGAGTCAGAGACTAAACCATGGGATCACTAGTGATAAAGGCTAAAACACAGGATCACTGGGGATGGAAGTTAAACCGCTGGATCACCAGTGGTAGAAGCTAAACCACAGGATCACCAGGGATGGAGGCTCAAAGACAGGATCAGCTGATATGGAAACTAAACCACAGGATCACAAGTGAAGAAGGCCAAAACACAAGATCATGTCATATGGAGACTAATCCACAGGATCAACAGGGACGGAGACTAAAACACAGGACAGGATCAACTGATATGGAGGGTAAACCACGGGATTACGACGTATGGAGAGTTAAACCACTAGATCACCTGGAATGAAGGTTAAACCACAAGATCACCATTGATGGATGCTAAACCGTAGGATAAACTTATATGGAGGCTTAACCGAAGGATCACCAGGGATAGAGGCTAAAACACAGGATGAAGTAATATGGAGGTTGAAATACAAGATTAGGAGAGATGGAGACTTAAACCACTAGTTCACCAGGGATGGAGGTTAGACTGCAAGATCTCCAAGGATGGAGGCTAAACCACAGGATCAACTAATATGGAGGCTAAACCACAAGATCACTTGATATGGAGGCTAAACCACAGGATTAAAAACAATGGAGGATAAACCACAGGTCCACCAGGGATGGACACCAAATCACCTTTGATGCACTGCCAAACTTTAGAAGTATTTCCAGGAAATTAAACTACTGGAAACTAAACCAGTGGATCATCATGGATCCATCACTGGACCAAGGAATGAAGTTCATGGACCTGTACTGCTACATGTAACTGGAGCTGTGACTGTATGACTGTCACCTGAGCGCCCACTAAGCACTGCTCTACAGTTAGCTTTGGCTAATAAAGAAGGGACCTTGGCCCTCTTACTATTGCCAAAATATAACCAATTTGGACAAATGGAAAAGAGCTTCCTTAGACGGCAGATTCAGCAGTGGCCGCAAATGTTGCCCGTACCTTCTGTGCGTGCCTCCTTCCTCCATAGTGTTCTATATAGTGCACAGGTAGCACAATCATACAGTGCGAGTGCAAGCTCTGGGTTAGTTAGGACTAATGATACCTCCTTTAGTAGTGACTGGTGATTCATAACACCCTAAAGCCAGCCTCAGACAGATTTATCAAAGAAAAGAGAAGCAACTAATAAAATTCCAGTACTATTTTTACCAAAAACCCTCTATAATGTGAAATCCTCAACGATCAGCCAAGGAAGCTCCATGTAGCTGTACAATTTCTTCGTAGTGGCCTTTACAGAAATAAAATACAAAATAAATAAAATATGTCATCATGCCTCGTGGGTCCCAGCGCAGGCAGTCACGGTGACATCATTGGGCCGCCTGGGAGCGATGATGTCATTGCTTTGCAACTGTCTGGACTGATACACTGCCACATTGGCCTCTGGCCAAGTAAACTAGGCCTGAGGCCTGTGAGGGTGAATGGTGTGGCATCCGTGTCCTATGACCCTTCCCTAAACCCCCTTCAAAATTCAACTGCATCACCCTCCTGATGGCAATACAGTAGAATCCAGGAGGGGTCTATGGCCAATCCACCCTCTGAATTCAACCAGGGGCGACATCTACACGGAGATGTCCACTTTCCATATGAGTTTCTCCGGTTTCTTTCTACACTCCGATAAGAGATCTAATGAAGTTATCCCTCAGGTCACAGAAGTGGTTCAGCAATGGTTCGGCAATGCTGCTACTATGTAGTGATTATATCATGACATGCATGTTATTACAGTACTGCCACTTGTTTACTCGTATATTATTGCGTGTTTGGATTTCCCTGCAGACCGTGTCATGGGAATTTAAGAATCAAGTGTTTTTTACTTTTTAAGATTTTGAAGTCAAACCCGTTTGAGACAAGTCAGCCGTGACAAGCATTTGGCACGGAAAAGCTCTTGCCATACGTGAGTGGTTACTAAGAAGCCTCTGAGAGATTTGCAAAAGTCCTGGCATCTAAAGCAGTTTGAGAAAATACAAGATGCACCAGCACCCTCTGCAGGTCACTGAGAGAATGACACCTGAGACTAGATAGCATTGGGGCAGATTTACTAGTAGTTCCCCTTTAAATCTGTATAGAAGACTACAGCTCACTCTCGCCTGGTGTTAGGAATTTGTAAAAACATATAAAACTGTAATCACTGCCGTGAGAGAGAAGGGACTCGATGCAGTTATGTTTGGGTCCAAGTTCAATATCTTCTCTGGTCTAGTAACTCGTGACCCATGTACTTTATGAAAACGTTATGCGAAAAGTAGCCAATTATCATTATACACTTTACATTGTGATGGATTTTTACCAATCGCTATTGCATTGTTAATTTTCTATGCACATATTTTAGCCTGGTGCAATGGCACCAGTAAGGAATGTGGAGGCAGGTCGGATGGCTGCAATTTCCCACTAATATTGTACTGGTCTCAGGGGTGGACATACCGACTGTGCAGCCGGTTCAGCTGCACAGGGGGCCCAGTGTGGGAGGGGGCCCATTCTTGAATACTAGTCAGCCCTTCCATTATGGAAGCGCTCACTAACCTACAGATGTCTGAGCATCGATATGAGGTCCTGAGCATCGCATATAGGGGTCTGAAGATCTGATAAGGGGGTCTGAGAACCTGGTATGGGGGCATGAGCATCTGATATGGGGATCTGAGGATCTGATAAAAGGGTCTGAGGATCTGATAAGGGGGTCTGAGGATCTGATAAAAGGGTCTGAGGATCTGATAAGGGGGTCTGAGGATGTGATCTGATATGAGGATCTCATATGGGGGTCTGAGGATCTCATCTGATATCTCATATGGGGGTCTGAGGATCTCATCTGATATCTCATATGGGGGTCTGAGGATCTCATCTGATATCTCATATGGGGGTCTGAGGATCTCATCTGATATCTCATATGGGGGTCTGAGGATCTGGCAAGGGGGTCTGAGGATGTGATCTGATATGAAGATCTCATATGGGGGTCTGAGGATCTCATATGGCTGTTTGATTTGAGGGTCTGATTTGAGGTTTGATTTGAGAATCTGATCTGAAAGAAAGGGGGCATTTTTTGTATTGTCACTTAATATAGGGGGTATTTTTGTACTGGTGCATATTACAACAAGAATTATTACTACTAGGAGACTATGGGGAACATGATTACTAGTATGGGCACTATGGGGGCATTATTACTTTTGGGGCACAATAGGGACATTATTTCTAATAGGGGCACTGAGACTTTGGGGAGCATAATTTCTGTGTGGGGCACCCTGGCACAGTATCAGCTTAGGGCAATTATTTTTGGGGGACATTATGGATGTACTAATAGTGTCAGAAATACTATATCCTGGGTGCAGTTATTTTTATTTTGTTAGTTTGCTATTTTTTTTATTTATTGTCTTTTTGTTAAACTCTGCAGAGGCAAGAGACGGCTGAAAGAAGTCATCATGTCGGTTTGGTCTGAATGGAGAAGATGAGGAAAGAGACTGTCTACATCATAGAAGATGTCACTGGATGTAAGAAGTATGAGCGCTGTATTTTCCTGTATGTTTGTGGCGCTGCGTCTAATGGTTTCCAAGTATGTATTTAACAGTAGGGCTAGATCAAAGATGGCCAACCTGCGTCTCTCCAGCTGTTGTAAAACTACAGCTTCCAGCATGCCCAGACTGCCTACAGCTATCAGAGCACAGCACAGCATGTTGTAAGTTGTAGTTTTAAAACAGCTGGAGAGCCGCAGGTTGGCCATTCCTGGGATAGAGGGAAGGGGTAAGGTTGAGAATTTGGCATGGGGGGGGACGCCATTTCAATTTTTGCCTCTGGCAGCAGAAAGGGTAGGTGCACCCCTGACCCTTGCAACAAAGCAATGACTTTGCACAAGGGCCCTCGGCTGTATGTGTCCACCTCTGACTAGCCTAGTAGTATTCTGGTTGATGTGTGTCTTAGCCGTAGTCCCTCACCTTACAGAAGTGTCTTTAAATGCTGATAGTAGCTGATCACTCTGCTGTTTGTCTTCTCATGGACTTTTCTTGAGGCTCACTCAAGTTGGTCTTTCCAAAGAATCTTTACTGGAAGCAGGAGTGCTACACTGAATCTATCGAACAACTCCGCCTCCTGGAAGTAGGACCACCCACTCCTACCAAGACATGAGGAACAGGGTGGTTGGCTTTGTTCCTTCCAACCATTTGCCATCCATATCTCCTACAGGAAGTTGAAGCCAAAACATAAAAAAATACATAACAAAGACATTTGCAGATACCCCCCCTCTTTAAGCGTCTTTCATGTCTGTCTTACTTTGATCTGTTTGGAGTCTGTCTGTGTCCATTGCCCTAGTTCATAGTTTGTGTCTGGATTGTTTTGGTTACATCACAGTCTAAATCCTGTTCTTGTTTGTTTGCCAAAGTCTGTTCTGTGTGTTGTCAGGATTCCATCCTAATTCTTGTCCAATCGGTGTTACCTGGTTTCTGTATGTATCTGCTGAGTCTGAGCAATGGCCAAGTTCCTAAATTCAGTGCCTCTGTACAGATGTGTAATAGCAAAGCATAGTGCCTCTGTAAAGAAGTGTAATAGTAAAGCATAGTGCCTCTGTAAAGAAGCGTAATAGTAAAGCATAGTGTCTCTGTAAAGAACTGTAATAGTAAAGCATGGTGCCTCTGTAAAGAAGTGTAATAGTAAAGCATGGTGCCTGTGTAAAGAATTATAATAGCAAAGCATAGTGCCTCTGTAACGAAGTCTTATAGTAAAGCATAGTGCCTCTGTAAAGAAGTGTAATAGTAAAGCATAGTGCCTCTGTAAAGAATTGTAATAGTAAAGCATAGTGCCTCTGTAACGAAGTCTAATAGTAAAGCATAGTGCCTCTGTAACGAAGTCTAATAGTAAAGCATAGTGCCTCTGTAACGAAGTCTAATAGTAAAGCATGGTGCCTCTGTAAAGAAGTGTAATAGAAAAGAATAGTGCCTCTGTAAAGAATTGTAATAGTAAAGCATAGTGTCTCTGTAAAGAAGATTAATAGTAAAGCATAGTGCTTCTGTAAAGAACTGTAAAAGTAAAGCATAGTGCCTCTGTAAAGAAATGTAATAGTAAAGCATAGTGCCTCTGTAAAGAAGTGTAATAGTAAAGCATGGTGCCTCTGTAAAGAAGTGTAATAGTAAAGCATAGTGCCTGTGTAAAGAAGTGTAATAGTAAAGCATAGTGCCTGTGTAAAGAAGTGTAATAGTAAAGCATGGTGCCTCTGTAAAGAAGTGTAATAGTAAAGCATAGTGCCTCTGTAAAGAAGTGTAATAGTAAAGCATGGTGCCTCTGTAAAGAAGTGTAATAGTAAAGCATAGTGCCTCTGTAAAGAAGTGTAATAGAAAAGAATAGTGCCTCTGTAAAGAATTGTAATAGTAAAGCATAGTGTCTCTGTAAAGAAAGTGTAATAGTAAAGCATAGTGCTTCTGTAAAGAACTGTAATAGTAAAGCATAGTGCCTCTGTAAAGAACTGTAATAGTAAAGCATAGTGCCTCTGTAAAGAAATGTAATAGTAAAGCATAGTGCCTCTGTAAAGAAGTGTAATAGTAAAGCATGGTGCCTCTGTAAAGAAGTGTAATAGTAAAGCATAGTGCCTCTGTAAAGAAGTGTAATAGTAAAGCATGGTGCCTCTGTAAAGAAGTGTAATAGTAAAGCATAGTGCCTCTGTAAAGAAGTGTAATAGTAAAGCATAGTGCCTCTGTAAAGAAGTGTAATAGTAAAGCATAGTGCCTGTGTAAAGAAGTGTAATAGTAAAGCATGGTGCCTCTGTAAAGAAGTGTAATAGTAAGCATAGTGCCTCTGTAAAGAAGTGTAATAGTAAAGCATAGTGCCTGTGTAAAGAAGTGTAATAGTAAGCATGGTGCCTCTGTAAAGAAGTGTAATAGTAAGCATAGTGCCTCTGTAAAGAAGTGTAATAGTAAAGCATGGTGCCTCTGTAAAGAAGTGTAATAGTAAAGCATAGTGCCTCTGTAAAGAAGTGTAATAGAAAAGAATAGTGCCTCTGTAAAGAATTGTAATAGTAAAGCATAGTGTCTCTGTAAAGAAGATTAATAGTAAAGCATAGTGCTTCTGTAAAGAACTGTAATAGTAAAGCATAGTGCCTCTGTAAAGAACTGTAATAGTAAAGCATAGTGCCTCTGTAAAGAAATGTAATAGTAAAGCATAGTGCCTCTGTAAAGAAGTGTAATAGTAAAGCATGGTGCCTCTGTAAAGAAGTGTAATAGTAAAGCATGGTGCCTCTGTAAAGAAGTGTAATAGTAAAGCATAGTGCCTGTGTAAAGAAGTGTAATAGTAAAGCATGGTGCCTGTGTAAAGAATTATAATAGCAAAGCATAGTGCCTCTGTAAAGAAGTGTAATAGTAAAGCATAGTGCCTCTGTAACGAATTGTAATAGTAAAGCATAGTGCCTGTGTAAAGAATTGTAATAGTAAAGCATAGTGCCTCTGTAACGAAGTCTAATAGTAAAGCATAGTGCCTCTGTAAAGAAGTGTAATAGTAAAGCATAGTGCCTCTGTAAAGAATTGTAATAGTAAAGCATAGTGCCTCTGTAACGAAGTCTAATAGTAAAGCATAGTGCCTCTGTAACGAAGTCTAATAGTAAAGCATAGTGCCTCTGTAACGAAGTCTAATAGTAAAGCATAGTTCCTCTGTAAAGAAGTGTAATAGAAAAGAATAGTGCCTCTGTAAAGAATTGTAATAGTAAAGCATAGTGTCTCTGTAAAGAAGATTAATAGTAAAGCATAGTGCTTCTGTAAAGAACTGTAATAGTAAAGCATAGTGCCTCTGTAAAGAACTGTAATAGTAAAGCATAGTGCCTCTGTAAAGAAGTGTAATAGTAAAGCATGGTGCCTCTGTAAAGAAGTGTAATAGTAAAGCATAGTGCCTCTGTAAAGAAGTGTAATAGTAAAGCATGGTGCCTCTGTAAAGAAGTGTAATAGTAAAGCATAGTGCCTCTGTAAAGAAGTGTAATAGTAAAGCATAGTGCCTGTGTAAAGAAGTGTAATAGTAAAGCATGGTGCCTCTGTAAAGAAGTGTAATAGTAAAGCATAGTGCCTCTGTAAAGAAGTGTAATAGTAAAGCATAGTGCCTCTGTAAAGAAGTGTAATAGAAAAGAATAGTGCCTCTGTAAAGAATTGTAATAGTAAAGCATAGTGTCTCTGTAAAGAAGTGTAATAGTAAAGCATAGTGCTTCTGTAAAGAACTGTAATAGTAAAGCATAGTGCCTCTGTAAAGAACTGTAATAGTAAAGCATAGTGCCTCTGTAAAGAAATGTAATAGTAAAGCATAGTGCCTCTGTAAAGAAGTGTAATAGTAAAGCATGGTGCCTCTGTAAAGAGGTGTAATAGTAAAGCATAGTGCCTCTGTAAAGAAGTGTAATAGTAAAGCATGGTGCCTCTGTAAAGAAGTGTAATAGTAAAGCATGGTGCCTCTGTAAAGAAGTGTAATAGTAAAGCATGGTGCCTCTGTAAAGAAGTGTAATAGTAAAGCATAGTGCCTCTGTAAAGAAGTGTAATAGTAAAGCATAGTGCCTGTGTAAAGAAGTGTAATAGTAAAGCATGGTGCCTCTGTAAAGAAGTGTAATAGTAAAGCATAGTGCCTCTGTAAAGAATTGTAATAGTAAAGCATGGTGCCTCTGTAAAGAAGTGTAATAGTAAAGCATAGTGCCTCTGTAAAGAAGTGTAATAGAAAAGAATAGTGCCTCTGTAAAGAAGTGTAATAGTAAAGCATAGTGCTGTGTAAAGAAGTGTAATAGTAAAGCATGGTGCCTCTGTAAAGAAGTGTAATAGTAAAGCATAGTGCCTCTGTAAAGAAGTCTAATAGTAAAGCATGGTGCCTCTGTAAAGAAGTGTAATAGTAAAGCATAGTGCCTCTGTAAAGAAATGTAATAGTAAAGCATAGTGCCTCTGTAAAGAAGTGTAATAGTAAAGCATGGTGCCTCTGTAAAGAAGTGTAATAGTAAAGCATAGTGCCTCTGTAAAGAAGTGTATAGTAAAGCATGGTGCCTCTGTAAAGAAGTGTAATAGTAAAGCATAGTGCCTTCTGTAAAGAAGTGTAATAGTAAAGCATGGTGCCTCTGTAAAGAAGTGTAATAGTAAAGCATAGTGCCTCTGTAAAGAAGTGTAATAGTAAAGCATAGTGCCTGTGTAAAGAAGTGTAATAGTAAAGCATGGTGCCTCTGTAAAGAAGTGTAATAGTAAAGCATAGTGCCTCTGTAAAGAAGTGTAATAGTAAAGCATGGTGCCTCTGTAAAGAAGTGTAATAGTAAAGCATAGTGCCTCTGTAAAGAAGTGTAATAGTAAAGCATAGTGCCTCTGTAAAGAAGTGTAATAGTAAAGCATAGTGCCTGTGTAAAGAAGTGTAATAGTAAAGCATGGTGCCTCTGTAAAGAAGTGTAATAGTAAAGCATAGTGCCTCTGTAAAGAAGTGTAATAGTAAAGCATGGTGCCTCTGTAAAGAAGTGTAATAGTAAAGCATAGTGCCTCTGTAAAGAAGTGTAATAGAAAAGAATAGTGCCTCTGTAAAGAATTGTAATAGTAAAGCATAGTGTCTCTGTAAAGAAGATTAATAGTAAAGCATAGTGCCTCTGTAAAGAAATGTAATAGTAAAGCATAGTGCCTCTGTAAAGAAGTGTAATAGTAAAGCATAGTGCCTCTGTAAAGAAGTGTAATAGTAAAGCATGGTGCCTCTGTAAAGAAGTGTAATAGTAAAGCATAGTGCCTCTGTAAAGAAGTGTAATAGAAAAGAATAGTGCCTCTGTAAAGAACTGTAATAGTAAAGCATAGTGCCTCTGTAAAGAACTGTAATAGTAAAGCATAGTGCCTCTGTAAAGAAATGTAATAGTAAAGCATAGTGCCTCTGTAAAGAAGTGTAATAGTAAAGCATGGTGCCTCTGTAAAGAAGTGTAATAGTAAAGCATAGTGCCTCTGTAAAGAAGTGTAATAGTAAAGCATGGTGCCTCTGTAAAGAAGTGTAATAGTAAAGCATAGTGCCTCTGTAAAGAAGTGTAATAGTAAAGCATGGTGCCTCTGTAAAGAAGTGTAGTAGTAAAGCATAGTGCCTCTGTAAAGCATGGTGCCTCTGTAAAGAAGTGTAATAGTAAAGCATAGTGCCTCTGTAAAGAAGTGTAATAGTAAAGCATGGTGCCTCTGTAAAGAAATGTAGTAGTAAAGCATAGTGCCTCTGTAAAGAAGTGTAATAGTAAAGCATGGTGCCTCTGTAAAGAAGTGTAATAGTAAAGCATAGTGCCTCTGTAAAGAAGTGTAATAGTAAAGCATGGTGCCTCTGTAAAGAAGTGTAATAGTAAAGCATGGTGCCTCTGTAACGAAGTCTAATAGTAAAGCATAGTGCCTCTGTAAAGAAGTGTAATAGTAAAGCATGGTGCCTGTGTAAGAATTATAATAGCAAAGCATAGTGCCTCTGTAAAGAAGTGTAATAGTAAGCATAGTGCCTCTGTAACGAATTGTAATAGTAAAGCATAGTGCCTGTGTAAAAGAATTGTAATAGTAAAGCATAGTGCCTCTGTAACGAAGTCTAATAGTAAAGCATAGTGCCTCTGTAAAGAAGTGTAATAGTAAAGCATAGTGCCTCTGTAAAGAATGTAAAGTAAGCATAGTGCCTCTGTAACGAAGTCTAATAGTAAAGCATAGTGCCTCTGTAACGAAGTCTAATAGTAAAGCATAGTGCCTCTGTAACGAAGTCTAATAGTAAAGCATAGTTCCTCTGTAAAGAAGTGTAATAGAAAAGAATAGTGCCTCTGTAAAGAATTGTAATAGTAAAGCATAGTGTCTCTGTAAAGAAGATTAATAGTAAAGCATAGTGCTTCTGTAAAGAACTGTAATAGTAAAGCATAGTGCTTCTGTAAAGAACTGTAATAGTAAAGCATAGTGCCTCTGTAAAGAACTGTAATAGTAAAGCATAGTGCCTCTGTAAAGAAGTGTAATAGTAAAGCATGGTGCCTCTGTAAAGAAGTGTAATAGTAAAGCATAGTGCCTCTGTAAAGAAGTGTAATAGTAAAGCATGGTGCCTCTGTAAAGAAGTGTAATAGTAAAGCATAGTGCCTCTGTAAAGAAGTGTAATAGTAAAGCATAGTGCCTGTGTAAAGAAGTGTAATAGTAAAGCATGGTGCCTCTGTAAAGAAGTGTAATAGTAAAGCATAGTGCCTCTGTAAAGAAGTGTAATATAGTAAAGCATAGTGCCTCTGTAAAGAAGTGTAATAGAAAAGAATAGTGCCTCTGTAAAGAATTGTAATAGTAAAGCATAGTGTCTCTGTAAAGAAGTGTAATAGTAAAGCATAGTGCTTCTGTAAAGAACTGTAATAGTAAAGCATAGTGCCTCTGTAAAGAAGTGTAATAGTAAAGCATAGTGCCTCTGTTAAAGAACTGTTAAATAGTAAAGCATAGTGCCTCTGTAAAGAAGTGTAATAGTAAAGCATGGTGCCTCTGTAAAGAAGTGTAATAGTAAAGCATAGTGCCTCTGTAAAGAAGTGTAATAGTAAAGCATGGTGCCTCTGTAAAGAAGTGTAATAGTAAAGCATAGTGCCTCTGTAAAGAAGTGTAATAGTAAAGCATGGTGCCTCTGTAAAGAAGTGTAATAGAAAGCATAGGTGCCTCTGTAAAGAAGTGTAATAGTAAAGCATGGTGCCTCTGTAAAGAAGTGTAGTAGTAAAAGCATAGTGCCTCTGTAAAGAAGCATGGTGCCTCTGTAAAGAAGTGTAATAGTAAAGCATAGTGCCTCTGTAAAGAAGTGTAATAGTAAAGCATGGTGCCTCTGTAAAGAAATGTAGTAGTAAAGCATAGTGCCTCTGTAAAGAAGTGTAATAGTAAAGCATGGTGCCTCTGTAAAGAAGTGTAATAGTAAAGCATAGTGCCTCTGTAAAGAAGTGTAATAGTAAAGCATAGTGGCCTGTGTAAAGAAGTGTAATAGTAAAGCATGGTGCCTCTGTAAAGAAGTGTAATAGTAAAGCATAGCTGCCTCTGTAAAAGAAGTGTAATAGTAAAGCATGTGCCTCTGTAAAAGAAGTGTAATAGTAAAGCATAGTGCCTCTGTAAAGAAGTGTAATAGTAAAGCATTGGTGCCTCTGTAAAGAAGTGTAATAGTAAAGCATGGTGCCTCTGTAAAGAAGTGTAATAGTAAAGCATAGTGCCTCTGTAAAGGTAAGGGCTCTGTAAGAAGTGTAGTAGTAAGCATAGTGCCTCTGTAAAGCATGGTGCCTCTGTAAAGAAGTGTAATAGTAAAGCATAGTGCCTCTGTAAAGAAGTGTAATAGTAAAGCATGGTGCCTCTGTAAAGAAATGTAGTAGTAAAGGCATAGTGCCTCTGTAAAGAAGTGTAATAGTAAAGCATGGTGCCTCTGTAAAGAAGTGTAATAGTAAAGCATAGTGCCTCTGTAAAGAAGTGTAATAGTAAAGCATAGTGCCTGTGTAAAGAAGTGTAATAGTAAAGCATGGTGCCTCTGTAAAGAAGTGTAATAGTAAAGCATAGTGCCTCTGTAAAGAAGTGTAATAGTAAAGCATGGTGCCTCTGTAAAGAAGTGTAATAGTAAAGCATAGTGCCTCTGTAAAGAAGTGTAATAGAAAAGAATAGTGCCTCTGTAAAGAATTGTAATAGTAAAGCATAGTGTCTCTGTAAAGAAGTGTAATAGTAAAGCATAGTGCTTCTGTAAAGAACTGTAATAGTAAAGCATAGTGCCTCTGTAAAGAACTGTAATAGTAAAGCATAGTGCCTCTGTAAAGAAATGTAATAGTAAAGCATAGTGCCTCTGTAAAGAAGTGTAATAGTAAAGCATGGTGCCTCTGTAAAGAAGTGTAATAGTAAAGCATAGTGCCTCTGTAAAGAAGTGTAATAGTAAAGCATGGTGCCTCTGTAAAGAAGTGTAATAGTAAAGCATAGTGCCTCTGTAAAGAAGTGTAATAGTAAAGCATGGTGCCTCTGTAAAGAAGTGTAATAGTAAAGCATAGTGCCTGTGTAAAGAAGTGTAATAGTAAAGCATAGTGCCTTTGTAAAGAAGTGTAATAGTAAAGCATAGTGCCTCTGTTAACAAATGTGTCAGTCAGTAAACCAGCATTAAGTGAGGCCCGAGGTCAATGGCCCATACAACTAATAAGTACTGACTGATTTCTTCCTCCTCTATACATACAGAGTATGCCACAATTTTATTTTTGTCAAATTCCCCATCTCTATATGAAAATGGAGGCATGCGTTGACGGCTCATGTACCTCTACAGCAGTTCTTTTGGTAATATAGCCGTGAGCATAATCCTTAAAGGGGATGACTAATGTAAGTCATTAAAATCAGATGTCCTATAGAACATGACAATCTCTTTCTAACAACGCTAGAACCAGCCCTGTACCTCACATGGATCCAGAGATCTCCCCATTCATTTATCTGCTAGATTTATATCAAGCTGACAGCTCTAGGGGAGTGTCCTGCAGCTAAGGGGGCGTGTCTCAGCTCTCCCTATCACAGCTCAGGAAGCAAGTGATAAAACTGAGCATGTGCGGCCTTCTCAGTGAGCAGGACATAGAAATAAGAAAAAGAGCAGAAAGTAGGTAGCGCTATACAGATACATTTGATTGAATAACTCACTGGCTATACAAAATTTCTAATTACTTGCAATTACAAAAATATTCAGATCCAGGTGCTGGTTTGAAAACTGTAGAATATTTTTCATGGGATTGCCCCTTTAAGGGACATATGATATGGCCAAAAATTGAAGCAGTATGTTTTACACCTAATCGATTTTGCAGTGGTCATTTTTGCAGCAAAATGTCTTTGAGAAACAATGGATGCAAAACTGCACCAATTAGCTGTAAAATCACATTCTGCTGCATTCCTTCAGCCACTTCATGTGGCCTCACAGTTGCCACCAGATTAAGTTTTCATGGTTGACAACATCCAGGTGTTAGACAGTAGAGAACCTACACTAACGTGCGCATTGTGGCTCTGAGATGCCTCTCCACTTTCTTGGTAGGTGGAGGTAGAGGCACACCTATAAGACACAGCGTTTGCCGCCAAGTGAGTGTGCACAGTGAGCGCTTTACATGTCAGAGGGACTTGATTTGAGAGGGAAGGTCTAAATCCAGCAGCCGAGGAGCATGTCAGTGAGCTGAAGGACAATTGTGAGTGTTGATGAGAATGAGATAAGCTGTGAACTGTGTGTATGCTAGTATTGGGGCTAGGGTCGCCACCCAGCCGGTATCTTACCGTCCAAGCCGGTAATTTAGTGCCCCTGCCAGTTCCAGTAATTTTTTTCTAAAGGAAATAATAATTGCCAGTATTTTCCGATATGGACTGTTACTAATAAGTAGTGATGAGCGAACATGTTCGGCTGAATACGCTATTCGGCCAAACATGGCGGTGCTCGTGACCACATGGTGTTCTGTCAAACACCGCGTGTGCTCGAGCGCCATACTCGAGTCTCCTCCCCGCATGCTAATTAGCCAGGAACTTGTCATCGGGTGCTATAAAGCATCCAGTGACATGTGACCGGCTCATACAGAGCAGGGAGAGCTGCTGCAAGCAGGGACAGATAGTGTAGGGAGAGAAGAACGCTAGGAAGGGATAGAATTTCTGTTTCAAAGACCCAAAAGACCTTTTAAGGGCTATTCTATCTTGCTGGAAAACTTTTTATTTTATTTTGGGGGTGTTAAAAATAGCGCTAGGTGACCTGCCATTAACGCCACCTATACAGCTGCTGCATGCTGTATGATACTCTATACTATATACCTGACATCCTTTGCTATTATTTCTGCTGTTAAGCCTGCAGTACCTCTTTTGCGTCTTGCTGTATAACATTTGCGCAAGGAGGGACTTGTGTAGGGATAGGATTTCGCTAGGCAGGGTTAGTATTTCTGTTCAAAAGACACCAAAGTCCATTGTTATATCTGGCTGCATTTTTTTTATTATTTTGGGGCAAAAAGAACGCAAGTGTGCCTGAAGCTAATACCACATGCACAGTGTGGGCATTAGAACCTTTCAAAAGTCTTTACACCTGACATCCGTTGGTACATTTTCTACCGTTAATTTAGGCCACAGTTCCTCATTTGCGTCTGCAGTATAACTTGTGCAAGGAGGGACCTATACTGTAGGGATAGGATTTGGCTAGACAGGGCTAGTATTTCTGTTCAAACGACACAAAAGTCCATTGTTATATCTGGCTGTATCTTTTTTCTTTTGGGGGCAAAAAGAACGCAAGTGTGCCTGACGCTAATACCACGTGCACAGAGTGTGCATTAGAACCTTTCTGTAGTCTATATACCTGACATCCATTGCTATTTTTTTCTACCGTTAATTTAGGCCGTTGTTCCTCATTTGCGGCTGCTCTATAACATTTGTGCATTCTAAATATTTGACATTTGGTGAAATTTTTCTGATCATACAGTTAATAAAAATCTGCAGTACTGTACTTGTGACAAGAAACAAGAAACAAAGTCATCCAAAACTCCTAGCTTCATGTCTCAGTTTGAAGGGCGGCGCAAGACAGGTTCTTGTTAGGTCAACATGTCAGGAGGACCAGAGTGAGGTAAATTTTTTTCTTAAATATTTAAATGCGAGGGCAGCCTAATAAGCAGTTTGATATGATGGAGGAAGAGGACCAGAAGATGAAGGGGTTCATGGAAATACAGTGTATTCGATACACCTTAAAAGCCACATTTAAAGTTCAGGCCAGCACCTCAAAGGCGTAGAATGCCAGTTCGTGCCATGTGTCCAACTTAGACACCCAATATTTATAAGACACATAGAGATCGCTGAGGACATTGACATTGTTAGCTAGGTAATCCTTTACCATTTTACAAAACTTTTCCCTCCTAGTTGTGACACTAGGGCGCTTATCAGAACCTTTTCCACATGCATCGCTGTTCGTCTTTATTGAGAGCAGGTAGAGTTCCAGCGCGTGCTCAGGTCGCACAGCAGTCAGTGAGCTGACAAGTGTAAGCGCTGCTGCAGCGTTGCCAGACAGGCGGAAGCTGTAGGTGACTTTCGGAAATGGGCACCTTCACCAGCAGCTCAGGCAAAAAAGTGTAGTTTTTGAGAAACCGCTGAACCACTAAGTTGAAGCAGTTGTTTGGCCTAAGGGAGACTCCTGTTTGTCCTTCCTGTTGGAGGAACAGGTAGACTCATATCTGTCATTAGTTCCTGGGTCCTATAGGGTCAGTTTGGTTTAGGTTCCTGTGTATGAACTCACCTACATTTGAGGCCTGTTCATACTGGTAGTAAGTCAGGATTAGAGTCAGGGTTTAGTTTAGGAGGTGTCCATTTCCTTCCTTAGTTTCCAGGCCTAATCTTCTTTCCCTCCTACACTCTGTGTGGTTTTCCCCCCACACCTGAGCGTGACAGTATGTGTGTGAGCTTGCTGAGCTCCAAGTCGCCACCAAGTTGCGGCCATTATCAGACATAACCACGCCTGGTTGTAGGTTGAGTGGAGAGAGCCACAGCTTAGCCTGGTCCCTTATACCCTGCCACAGCTCTGCAGCGGTGTGTTGTTTGTCACCTAAGCAAATACGTTTCTGTACAACCTGTTGACGCTTCCCCACCGCTGTGCTACACTGCTTCCAGCTACTGACTGATGGCTGATTGGTGCTGCAAGATGAGAATTCCTAGATGGAAGTGGTGAAGGAGAAGCACAGGTTGCAGCCGCTAATGTAGGTGGTGGCGGAAATCCTGATGGAAGTAGGGCCCGCAATCCTTTGTGTCGGTAGCACCTGTGCCATCCCAGGGTACGACTCGCTCCCAGCCTCCACAACGTTCACCCAGTGTGCCGTCAGGGAAATGTAGCGTCCCTGGCCAGAGGCACTTGTCCATGTGTCAGTCGTTAAGAGGACCTTCCCAGTAACTGCATTGGTCAGGGCACGGGTTATGTTACGGGACACATGCTGGTGTAAGGCGGTGAGGGCACACTGGCAAAAATAGTGGCGGCTGGGGACTGCGTAACAAGGGACAGCTGCCGCCATCAGACTGCAAAAAGCCACAGTGTCCACAAGCAACATTTTCAGCTCCAGCAATTTGTAAAGGTGTGCATTTAGTGCTATGGCCTGTGGGTGGGTGTTTTGGTATTTGCACTTTCGTTCAAAGGCCTGGGGTATGGACATCTGTACGCTGCTCTGGGACACAGGAGTGGATGTGCTCGCTGATGGTGCTTGCGAGGGTCCAGGTGCAGGGGGGAGGCATCTGGGCCTGCGTCTTGGCTAGCACGTAACACAGGGAAGAGGAGGCAGTGGTGTGACCCGCAGACACCGATTGTGGATCCAGGCGTTTTGCCCACCTATTAGGGTGCTTTGCTGCCATGAAGATCATGCTGGTGGTGGTCAGGTTGCTAGCGTTCATGCCCCTACTCATTGGTACGGCACAGGTTGCAAATGACAATTCTTTTATCGTCCACACTTGTTGGTGTGGCCTCCTTCTCCCTTTTGCCACCCCACTGCCTCTTCCAGCCTGTTGCCGTGCTGCACATCCCTCCCTCTCTGTACTACTGTCCTCGCTCAGCTTGCCTCCTTCCCATGTTGGGCCAGTGATTTCATCGTCCACTACTTCCTCTTCGGGAAGGAATGTTTCCCGTAAAGTGAGGAATATTGGCTTCCACCTCACAGGGTTTTTTTTTTCTGTCCTCTGGATCAACTTGCAGGATAACAGGCCAAACTGGATGGAAAGAGGGCTTTTTTCGGCCTTATAAACTATGTTACTATGTTACTTCTTCACTCTGGTACTCATCTTGACAAGTTGATTTTCAGTGCTGCTGACACTCAAAAACATTAGGGGCGAGTGCCTGCTGCTGAGCTGACCGTGTAAAATATTCGGGGTGAGTGCCTGCTGCTAATCTGACAGTGTAAAACATTAGGGGTGCTGCTACTTGCCAGATATGTTTCCCAACAATATTTCCTGTAAAATCGATGTTATCTTGGGTTTTGGGTGGGTATTTTTGTCATTCCGTAAAAGTGGAGTAATAGTCGGACATCATCGTTAATAGCAGCGACTTTGGTGTCCAAGATGCTATCACAGTGCAGACACGCCCCCTCTTCTCAGTAAGCTGCAGCGCACTGACATTTAGCTAGAGTTCGGATAGCAACACACTGAGCATGCCTGACCTGACAACTACAGGTCATTGCCATAGTAACTTGTGAGGAACACAGTGGGTAGCAGAGGAAGAAAAGTACTTTATAACTACTGAACGGTAAATAGGTGACATTATATTAGGTAATGATTGATGATGAATTAGTCTAAAACAGTGATTTTCAACCAGTGTGCCTCCAGCTGTTGCAAAACTACAACTCCCACCATGCCCTTCTGTAGGCTGATAGCTGTAGGCTGCCTGGGCATGATGGGAGTTGTAGTTTTGCAACAGCTGGAGGCACACTGGTTGAAAATCAGTGGTCTAAAACATAAGCTATATTTATGGTAACCGGAATACCCCTTTAACACCCACAGGAGCACAACCTGGGAGAGTGGGAGTAGGAATCCAGGAGCTGCGGTGAGTATAACCCCTATGGTGCACTGTAGATGGCTCTGTGAGACTTTATTATAGTAGGTTGTGCTTTGCTTTATGTGCATTATTATATCAGGTTCTCAGTTAGATGGAATTTAATTGCTAGTTCTTGGGATCACCTCTGGATGTACAACCGGTTATTGCACCAGCATGTGTAGGGGAGGTAGGTTTTATTGGTTTTAGTGTTATTTTGAAGTCCGGAATGGATACATTTTGATACATTTGGGCTCAGATGACATTTGCTCACAAACATCAGACTTTTCAGTGGGGGCAACAAATGGAAGCATCCCGGCATAATGACGACTTTTCCTTCATTGTTGCGATATTAACAAGACTTCGCTGTGGAACATTTGTTTTTCTAGTTCGGTGGTGGTCCCCAATGATTGACCAGAATTGTTTCTCCGGTTTCTGGGCGCCGCTTGTCTCCTTCACCTCCGTAGAATTAACAATGGTGACCAGATGCAGTAATATGATTGTGTTAGATCATGCTATGATATTGTACATAATGCAGTTATGCATGAGCTGTCATTTTTTTTTTTATTGCAGTGCCCACTTCATGGCCACGACCCTTGCGGACGGGCAGGAATCTCTCTGGTGGCAAAAATCTGCATGTCCACCGCACACATCTGCCCTATATAATACACTGACGTACAAGGTTCCCTGTAGAAGCGACTGACAATAACACACCAGGGGTTCGCTCAACTATTTGGGGTCACACGGCAAAATACTCTCCAATGAGAGGCACAGTCTATACATTACAGACAGTCCCATGGCAGGCAGCAGTGGTGGATTTCCCTTTAACCCCTTAAGGACCGGGCCAGTTATGGTTTATACATTTTAGTTTTCTTTCCTCCCATTTTCCAAGAGTCTTCATTTTTTTTAAAATTTTCCATTCACATGTATGAGGGCTTAAAGGTCATGGGTGCCTTTGGGTCAATTTTTCTATATTATTGGATTGTACTCATTTTGAGCTAAAAATTATTTTTTAATCTGTCTTCATTAAAAATGTTGAGCCCCTTTCTCTGTACAGCCTTGAGATTCTCTAGTACCAGGCTTTGTGTTTTTACTGTATTCCATCTCAGTTCAGCTAAAAGCTCTTCATTCCTGATCTCACAAACATTCATTTTAGCTAAATTCTTATCTTACTGATAAGGCAAAGAGTTAACCCTTTCACGAACGGAGTTTTTTCGGGTTTGCGTTTTCGTTTTTTGCTCCTTGCTGTCATACAGCCATAACTTTTTTATTTTTCTGTTCACATAGCTCTATGAGGGCTTGTTTTTTGCGGGACAAGTTGTACTTTCAAACGCCACCATTTATTATTGCATATGGTGTAGTGGGAAGCAGGAAAAAAATTCCAAATCAGAAAAAACACTATTCCGCTACAGTTTTCCGGGTTTTTTATTTACGGCGTTCACTGTTCATTAAAACTGACTGGTTACTTTCATTCTACAGGTCAGTACGAATCCAGCGGTACCTAACGTATAGTTTTTCTTGTGTTTTGATAGTGATAAAAAAATCATAAAGTTGTTTTTTTTTTTTTGGTCATCATATCTTGACCCATATAACTTTTTGGCATTTATGTGTACGGAGCTGTATGGGGGATCATTTTTTGCGGGGCGATCTGAAGTTTTTATTGATACCATTCTGGGGTGTGTATGACTTTTGACTTTTTGATCGCTTTTTATTAATTTTTTTTTTTAGAAAAAAAGTGACAAAAAACAGCGAATCGCCATTTTGATGCTTTTTTCCGCCACACAATTCACCGTGTTGGAATTTTTTATTTTAAAAGTATGGGCGTTTTTGGTCACGGTGATGCCCATGATGTCTATATTTATTTTTATTTAGGTATTTATTTTTTAATTATACGGAAAGGGGGGTGATTTAAACTTTTATATTTTTTTTTATATATTTTTTAACATTTTTTTTAATTTTTTTTTATTTGAAAGCTCAAATATGAACTAATATATTGTACTTTTTATTTTTTCACTATGAGCAATCTCTGATTTTTAATCTTGAATTAAAACTCATGATTGCTCATTTCTTATCCTGGCCTGCCATCTAGTGGCCAGAATAAGAATTGCACTCTGAAAGCTGTAATCCTCACCAGCGAAGATTACAGCTTTCATAGCGTGTACGTGGCCAATCGGGTCATCTGTACATCACCCGGAAGCGAACCACCACCGATGGCGGTAAGTAGCCGCAAGTCTCTGCTGTTAGAAACAGCAGAGACTTGCCGGCCATGACGCCCGCCGCACGGGCGAGCGGGTGTCATGTCCCCGCACCGCCCGAGCGCTGTACATGTATGGCGCTGGTCGGGAAGGGGTTAAAGGGGTTATCCAAGACTATAAACTGCCCCCCATATGCCTGGGCCACTCACATTGAATATACTTACCTGGCTCCCTGCTCCCTGTGCCGCTCCTGGTCCTCACACTGCCGCTGCTGCTTCTCCCCATGCGTGGATGAAAACATCCGGTGTCAGGGGAGAGCATCCAATGGTAGGTGGGACGGGTACCAGCCTACCTAGTATCACAGGTGATGTTCCTCCCTCATTTGCCTTCTTTCTTGCAATAATATATCTAAAGGGAAGTGGCTACTTAGATAAAATGTAACTTTTATTCATAGTTTTTTTTAGATAAAATAAGTAATTAGGACTGATGTCAGTACGAGGTTGATCTATGGTGAGTGTGAGATGTTCCTGCACTGCTGGGGGCGTCCACCCTAACAGGCTGATGCCTGATAACAGAGAACACTAGCCTTCAATACTGACCATAGTTGGAGCTACATCCCTAAAACACAGTGAAACCTCAGTGAAACACATGTGCGAGGCCGGTCTATAGTGTGTATGGTGTACTACTGCACTGCTGGGCGTTCACACTAACAAGCTGTATGGATGTCTAATGTTTTGTGCCAAACGCTCGATAACAGAGAACACTAGCCTTCAATACTGATCATTGCCCTGAAAACAGTGACCCCCAGATCACAGCAGGAACCTAGACCCTGACCCGAACCTCAGACTTATCCTGACATCCATAATCTGCCCTTACTCTGATGATGGTATTTCCACCAGCTCCTCACAGTATGTATCAAGTATTAGCAGGTTTATAATGTGTTATGTGTATTATAGTGGCAGGTTTATAATGTGTTATGTGTATTATAGTAGCAGGTTTATAATGTGTTATGTGTATTATAGTAGCAGGTTTATAATGTGTTATGTGTATTATACTGGCAGGTTTATAATGTGTTATGTGTATTATAGTGGCAGGTTTATAATGTGTTATGTGTATTATAGTGGCAGGTTTATAATGTGTTATGTGTATTATAGTGGCAGGTTTATAATGTGTTATGTGTATTATAGTGGCAGGTTTATAATGTGTTATGTGTATTATACTGGCAGGTTTATAATGTGTTATGTGTATTATAGTGGCAGGTTTATAATGTGTTATGTGTATTATAGTGGCAGGTTTATAATGTGTTATGTGTATTATAGTGGCAGGTTTATAATGTGTTATGTGTATTATAGTGGCAGGTTTATAATGTGTTATGTGTATTATAGTGGCAGGTTTGTAAAGGGTTATGTGTATTATAATGGCAGGTTTATAATGTGTTATGTGTATTATAGTGGCAGGTTTATAATGTGTTATGTATATTATAGTGGCAGGTTTATAATGTGTTATGTGTATTATAGTGGCAGGTTTATAATGTGTTATGTGTATTATAGTAGCAGGTTTATAATGTGTTATGTGTATTATAGTGGCAGGTTTATAATGTGTTATGTATATTATAGTGGCAGGTTTATAATGTGTTATGTGTATTATAGTGGCAGGTTTATAATGTGTTATGTGTATTATAGTGGCAGGTTTATAATGTGTTATGTATATTATAGTGGCAGGTTTATAATGTGTTATGTGTATTATAGTGGCAGGTTTGTAAAGGGTTATGTGTATTATAGTGGCAGGTTTATAATGTGTTATGTGTATTATAGTGGCAGGTTTATAATGTGTTATGTGTATTATAGTGGCAGGTTTATAATGTGGTATGTATATTATAGTGGCAGGTTTATAATGTGTTATGTGTATTATAATAGCAGGTTTATAATGTGTTATGTGTATTATAGTGGCAGGTTTATAATGTGTTATGTATATTATAGTGGCAGGTTTATAATGTGTTATGTGTATTATAGTGGCAGGTTTATAATGTGTTATGTGTATTATAGTGGCAGGTTTATAATGTGTTATGTATATTATAGTGGCAGGTTTATAATGTGTTATGTTTATTATAGTAGCAGGTTTATAATGTATGTGTATTATAGTAGCAGGTTTATAATGTGGTATGTGTATTATAGTGGCCGGTTTATAATGTGGTATGTGTGTTATAGTGGCAGGTTTATAATGTGTTATGTTATGTTTTTAAGGACCAGCTCAGTTCTGAAATGACTGAGGGGATTGCATCGTATGAACCTCCCATAAATGACCACATTTTAGAATCTACAACCTTTAAATTATTCAAAGCTGATTTTGGAAACTTGTTTAATCCACAAAAATTAAATGAAAATTATTCCAAAAATGTCACTTTTTTTTTGCAGATTTTCCATTCTAATCCATTTTTCCTGTAACACAGCAAGGGTTAACAGCAAAATAAACCTCAGCATTGATTACCCTGATTCTGTAGTTTACAAAAACATTCCATATGTGGTCATAAACTGCTGTATGGGCACAGTGCAGGGCTCAGAGGGGAAGGAGCACCATATGATTTTTTGGAGGGCAGATATTGCTGGAATGGTTTTTGGTGCCATGTCACATTTATAGAAACCCTGAGGTGCCCCTACACTGAAAACACCCAAAAAGTGAACCCATTTTGGAAACTACAGCCCTCAAGAAATTTATCGAGCAGTGTAATGAACGCTTTGACCCCACAAGCCATTCATAGAATTTAGACACTTGGCTGTGAAAATAAAAAATTATATTTTTTCCAGTAAAATGTTGCTTTAGCCCCAGATTTTCTCCTGGGGTCTGGGAAAATCACAGACTGTGAAAAGTAGTGAAGTACTTGGTTCTTTTTTTTTTTTTTTTACACTAGTAAGTGCCAATAAAACATGAAACACATATGTGATCAGATAGTATTAGCAAATCTACCCAGCCATACCTACTTTCAAATTAGCTAAAACCCTTGTTGGGTGGAGCAGAAAAAATGATAAATATGAAGTACGACGTGTGCCCCAGAAGTCTAGCTGAGTAGTAAGTCTCCCCATTAAAGATTTTTTTTGGGTAGGGTTACCACATAAGACACTGGCCTAGCCAATATTTGTGGCAGGAGACCACTGTCAATATTTTATTTCTACTGGTCCACTGAAGTGCTGGGAATTCCCCTGAGATGCTTCAGAGCCCCTGCTTTGCTTTCTGGGAGTCCTATGCTTTCACTGCACAGACTGAAATATGAATGCCCCCTGACAGACTTCACTGACTGTAATATATACGCATCCTGACAGACTGCACTGACTGTAATATGAACACCTCCTGACAGACTGCACTGACTGTAATATGAATGCATCCTGACAGAGTGCACTGACTGTAATATGAACGCATCCTGACAGACTGCACTGACTGTAATATGAACACCTCCTGACAGACTGCACTGACTGTAATATGAATGCCTCCTGACAGACTGCACTGACTGTAATATAAACGCATCCTGACAGACTACACTGACTGTAATATGAACGTCTCCTGACAGACTGCACTGACTGTAATATAAACGCATCCTGACAGACTGCAGTGACTGTAATATAAACACATCCTGACAGACTGCACTGACTGTAATATGAACGCATCCTGACAGACTGCACTGACTGTAATATGAACACCTCCTGACAGACTGCACTGACTGTAATATGAATGCCTCCTGACAGACTGCACTGACTGTAATATAAACGCATCCTGACAGACTGCACTGACTGTAATATGAACACCTCCTGACAGACTGCACTGACTGTAATATGAAAGCCTCCTGACAGACTGCACTGACTGTAATATGAGCACCTCCTGACAGACTGCACTGACTGTAATATGAAAGCCTCCTGACAGACTGCACTGACGGTAATATGAACACCTCCTATCAGACTGCACTGACTATAATATGAACTCCTCCTGACAGACTGCACTGACTATAATATGAACTCCTCCTGACAGACTGCACTGACTATAATATGACCTCCTCCTGACAGACTGCACTTTTTTTTACACTAGTAAGTGCCAATAAAACATAAAAACACATATGTGATCAGATAGTATTAGCAAATCTACCCAGCCATACCTACTTTCAAATTAGCTAAAACCCTTGTTGGGTGGAGCAGAAAAAATGATAAATATGAAGTACGACGTGTGCCCCAGAAGTCTAGCTGAGTAGTAAGTCTCCCCATTAAAGATTTTTTTTGGGTAGGGTTACCACATAAGACACTGGCCTAGCCAGTATTTGTGGCAGGAGACCACTGTCAATATTTTATTTCTACTGGTCCACTGAAGTGCTGGGAATTCCCCTGAGATGCTTCAGAGCCCCTGCTTTGCTTTCTGGGAGTCCTATGCTTTCACTGCACAGACTGAAATATGAATGCCCCCTGACAGACTTCACTGACTGTAATATATACGCATCCTGACAGACTGCACTGACTGTAATATGAACACCTCCTGACAGACTGCACTGACTGTAATATGAATGCATCCTGACAGACTGCACTGACTGTAATATGAACGCATCCTGACAGACTGCACTGACTGTAATATGAACACCTCCTGACAGACTGCACTGACTGTAATATGAATGCCTCCTGACAGACTGCACTTACTGTAATATAAACGCATCCTGACAGACTGCACTGACTGTAATATGAACGTCTCCTGACAGACTGCACTGACTGTAATATAAACGCATCCTGACAGACTGCACTGACTGTAATATAAACACATCCTGACAGACTGCACTGACTGTAATATGAACGCATCCTGACAGACTGCACTGACTGTAATATGAACACCTCCTGACAGACTGCACTGACTGTAATATGAATGCCTCCTGACAGACTGCACTGACTGTAATATAAACGCATCCTGACAGACTGCACTGACTGTAATATGAACACCTCCTGACAGACTGCACTGACTGTAATATGAGCACCTCCTGACAGACTGCACTGACTGTAATATGAAAGCCTCCTGACAGACTACACTGACGGTAATATGAACACCTCCTATCAGACTGCACTAACTATAATATGAACTCCTCCTGACAGACTGCACTGACTATAATATGAACTCCTCCTGACAGACTGCACTGACTATAATATGAACTCCTCCTGACAGACTGCACTGACTATAATATGACCTCCTCCTGACAGACTGCACTGACTGTAATATGAACGTCTCCTGACAGACTGCATTGACTATAATATGAACATCTCCTGACAGACTGCACTGACTATAATATGAACTCCTCCTATCAGACTGCACTGACTATAATATGAACTCCTCCTGACAGACTGCACTGACTATAATATGAACTCCTCCTGACAGACTGCACTGACTATAATATGAACGTCTCCTGACAGACTGCACTGACTATAATATGAACGTCTCCTGACAGACTGCACTGACTGTAATATGAACGTCTCCTGACAGACTGCACTGAGTATAATATGAACATCTCCTGACAGACTGCACTGACTATAATATGAACGCCTCCTGACAGAATGCACTGACTATAATATAAACTCCTCCTGTCAGACTGCACCGACTATAATATGAAAGTCTCCTGTCAGACTGCACCGACTGTAATATGAACGTCTCCTGACAGACTGCACCGACTGTAATATGAATGTCTCCTGACAGACTGCACTGACTATAATATGAACGTCCCCAGACAGACTGAACCGACTATAATATAAACTCCTCCTGTCAGACTGCACCGACTATAATATGAACGTCTCCTGTCAGACTGCACCGACTGTAATATGAACGTCTCCTGACAGACTGCACTGACTATAATATGAACGTCCCCTGACAGACTGCACTGACTATAATATGAACGTCTCCTGACAGACAGCACTGACTATAATATGAATGCCTCCTGACAGACTGCACTGACTGTAATATGAACTCCTCCTATCAGACTGCACTGACTATAATATGAACTCCTCCTGACAGACTGCACTGACTATAATATGAACTCCTCCTGACAGACTGCACTGACTATAATATGAACGTCTCCTGACAGACTGCACTGACTATAATATGAACGTCTCCTGACAGACTGCACTGACTGTAATATGAACGTCTCCTGACAGACTGCACTGACTGTAATATGAACAACTCCTGACAGACTGCACTGACTGTAATATGAACGTCTCCTGTCAGACTGCACTGACTGTAATATGAACGCATCCTGACAGACTGCACTGACTATAATATAAACGCCTCCTGACAGACTGCACTGACTGTAATATGAACACCTCCTGACAGACTGCACTGACTGTAATATGAACGCCTCCTGACAGACTGCACTGACTGTAATATGAACGCCTCTTAACAGACTGCACTGACTGTAATATGAACGTCTCCTGACAGACTGCACTGACTATAATATGAACGTCTCCTGACAGACTGCACTGACTATAATATGAACGTCTCCTGACAGACTGCACTGACTATAATATGAACGTCTCCTGACAGACTGCACTGACTATAATATGAACGCCTCCTGACAGACTGCACTGACTATAATATGAACGCCTCCTGACAGACTGCACTGACTATAATATGAAAGCCTCCTGACAGACTGCACTGACTATAATATGAACGTTTCCTGACAGACTGCACTGACTGTAATATGAACGCCTCCTGACAGACTGCACTGACTATAATATGAACGTTTCCTGACAGACTGCACTGACTGTAATATGAACGTTTCCTGACAGACTGCACTGACTGTAATATGAACGCCTCCTGACAGACTGCACTGACTGTAATATGAACGCCTCTTAACAGACTGCACTGACTGTAATATGAACGCCTCCTGACAGACTGCACTGACTATAATATGAACGTCTCCTGAAAGACTGCACTGACTATAATATGAACGTCTCCTGACAGACTGCACTGACTATAATATGAACGTCTCCTGTCAGACTGCATTGACTATAATATGAACTCCTCCTGTCAGACTGCACCAACTGTAATATGAACGTCTCCTGACAGACTGCACTGACTATAATATGAACGCCTCCTGACAGACTGCACTGACTATAATATGAACGTCTCCTGAAAGACTGCACTGACTATAATATGAACTCCTCCTGACAGACTGCACTGACTATAATATGAACGTCTCCTGACAGACTGCACTGACTATAATATGAACGCCTCCTGACAGACTGCACTGACTATAATATGAACTCCTCCTGACAGACTGCACTGACTATAATATGAACGCCTCCTGACAGACTGCACTGACTATAATATGAACGTCTCCTGAAAGACTGCACTGACTATAATATGAACTCCTCCTGACAGACTGCACTGACTATAATATGAACGTCTCCTGACAGACTGCACTGACTATAATATGAACGCCTCCTGACAGACTGCACTGACTATAATATGAACTCCTCCTGACAGACTGCACTGACTATAATATGAACTCCTCCTGACAGACTGCACTGACTATAATATGAACGTCTCCTGACAGACTGCACTGACTATAATATGAACACCTCCTGACAAACTGCACTGACTATAATATGAACGCCTCCTGACAGACTGCACTGACTATAATATGAACGTCTCCTGACAGACTGCACTGACTATAATATGAACTCCTCCTGACAAACTGCACTGACTATAATATGAACGCCTCCTGACAGACTGCACTGACTATAATATGAACGTCTCCTGACAGACTGCACTGACTATAATATGAACGTCTCCTGTCAGACTGCACCAACTGTAATATGAACGCCTCCTATCAGACTGCACTGACTGTAATATGAACGCCTCCTGACAGACTGCACTGACTGTAATATGAACGCATCCTGTCAGACTGCACTGACTGTAATATGAACGCATCCTGTCAGACTGCACTGACTATAATATGAACGCCTCCTGACAGACTGCACCGACTGTAATATGAACGTCTCCTGTCAGACTGCACTGACTATAATATGAACGCCTCCTGACAGACTGCACCGACTGTAATATGAACGTCTCCTGACAGACTGCACTGACTATAATATGAACGCCTCCTGACAGACTGCACTGACTATAATATGAACGTCTCCTGACAGACTGCACTGACTGTAATATGAACTCCTCCTGTAAGACTGCACCAACTGTAATATGAACGCCTCCTATCAGACTGCACTGACTGTAATATGAACGCCTCCTGACAGACTGCACCGACTGTAATATGAACGTCTCCTGACAGACTGCACTGACTGTAATATGAACGCATCCTGTCAGACTGCACTGACTATAATATGAACGCCTCCTGACAGACTGCACCGACTGTAATATGAACGTCTCCTGACAGACTGCACTGGCTGTAATATGAACGTCTCCTGTCAGACTGCACTGACTATAATATGAACTCCTCCTGTCAGACTGCACCAACTGTAATATGAACGCCTGCTGACAGACTGCACTGACTGTAATATGAACGTCTCCTGTCAGACTGCATTGACTATAATATGAACTCCTCCTGTCAGACTGCACCAACTGTAATATGAACGCCTGCTGACAGACTGCACTTACTGTAATATGAACGCCTCCTGACAGACTGCACTGACTATAATATGAACAACTCCTGACAGACTGCACTGACTATAATATGAACGCATCTGACAGACTGCACTGACTGTAATATGAACGCATCTGACAGACTGCACTGACTGTAATATGAACGTCTCCTGACAGACTGCACTGACTGTAATATGAACGCCTCCTATCAGACTGCACTGACTGTAATATGAATGCCTCCTGACAGACTGCACTGACTATAATATGAACGCCTCCTGTCAGACTGCACTGACTATAATATGAACGTCTCCTGACAGACTGCACTGACTGTAATATGAACGCCTCCTTACAGACTGCACCGACTGTAATATGAACGTCTCCTGACAGACTGCACTGACTATAATATGAACGTCTCCTGACAGACTGCACTGACTATAATATGAACGTCTCCTGTCAGACTGCACTGACTATAATATGAACGTCTCCTGTCAGACCTGCACAACTGTAATATGAACGCCTGCTGACAGACTGCACTGACTGTAATATGAACGCCTCCTGACAGACTGCACTGACTGTAATATGAACGTCTCCTGACAGACTGCACTGACTATAATATGAACGTCTCCTGACAGACTGCACTGACTGTAATATGAACGCATCCTGACAGACTGCACTGACTATAATATGAACGCCTCCTGTCAGACTGCACTGACTATAATATGAACGTCTTCCTGACGACTGCACTGACTGTAATATGAACTCCTCCTGTAGACTGCACCGACTGTGAATATGAACGTCTCCTGACACTGACTGCTGCACTGACTGTAATATGAACGCATCCTGTCAGACTGCACTGACTATAATATGAACGTCTCCTGACAGACTGCACTGACTGTAATATGACTGAACGTCTCCTGACAGACTGCACTGACTATAATATGAACTCCTCCTGTCAGACTGCACCAACTGTAATATGAACGTCTGCTGACAGACTGCACTGACTGTAATATGAACGCCTGCTGACAGACTGCACTGACTGTAATATGAACTGTCTCCTGTCACTGCAGACTGCACTGCAACTGTAATATGAACGCACAGACTGAACTGTCCCTGACTGACTGACTGCACTGACTGACTGACTGTGAATATGCTGACTGTTTTCAAACTGACTGAATAACTCCAACTGCATGTAATATGAACGTCTCCTGACAGACTGCACCAACTGTAATATGAACGCCTGCTGACGCACTACACTGACTGTAATGGGATCTGGTTTTCAAAATAAAACCCAACATTTCAAGGGAATCTGTTACCAGCGCCCTCCCCATCAAACCATTTGCATAAACAAATAGCAGTGGTTCTCCTGAATAAAACACTAGTTCTCTTTTGTTGATCAGAGGCTCAGCTCCTGAGTTATGATACTTTTTATTAATATGAAAATTAGGCCTTTGGTGCAATGCGGGTATCACCATTGCTCTTAAGCTCCACTCCTTTCTGTGGCCAGCCACACTCTTGCTGTTTTGCCTCTGCCTGGCGCTGTCAGTCGAAGCAGCCAGGTGGGTGCTGGCCACAGAAAGGAGTGGAACTTGGATGCAGCAAAAGCAAGGATGACGCCCTCATTGCACTAAAGGCCTAATTTGCATATTAAGACAATATATACTAACATAAAAAAGAAAAACAGTGTTTCAGGTGACCACAGCTACCTGTTCACGGAAGTTAGCAGAGTACAGCCCTTTTGATAGGAAATAACTTGTACCTACCAGAATACCCCTTTAACCTGACAAGAAAACGCAGCTCCTGATGGATTACCAGCGCCTATCACTACAGAGGAAGATCTGATAGATTTCTTACAGATGGAGAAGGTTTCTGTCAGGACACACCTTTTCTTTCACTGATTGTGGCCATAAACCATTGCCTTCCATTAGGTTTTACAGAACAAACCAGTAAAACAAACCAGAGCAAACCGGGCACTGATGTGCTATATTTTCTCTGAACAGCAGGTGTCGCTAGAACACAACCAGCAGCACAGATACAAATGTATCCAGTCAGGCGTTGCTATGACAACAGAATGTTGTGGATTGCGGTACAGGCGGCTGTTGTATGGACTTGTAAGATCCAGGAACAGTTTTCCTCATTTGCTGAGTACAGGTGGGTGACTGGACTCCAGTAATTATTATATTTACAGCCCAAGAGCTGACACTCAGGTGTGTGAGGCATGTCCTGGGCAGTGTGTACAGCTCTGATCACAGTAATAACCAGGAGAAGATCTCAGTAACTCCTCTCCTTTCTTTAATGTATATATTATAAATTAAGGCCGGTTTTCAGGGTGGCAAACTGGGCAGTTGCCCAGGGTCCTATTTGCTGGAGGACCACTGAGAACAAGGACCCCATTTACAAAGTAAAACCACCCAGTATTATTTAGCCGTGTATGACAGTATTATTTAGAGTTTTAACTATGTTTTGTAGGAAGTTTACGAATAATATGGCAAGAAAGGTGATGCTTTATTTTGATGTTGGCTCAGGACCCCTATTTCTATAGTTTCTGGATTAAGAATCTGTGTTTCTCATATTCGTAGATAAGTATGATAGTTTATGTAGTAAATTGTGTTTTTTAGCACATTAGAGAAACCTTGAATTAGGGGGCAGTCTGTGGCTGATAGACATGGAAAATCTGCGTCATTGGGGGCACATGGCTAGCACTTCTGGCTAGTAAGATGGATCTATGAAAAGGAAGCTCTGTTACTTTGATTAGGTGCTTTGTACTACAAAGTGAGGGCTCAAAGATGTCTGAGCAACTGCAAGCATTATCAGCCAACATAATCCAGACTGCCCACAGATGGATAGAAGTCAACGGGGACCACTTTCAGCATCTTTTGTGACTTGTGGGAAATTTAAAAAATATCCAATTGTTTGTTCATCTTGTCATACTATAGCTGGAGGAGGCTACTTTTTCGTGGGCCATCCCTATCCTATAATACTGCTCCTATGTACAAGAATATAACTACTATAATACTACCTCCTATGTACAAGAATATAACTACTATAATACTGCCTCCTATGTACAAGAATATAACTACTATAATACTGCCTCCTATGTACAAGAATATAAGTACTATAATACTGCCTCCTATGTACAAGAATATAACTACTATAATACTGCTCCTATGTACAAGAATATAACTACTGGGGGGCGTGGCCTGCACGTTGAGGAAGATGGCCGCTTGATTCTTCTTCTCCTCGTGTGCGGCACTACTAGCGACTGAAAACCTGCTCAAAAGTGCTTCAAACAGCTACCAAACGGTACCTTATCATGCCTAAAAGAAGGAAGACCGGCCTGGGACCAAAGAAAATATCAGACTTCTATTCCCTACAGCCTGCGGATATGGACCGGGAGAACGCGGCATCCCCGCCCTCCTCCCTGGCGTCGGAACCCCCGCCGCTGATTGAGGCCTGTGGAGAACGCCACCTGACAAGCCGAGGGAGCGGATCCGCACCTCCAACACCGGGTAGGAGCTCCAGCATACCTGAGCCTTCCCCCGCTCCCTCCTCGGCCGGGTCCCGCTCACGTGGTGGCGGCCATCTTTTATCCCCAGCAGACGCAGTTAAACAGCGCGCGCCACTTCAGGCCTCACCGCCGGATGCCCGATCCCACACGCCAGCCTGGGGAACCGCAGCACAGTCCCCTCGGGCCACAGAGGCTGTTGTAACATTAGAAGACCTACCTGTTGCCAACACTGGGGTCACAGAGTCATCCCTGAAGACCATGCTACAAGCCTTACAGCATTCCATTACTGCAAATATGAAGGAGCTGCTCAGACCTGTCAGTGAGGCGCTCAAAGAAGTGGAAGAAAGGGTTAATCATGTAGAAACAAAAATGGGGGAACTAGTATCCTCCCATAATGATCTAATAGATGCTCACTACGGGCTAGAAGGAGAGGTCAGAAGTATGCAAACCAAGATGGCGGACCTAGAAGATAGGTCGCGCCGCAATAATGTGAAACTCCGAGGGGTGCCTGAAACGGTGCCACCAATTGAACTTGCTGATTATCTCACCGGCCTTATGAAAGCCTTGATACCAACCTGTCAACCCGCAGATCTCATCATTGACAGGATTCACAGAGTGGCGAAACCAAAGCACCTGGATGACTCTGTTCCGCGTGATGTCCTCGCTAGAATACACTTCTTTCATATCAAGGAGCACTTACTACAAGCGGCGAGGAAGACATCATCCCTCCCAGCTCCATATCAGAATGTAGCCTTATACTCGGATCTGTCAGCGGCGACGCTGCGATTGCGAAGGGACTTTGCTCCTATTATTACCACATTGAAAGACCGTGGAATCATCTACAGGTGGGGATACCCTACCCGGCTCCTGGTCAAATATGACAACTCGACGCTTGTCTTTAAGACGCCAGCTGAGGGAACCTCCTTCCTGCAGAAACTACGTCCTCCAATGACTCCAACAGCGGAGCACATCTCCTCGCCTAGACAAGTCTCCACGGACTGGAGTACCGTCCATCGTTGATAACTCACCTAGGCACTATGTTCTCTATACTGCTGAGTGCCAGTGCTGCTCTTTATGGCCATACCTCAGCGTAGGCTGAACTTTTTCCCCTGACCATAACAGGATGGCGTTTGAGAAGACGGACTTCGACCATCCTACAGACTGGATAAGTCTTGACCAGTCATCTTGTTATTTTCTGTTTCTATTTTCTCATGTTCTCTTTAATTTTGTTTCCATGTTTTCTGCCGCTTATATATGCCTGAGGGGAGGGGGGGAATTGATGGGTGATGGGACAAGCTTGGGAGGTGCTGGGGACCTGGAGATCCGGGATTCCTTGTCTTACATCACAATATATACTATATACCATGGTATTAACAATATCTTCGCTTAATGTAAACGGACTTAATAGTCCTCATAAGCGCACTCAAATGTGGAAAGAAGCGTTGAAATTGAAAAGTGATATCTTCTGTGCGATAGAAACACATCTTTTGGAGAAAGATGCAAATAGAATTAAACACCGTGGTTTCCCGGATCTATACCAGGCCCATCACACCTCTAAATCTCGGGGAGTGTTGGTTGCGATTAGGAATACAGTGGCTTTTCGCCTTATTGACCGGGTCATTGACACACAGGGTAGATATGTGATATTAGTATGCTCCCTTAATAATGCTATATATACTTTGGCTGCTGTATATGCACCTAACCGCAGACAAACCCGCTTCTGCAAAAAACTGGTCAAACGTATTATTGAAGTGAAACAGGGCAAGCTGATTGTACTGGGTGACTTTAATTGCACATTGAACCCTGACCTGGATTCTACAACGCCTTCTAGGGGTCTCCAATCCTCCTCGCTGAAATCTCTATTATGGCGAGAGGGTTTATATGATGTCTGGAGAACGTTACATGAATCTGAGAGGGACTTTACCTTCTTCTCGGCATCACATAACTGTTACTCTAGAATCGATTATGTATTTACAGACCAACACACCCTTCTCCTTACACTAACAGCCACCATAGGAGACATAACATGGTCGGACCACGCCCCGGTCACTATCAAACTAGAGGAAGCCTTCAAACATTCTATCACTTCACCATGGAGATGTAATTCCCATATTTTACTGACCCCTGCACATAGACAGTCTATAGAAGCTGACCTCAAAACATTCTTTGAACTGAATGAGGGATCGGTTCAAGACCCGTTCTGTCTCTGGAACGCTCACAAGGCGGTGATTCGCGGCTCTTTCATAAAGCTCGCTCATATTATCAAAAAGAAAAGGGAACAAACCACTCACACCCTTCTGCAGGATATTCGTAGGCTGGAAACATGCAACAAACTCACCCAGTCCCCAACATTGAAAACACGTCTTATCACAGCAAGGCAACAACTCAGGGAACACTTACTTGGTGATTATAATAAACATCTTTTTTACACTAAGGCGCGTTACTACTCACAAAACAATAAAGCGGGCAAGCTGTTGGCCGCTAGACTTAAAGAACAAGCATCGAAATCACGCATACCTTTTTTAGTGAACCCAACAGATCACTCTAAAATATCACATCCTACTGACATAGCATATCAATTTCAGAAATACTATGCCTCCCTATATAACCTGGCTTCTGACCCCTCTACAACATTGCCCTCCCAAACGGACATACAAACATTCTTAGACAGAATTGATCTCCCTACTCTTACATCCACTCAACTTACGCAATTAAATGCTGATTTTTCAATTTCTGAGCTTAATGCTGCCATAAAGTCTTTACCATCCGGTAAATCACCTGGTCCAGACGGCCTGCCAGGCGAATATTACAAAACATACATGTCTATATTATCCCCCCACTTACGTCACATTTGCAATAAAGCTATGCTAGATGGTAAACTGCCGAGCGAAAACCAAGAAGCCTTAATAGTTACTCTACCCAAGCCAGGCAAAACTCCAGACAGGCCCCAAAACTTCAGACCAATATCACTCCTCAATGTGGACGTCAAAATATATGCCAAACTTATTGCCTTGAGGTTGGCGGCGCTACTCCCGAACCTCATTCATGAAGACCAGGTGGGCTTCACTAAAGGCAGACAGGCATATGAGAATACAAGACGGGTATTAAACGTATTGCACTATGTCAATCGCACGAAAACCCCTACATTGTTTGTGTCCCTGGATGCCGAGAAGGCGTTTGACCGCATAGGCTGGTCGTACGCCTTCTCGACGCTTGAACGTTTTGGATTTCAAGGGCCAATCTTACAGGCAATAAAGGCCTTATATTCTGCCCCTTTGGCTAAGGTATTTACTAACAGCACTATGTCAGACCCCTTTTTTTATCACTAATGGCACCCGACAGGGATGTCCCTTGTCCCCTTTAATCTTCGTTCTTTGCATGGAACCCCTGGTGGCTACGCTTAGAGCAGACCCGGAGGTTAAAGGGGTTAGAATAGGTAACAAAGAACATACCATATCATTATATGCGGATGATGTGATACTGACACTAACAGACCCTTCTCAATCTCTTGGAAAAGCTCTGGAATGGATCAATAAATTTGGGTGTTTATCATTATACAAACTTAACACTACCAAATCTCAGGCGTTGGCGCTCTCTATCTCCCCTGCTGTAACACGTGACCTCCAGGAAACGTTCACCTTAGATTGGCAAGCGGAAAAAATATCTTATCTTGGCACCCAGATCACCTCTGACTTTCAGCATTTGTATAAACATAATTACCTCCCCCTTTTAGCTGATATGCGCACAGAAATCGACCGCCTCTCTAAATTTGAGATTTCATGGACGGGTAAGATTGCAACGTTTAAAATGCTCCTACTGCCCAAACTCATGTATCTATTCCGCACAGTTCCCATACAGATCCCGAATAGGTTCTTCCATGATGCCCAACAATGTGTGTCCCGGTTTATATGGTCCAATCATAAGCCTAGGATAGCCTACTCCATTCTCACAAAGCATAGGTCCTCCGGTGGACTAGGAGTGCCAAATATTAAGGCGTATTATATGGCACTACAAATAGAGATGATCTCTAAATGGAAACAAGAAGTGGAGTCTAATTGGATCCATATCGAAAACTCCATGGCATACCCTATGTCCCTTAATGCTCTTACTTATGTACTCCACAAACCTCCACCAGTGCAGAGGAAATTATCTCCGCTGACGACCACTACTCTGAAATATTGGAGGGAATTCCATTTACATGTAACTGAGACCAAACCTAAATCTTGGGATACTGTACCCTTACAATATATAAGTGTCTTTATATCGGATCTAGATGTCTGGAATTGGGTGGAAAGAGGACTTAGATATGTCTCTCATTTATACAGAAGTGGTGTACTGCTCTCTTTTGAACAGTTGCGAGAACAATATTCCCTTCCTAACTCAGACTTCTTTAAATACTTACAAATAAGACACTTCTTGTCTGATAAATCTGCAGGAGTTACTGCAGGAAATCCCGACATGTTACGTTGCCTCAAAGGCAAGTCCAAAATACTGCGCCACATATATGGATTGATAGACTTACACTCACAATTTTACAAATCTCAACCGTATGTCTCTTGGGAAAAAGACCTGGCAGTCACTTTTGAACCTAGACAGTGGATTGCAGCGTTTCGTTTGATTCATCTTTCTTGTAAATGTAATACACATTATGAAGCGGCAATGAAAACACTCCTCCGATGGTATTTAACTCCGGACAGATTACATATCATGTTCCCCGCTTCATCCCCTCAGTGTTGGCGTCAATGCGGACACATTGGCTCGATTTACCACACACTTTGGTCCTGCCCCAAAATTAGACAATTTTGGTCTGAAGTGTTTCAGATATTATCGACAGTTGTCGACTGTCCTATCATACCAGCCGCTAGTACGGCATTACTGTTTATCGATTTGGATAAACTTTTACGCCGCAATAGGGTACTAGGCTGTAAAATTTTCATCATAGCGAAACTGGTATTAACCAGACACTGGAAACGCACCGCTGCACCATCTGTGGACGAAGTGATTGCCATGGTAAACACTACTTACAAATATGAGAAAGCACTCACACCCACTATTATGACTTTCAAAACATTTCAAACAACATGGCAACCGTGGGCTGCATCTCAATATTGGGCGTCCTCCTGAGGACTTTATATACACCTGTCTTCAAATGCACATATGCTTCCCCCCCCCTCTTCTCACTTTCCTCCCCAGCTACTCTCCTCTTCTATATACGCCCACTTGGACGTTCTACCACACTGCGGAACTCTGGCAGAACCTTGTTGTTTATTGTTATTGTTTACTAATAACTGTTTTAATATTACACTATTTGTACAATTGTATATGATATGTATACACAACCAAAGCTGTATGTACATGATTGACATTGATGTGGTACCTTCCACGTGTTACCTTGTAGAAATACGGCTGTCATTATCTAGAGACATGTGATTTTTTGGACATGTCTTAGTGTTGTACCGCTACCTTTTATTGAAAATCCAATAAAAATTACTTGAACAAGAATATAACTACTATAATACTGCTCCTATATACCAGAATATAACTACTATAATACTGCTCCTATGTACAAGAATATAACTACTATAATACTGCCTCCTATGTACAAGAATATAACTACTATAATACTGCTCCTATGTACAAGAATATAACTACTATAATACTGCTCCTATATACCAGAATATAACTACTATAATACTGCTCCTATGTACAAGAATATAATTACTATAATACTGCTCCTATGTACAAGAATATAATTACTATAATACTGCCTCCTATGTGCAAGAATATAACTACTATAATACTGCCTCCTATGTGCAAGAATATAACTACTATAATACTGCCTCCTATGTACAAGAATATAACTACTATAATACTGCTCCTATGTAGAAGAATATAACTACTATAATACTGCTCCTATATACCAGAATATAACTACTATAATACTGCTCCTATGTACAAGAATATAATTACTATAATACTGCCTCCTATGTGCAAGAATATAACTACTATAATACTGCTCCTATGTACAAGAATATAACTACTATAATACTGCCTCCTATGTACAAGAATATAACTACTATTACTTTGATAAATGCATACAATATGTGCAGTGACCTTGATGTTGTTATGCAGCTCTGTATGTGTAGTCTTGGCTCGGGCGGTGAGGACAGATGTACGGTATATAATTGTGCAGCTGATCATACGTCTCCGCTCGGTCTATGGCGCTGACATTGAGTCATAGATGTAGCAGTGAATTGCGCCGGTTTCCTTTCATCCTGATTTGGTGTACTTAGGCCTGTATGAATGGGCCTATTTGATGCAGAGTTTCCCGTATGACATATTATACCCCCAGTAATTCAGGGATCGGTTACAAGGCTTCGCTTTCAGGCCGAGTGTAAAATCTGAGGATAATGAATTTTTGTTGGCTGGGGACTTCCCTTCCTGTCTGCTCAGCTGTTCTTCATCCACAACAAACAAGAACCCATTCCTAGCTCAGCTCATAAATGAAGTGATTCTTCCTCAGATGACGACACATTTTCCTCCTGGGCCAGGAGCCAGGAGAAAGTCTTCATCAGGAGAACCTGTCCCTCAAGTCAAGATCAAATGAAAACCCACATCCAGCTGTTTACTCTGTCTATAGTCCCGGCTAAGATGTGGACTCTGCGCTGAATAGTGTTTTTTTAATTTACTTTTACCATTCTCTCGTAATATTATATAATCTACACCCATATCATCCACTTATAATGACTAGCAGCAGAACATGGGCACACTGCAGAGACAACGTTTTGGTTAGGACATGAATAAAGGGATTGTCCAGGTATTAAAAAAACTAATAAGATATTTTTGAGGAATTTTCAAGGTCCCCAAGCCTATAAGATATAAAATCACGGCATCAAAATACATGTAGATAAATATTCTTGTACATAGGAGGCAGTATTATAGTAGTTATATTCTTGTACATAGGAGGCAGTATTATAGTAGTTATATTCTTGTACACAGGAGCAGTATTATAGTAGTTATATTCTTGTACATAGGAGGCAGTATTATAGTAGTTATATTCATGTACATAGGAGCAGTATTATAGTAGTTATATTCTTGTACATAGGAGCAGTATTATATTAGTTATATTCTTGTACATAGGAGGCAGTATTATGTTAGTTCTATTCTTGAACATAGGAGCAGTATTATAGTAGTTATATTCTTGTACATAGGAGGCAGTATTATAGTAGTTATATTCTTGTACATAGGAGGCAGTAGTTATATTCTTGTACATAGAAGGCAGCATTATAGTAGTTATATTCTTGTACATAGGAGGCAGTATTATAGTAGTTATATTCTTGTACATAGGAGCAGTATTATAGTAGGTATATTCTTGTACATAGAAGGCAGTATTATAGTAGTTATATTCTGGTACATAGGAGCAGTATTATAGTAGTTATATTCTTGTACATAGGAGCAGTATTATAGTAGTTATATTCTTGTACATAGGAGCAGTATTATATTAGTTATATTCTTGTACATAGGAGGCAGTATTATAGTAGTTATATTCTTGTACATAGAAGGCAGCATTATAGTAGTTATATTCTTGTACATAGGAGGCAGTATTATAGTAGTTATATTCTTGTACATAGGAGCAGTATTATAGTAGTTATATTCTTGTACATAGAAGGCAGTATTATAGTAGTTATATTCTGGTACATAGGAGCAGTATTATAGTAGTTATATTCTTGTACATAGGAGGCAGTATTATAGTAGTTATATTCTTGTACATAGGAGCAGTATTATAGTAGTTATATTCTTGTACATAGGAGCAGTATTATATTAGTTATATTCTTGTACATAGGAGGCAGTATTATAGTAGTTATATTCTTGTACATAGGAGCAGTATTATATTAGTTCTATTCTTGAACATAGCAGCAGTATTATAGTAGTTATATTCTTGTACATAGGAGGCAGTATTATAGTAGTTATATTCTTGTACATAGAAGGCAGCATTATAGTAGTTATATTCTTGTACATAGGAGCAGTATTATAGTAGTTATATTCTTGTACATAGAAGGCAGTATTATAGTAGTTATATTCTGGTACATAGGAGCAGTATTATAGTAGTTATATTCTTGTACATAGGAGGCAGTATTATAGTAGTTATATTCTTGTACATAGGAGCAGTATTATAGTAGTTATATTCTTGTACATAGGAGCAGTATTATAGTAGTTATATTCTTGTACATAGGAGCAGTATTATATTAGTTATATTCTTGTACATAGGAGGCAGTATTATAGTAGTTATATTCTTGTACATAGGAGCAGTATTATATTAGTTCTATTCTTGAACATAGGAGCAGTATTATAGTAGTTATATTCTTGTACATAGGAGGCAATATTATAGTAGTTATATTCTTGTACATAGGAGGCAGTATTATAGTAGTTATATTCTTGTACATAGGAGCAGTATTATAGTAGTTATATTCTTGTACATAGGAGGCAATATTATAGTAGTTATATTCTTGTACATAGGAGCAGTATATTAGTTATATTCTTGTACATAGGAGCAGTATTATAGTAGTTATATTCTTGTACATAGGAGCAGTATTATAGCAGTTATATTCTTGTACATAGGAGCAGTATTATAGTAGTTATATTCTTGTACATAGGAGCAGTATTATAGCAGTTATATCTTGTACATAGGAGCAGTATTATAGTAGTATATTCTTGTACATAGGAGCAGTATTATAGTAGTTATATTCTTGTACATAGGAGCAGTATTATAGTAGTTATATTCTTGTACATAGAAAGCAGTATTATAGTAGTTATATTCTTGTACATAGGAGCAGTATTTAAGTAGTTATATTCTTGTACATAGGAGGCAGTATTATTATAGTTATATTCTTGTACATAGGAGGCAGTATTATAGTAGTTATATTCTTGTACATAGGAGCAGTATTATAGTAGTTATATTCTTGTACATAGGAGCAGTATTATAGTAGTTATATTCTTGTACATAGGAGGCAGTATTATAGTAGTTATATTCTTGTACATAGGAGGCAGTATTATAGTAGTTATATTCTTGTACATAGGAGGCAGTATTATAGTAGTTATATTCTTGTACATAGGAGCAGTATTATATTAGTTATATTCTTGTACATAGGAGCAGTATTATAGTAGTTATATTCTTGTACATAGGAGCAGTATCATAGTAGTTATATTCTTGTACATAGGAGGCAGTATTATAGTAGTTATATTCTTGTACATAGGAGCAGTATTATAGTAGTTACATTTTTGTACACAGGAGACAGTATTATAGTAGTTATATTCTTGTACATAGGAGCAGTATTATAGTAGTTATATTCTTGTACATAGGAGCGGTATTATAGTAGTTATATTCCTGTACATAGGAGCAGTATTATAGTAGTTATATTCTTGTACATAGGAGCAGTATTATAGTAGTTATATTCTTGTACATAGGAGCAGTATCATAGTAGTTATATTCTTGTACATAGGAGGCAGTATTATAGTAGTTATATTCTTGTACATAGGAGCAGTATTATAGTAGTTACATTTTTGTACACAGGAGACAGTATTATAGTAGTTATATTCTTGTACATAGGAGCAGTATTATAGTAGTTATATTCTTGTACATAGGAGCGGTATTATAGTAGTTATATTCCTGTACATAGGAGCAGTATTATAGTAGTTATATTCTTGTACATAGGAGCGGTATTATAGTAGTTATATTCCTGTACATAGGAGGCAGTATTATAGTAGTTATATTCTTGTACATAGGAGCAGTATTATAGTAGTTATATTCTTGTACATAGGAGCAGTATTATTGTTGCACATAGGGGAGCAGTGTTATACTAGTTTTTTTGTCAGTGTAGCTTAGTTTCACTTAAATTAATATGTCATATGAGTTTTTCTTTTTACCTGTAACTGGAACCCCACTATGGGGATAATTATGTTCATTGACATATTAATGGGGTTTCGATCTTTAAGTATTGAAGTTCTGTCCTCAAGATTGGTCATCAATATCAGATAGGTTGGCGTTTGACACTCGCACCTCCAGCAATCAGCGTGGTGTGTTAACCACCAGCACTGGGAGCACAATGGTGGCCACGCTGTCGTACTGCAGCCCAATTCCCATTGAAGTACATTGGAGCTGAGCTTCAGTTCTCTAGCACAGCACCACACAATGCATGGAGTTTCTGCTTGCATTTTTTGGTTCTTGACTTTTATGTTCTGCCTTATACAGTTGATTGGTAGGGTTGGTGGTTGTCAGAACCCTGCGGATCTGATATTTATGACCTACCTAGAGGATAGGTCATCAATATCTCAAAGCTGGTCTGGATTTGGTACCAGACACCCAGCAATCTCGTGTAGCACCACGGCTGGTACTGCTGAGATGATTTTTATGAAAATGTGTCTAACAAGAGACTTAAAGACTTGAAGCTTTACGTTACTGTCACTTGCCTCTAATCATTGCTCTTAACTAAACATTTCGTATATAGGGGTCATATTATTCCCCTTACGTTCTCCTCCATGGGGTTCAACATATTCCAATTCCAGGCACCCAACAAATGCACACAGTAGCATGGGAGAAGAGGGAAGGAAAGCCAAGGGCTACAATAATGTTATTGTATGAGGCCTACATATTACAGCCCTAAACTTAAAATATCGTCTTGGGTCTGTCCTGGGATAATCCTCTATAACAGTGGTTCTCAACTCCAGTCCTCGGGACCCACCTGCCAGTCAGGTTTTCAGGATTTCCTTAGTTTAGACCAGCTGATATAATTAGCGTCCATCCATCAGGACTTACCACAGGTATTCATTCTGTGGGATATTCCTAAATCCTGACTGGCAGGTGGGTCCCGAGGACTGGAGTTGAGAACCACTGCTCTATAAAGCCCAAAATATCTTTTCCTGCCAATTGGTTGTAGATGGTGTAGTCTGTAGGAGAGCTAGAAACATCAAGAGCAGTATTTCCATACAGCATACCAAAGAACATATCGGCACATGTTATAATGGGGACTGATATAATATACAATGGTAGTGTACCTTTAAAGGGAACCTGTCATCAACTTTATGTTGACCTCACTGAGGGCAGCATAAATTGGTGACAGAAATGCTGATTTCAGCGGTGTGTCACTCATGAGCTTAAAGTAAGTAGTTGCTGAGAACCAGCATCATAATCATTGCAGCTCAGGCCTTGAAAAGAGTCAAATCTACCTGAGAAGAGTCATGGTTATTCATAATCTCCTGCTCTCCCCGCCCATCTGCTGATGATTGGCAGTTCTCTCCTAGAGAGAAAGGGAGAAAACTAGGTAGAAGCCTGTCAATCATCAGCAGGTGGCCGGGGGAGCAGGAATTCATGAATATCCAGGACTCTTCTCAGGTGGCCGTGACTCTTTTCCAGGCCCAGTCTACAATGATTGTGATGTTGGTTCTCGGCAACCACTTACTTTTGACTTATAAATGACAGACCGCTGAAATCAGCTCACCTGTCTGTACTTTATTCTGTCGTTAGTATGGGCAGCACAAAGTTGATGACAGGTTCCCTTTAAAATGATTATTTCTTATCTTATTCCAGTTAAGCTCCACCATGGGGAAAGGTGAGAAAAAGGGCAAGAAAGGAACCAAGAAAAAGAAGGGAAGTAAAAAGTCTCAGGAAGACAAGATGACATTTGCAGAAGCTCTTCTGGCGTATCAGTAAGTATTACGGGCATAGCTATAGGGGGTGCAGAGGGAACAGTCACGTCCGGGCCTGGTGCCTAAGGGGGCTACATAAGAAGACACTGTTATTCTAAAAAGGTATTTTGCATTTGCCTAAATATTGGAAACATAGTTGCCAACAAAATTAGGGATTCCACTCCTGTGACCGCTCCAAAATGCCAAGGAAATACATGCAAACTACTCAATTTTGGAATAAATCTGCACAAACCTAATCACATTCCCACCCGCTATGCAACCAATCCCACCCCCATCCCGGGAGTATTGGCACATATACCCTTTAAAGGGATGCTCAGACTACATGTAATCTTTGACGTAATTTAGTCTGAGATTGAGAGTGAAATGCGTCTTCAGATCAGCGTCAATTTGGGCATAAGTCAAAGATCTTACAAATCTGAGGCAGACTGGTTGCTAGGTGTCCATTACCCAACAATAATATATACGAGGTTAATAAAATATATAATATATAAGATTATTTTAGGTGATGGTTGTTCCAGAAAGTCGCTTTGTTACCCTAGTCATTTAGTCACAGAATCACCCAGGCTTCGTAGAATTGCATAGACCCTGCTCTCCGGCTCATCCTCTATGTGGCTCCTCCTGGAACCAGTGCAGTGCTTTACCTAGGACATCATCAGTCATTTATGGTCCATTTTTGTACCCCAGGTGTAACTTTTTTCATTCAGCTCCTTCAAAAATTGCCAAAAAAAGGCGTGTCAAATGTAGATACCTTTTACATATCACAGGCAGAGCCAGTTTGATGATGAAGGCGATAATCGGACTGAGGAAGGGCTTGTGGCGATCAGGTGAGCTTGTTGGGCCACTCACATACCGTGGGTACCAACCAACAGATGATGTGGAGCCATTTGTGACCATCTTTAGGAGTCCAGGCTTTAGGGTACATCTGCATGACGACATGTCGATGCAACATTTTTTATAGTGACAGTCTATGGTGTCGCACTGCAACATCCAAGTTGGACTTTTGTGCGACCGTTATGTCGCAGTGAGACACCAGAGACTATCATTACAAAAAATGTACAACGTTACTGCAATATAAATGTTGCGCGACAAGTCGCAGTGTAGTTGTACCCTTTTGCGGCACAACAGATGTTGTGCTGTAGACGTACCCTTAAGGACAATGACCGCCCAGCTCCTCCATATTGTTGAAAGGGCTCACAGAGCTAATTTCTACCACCTTGACTGGTGGAGGCCATGAGGTTGACTCCATCGCACTTGTAGTAACCCAAAGTGTGCAGATACAACACTAATTAAAAATTGAAATTCCAGAATTCAGATGAAGGAAAGCCGGATCGAGGAGCTACTGACCGAGCTGAAGCAAGTGGAAGAAAAGAATGTGAGATATAAAGAAAGGGTAAGTTCAGTCATTCCTAAAAACATGGGAGAACTTCGAGGTGTGTAAACGTAGTTGACTTGGGTTGTAGACAGGGGGAGTAACTACCATAGCAGCAGACCATGCGATTGCTATGAGGCCCAGTCTTAGTTGGGATCATCTCCTCTTCTACTGAGGGTGAAAACTTGGTCAGGACTCTACCCTCTAAAGGAACAACTTTTAGCAAATGAGGCAGTGAAAAAAATAGCCCAAGGGTTATTGAAAGGGGTTTAGGCGGAAACCCTTCTGTCCTGTGTGGGGGCCTGGTCTGATCCTTGTTATGGGGCCCTTACTTCTTTATGTACACCACTGACTGTAGATAAGGGTCAGTTTAATCGAGTTGACCTAGAAGCAATCCAGCTTCCCTAGATACCATCTCCACGTCACAGATTATACCGCCGAGTAAGGTTCTGTTGGGCTTAAATGTCCGGTGACCTATACTGTGAATACATTTACTATACATTTACACATGTCTGGATAAGAACTTTTTGTCTTCCGTTAAATAAAATGACCCCTTATTGCATCATACCACTGGAGTGCAGAGATTTTTCTTCAACTACTGAATTGACTACCATGTTTTTTCACTTGCACCAACGCATCTAGAAGAGTAGGGAAGAATCCATTCCACTGGATGCTGGACAATTGGAAAGTGATATAACATTAATATAAAAGTTATTCCTTTTACACATACAGTTCCTATGCAGACCTATGTGTGTCTCCATGGTTACAGACTACAAACAATCCCTGTGTGGTCAGATTCTGTAGTCATACTCTCTTCCATATTTCTCCTACTTTATATTAACATGCATTTGGTAGCTGATCAAGAAGTATGTTCCTCACTGACTCTCAAATAACCAGCATCTTTGTGCCGTACCTAGAACGAGCGCTTAAAAGCTGAGCAATCTGTGCATGTTAAGGAGCTGCTGAGCGAGGCAAAGGCCCAGGAAAAAGAACTGGAAAAGAAAGAAGTTGTCAACAGGGAACAAGTAGATGAGGTGATAAAAGAGAAGTGGCAATATATCCGCCAGCAGGAAATTCTGTTCGAAGGTAAGAGGCCAAATTTAATATTGTAGTACAGTAGCCTGTATTAACTGGACTGTATAGGATATCCTTAAAGGGGTACTCCAGCACAGAAAAAGGTTTCCCTTTATACTTTTTAGACTTACCTTGCCTATTTCCCCACCTCTGCCATTAGGAGGGTGCTTCCCACTTCCTTGCTATCATTTTAAACAGCAGTTTCAGAAATGAAAGCTGAGCTCTGATTGGTCGCCGTGGGCGACAGTTTTGATACACGAGGCCCATAGAGTTCAATGATAAAATACTTGCTGTCTGCAGCCGCCACTAGGGGGAGCTAAATGCATTCTGTTTAGATTTAGATAAGAAGCAAGGGGGTCAGAATTCATGTAATGTGCCAGTTTGGATGCCATTTTGTAGGAGTCTAGTTTATCTGTAAAATGTACATTGTTCATATGTCGTAATGTCAAGGGAGTCCACGCTGATATGGCAAAAGGTGGCTTAAAGGGGTTGCCGCAGAATGACGTCTTATCTCCGATCCACAGGATCGGTGAGGCTCTGACTACTCCACTAATCAGTAGAATGGGGTGGTGGTTAAGCCACTCCTATCTTGTAGATAGGCGATAGGTGGTCACGCTGTTCACACCGTACTTAAGTTTTCTGTTGGCGGTATATCTCGGAAGGATTTCGCAATGTATATATCTCTGATGGAGGGTTGTAGCCTACGCTAATCTATTGGAAAACACTGACATAAGTCACGAGTAGGCTGCCATATTTTAAAAAAATGTATACCAGATGGTACCGGGCCAATGGATGCCAAACTGGAGTCCTATGGATATATATGACGTATGTACCAAGAGCCTTTCTGGTGCATGGGCCAAACCTAGGAATACGAGATGAGTCAGAAACTGCTGTTCTCACACTACAACCAGGGGTGCACCACCAATGAGGCCAGGTGAGGCGATCGCCTCAGGCAGCACCAGGTAGGGGCAAGAGGGGACAGCAGAAGGGCCACGGGCAATGAGCACTTTCATTGTGGCAAAGGGGGTTAGGTTAAGAAATTGGCATGGGGGGGTGGGGATTGTGCCGTTTCAGTTTCGCTTCAGGCAGCAGACAGACTAGGTGCACCCCATGGCTACAACAGCATGAGAATCCGCCAGCTGACAATTCTCAGGTCAGTTATTCTACTTCCACAGTTTTTCTAAATCCTACTTATATCATGATTTCCATCCTCTTCCTTTTAAGAGTTTTCTATTATGCCCAAAATAGACATAAAAGTTTAGTAGCTGCCACTATACATGTCCCAGGAGTCATGCATGTTATCTTCCCCTCATGTTTTTGCTGTCTGGGAGGAAGCTTGCTGTAGTAGTAATCTTCCCCTCTTTCTGTAAGGCAAGATAAGTTCCACCCATGCTCCTCACTGATTTATTACAAGATCTTGTAGGAAGACCTAAAGACATATATAAGTTCCTTACTTATGTTCCTCCTTGTTTTATCTAGATGCACTGTCCCTTTAAGTACTGGCACAGACTTTTCTCTGTGATATTTCCAGTGAAATTCTCCTGGGGATGTGGCTATTTTTAATTTTTTTTCTAGCTCAGTGCTGCTGTAATACTCAACATTTATCTCTCTAGAGGCCTGATCTCTTGTTCTCCTCCCCCTTCTTCTGCAAGTCTATTAGTTTAAGTGTTCCAGGCTGCCTTTGGCTCGAAAGCCAAAATATCTGCTTAGAGGAATCAGAGGAGAACGAGGGGATTCAACAGGAGAGGAAAGCAGATAACGAGAATTACAAAAATATTCCTCGTGAGGATCCTCCAGGGGGGTGTTCTTGCTCTAGACAAAGATGACCTTGAAATCCAAGAGGCAAAGTAAAATTAAAAACTGTCCCTTTCAGTACAGTCAGGAGTAATATATGTTCTTAGGAGAAAATGGCGTCTTCGTCACCTTCCAAGAACCTGAAGTTCCTCTTTTATTGCTTGTAGGATCTACGTAAATGTTCACAAACCTTCTTAGTCACCCAAAAATGCCTTTAGAGTAACATGGTAAATTGAAGACGGGGAGGTGGGATAGGAGGGGGATGCAGCTACTGTATGTATGTGTCAGACTTCATGCCTGGGAGGAGTCCAGTGGCAGTCTGTGACTTGTAAGAACGGATGTAGCTTATCATAGGGCTGAGGAGCATTACAACACCCCTGTATTAGGGCATTGCTGCTCCTTTCTTACTTTCTAGCAGCCTATAGCACCCTTCCACTCTCTATAAGTTGTCTATAATTTTTCAGAAACCATACAGGAAAAAGAAGACAGGGAGTTGGGGAAAGGAGGGGGATGCAGCTGCAGTAAATCTCAGTGTGTGACAGCATGCTGTGAGAGGGGAAGAGGGAAATGCAGTAGGGACAATGGCTCACAGCAGAAGGAAGGAAAGAGATTAAAAATATACACACTCTGACTTTCTTTCTACTCCCATAAGTGATTGGGTGTATCCCTTCACAATATACTTGACAATACTGTATTTTCACCCTATGGTGTCACTAACCAACCTCTGCCTTATTTGCTAAGCCTCAGGATTTGGCAGTTTCAGCAAAGACAACTTATTTATTTTATAATGAAAAGTAATGCAATTGTTTAAGAAAAACTTTGTTGCAGTGGTTTTCAAGAGCTCTGCTTGTTGTCATGGAAGGGGAACCATCATTCTTGACAGAGAGAATCCATGTCCACCCTGGTCACGTGGACATCGCACAAGCTCAGGGCTTGTTACAGTGCAGTTATCAGAGCCATGCAGCCATGTCATTTGAAGATCAGATGTGCTGTGATTGTCCAACATAAAAATAGTTTTTTTACAACTCGACTGCAACAGTGAATAGGCCCTTAAAGGCTATGAATATCTTCCGGGATTTTTTTTAAAGATTGAATTGTACTCGTTTAGGGCTAAAAATAATTTTTTTAATTGGTTTTCATGCAGTTTTTGCCATAAAGGGTTAAGTTTTAGCCTCGCTGTGCGCATTGTACTTTCACTCACACTTTGAGACGTCATCTTATGACCTATTTAATCTATATTCTTAGATAAGAATTGAGTTTTAATGAGCGTTTATGAGCTGTCAGGAATCAGAGATAAGGCTTCACATGAGCCGTCAGTGTAACAATGCATCCTGTACTAGAGAATCCCAAAGCTGTACAGAGAAAGGGGCTGAACATTTTGAATAAAAAAGAGCAATGCAATAATAAAAAAAAAAAAATCCCCCAAAGGCGTCCATATCCTTTAAGGAGTCTTGAAGGTTAACTAATGAATAATTACAATGAATATGTCAACCTCTAAAATATACAATGAAGCAACTTTGCAAATAGTTTAGATCAATAAAACCGTTTTGTGTCTAAAGATTTATGCTGACCTATGCATCTCCATGGTAACAGACTACAAACAAACCCTGTGTGGTCTGATCCTGCAGTCCTTCCACCTGTCCCCTGCTTCATACTAACCCACCAAATGTATCTTCCCAAGAACTAGGAGGCAGATGGAAGGAAATGTAGCTGCAAGATCAGACTACACAAGGTTTGTTTGTAGTCTGTAACTAGTGATGATCGAGCACCCAGGTGCTCATGTGCTCGGGTGCTCTGGCCATGCACTCGGGGGTGCTCGAGTGCTCGGCCGAGCACTCGGGGGTGCTCGAGTCCTCGGCCGAGCACCCGAGCATAATTAAAGAGGACCTTTCACCTCTCCTGACATGCCTGTTTTAATAGCTTCATGCATTCCCCATGTAATAACAATTCTGGAACATCTATTCTTATGTCTGTATGTTGTGTCATTCCTTTATTATTTGCACTAGAAGTTATGAATGAATTGCTATTTGTCTTCAGTAAGGGTACAGAGGGGAGGTAACAAGTTGGGGGTGTGTCCTTGCACAGTCTGAACATGGCAGCACTGATTGTCTAGAGTCAGTCTGTGCAGATACACCCCCAACTGGTTACCTCCCCTCTGTTCCTTCCCAGCAGCTCTCAACCTGTCCCAGCAGGAAGATCACGCACAGTGGTAAGTTTCACCACAGCGCCACCTGCTGGAGGGAGCTGCTGGGAAAGGTAAGGTGACGGATCCGTCATGAACTCCATTGAAAGTCAATGGAGGACGGATCCGTTTACTATTGTGTTACACCCGTCTTGGTGCGGGGAGTGGACCCGAGCTCCGGCATGCTCGGCCGAACGGCGAGTTTGGCCGAGCATGCTCGCTCATCACTATCTGTAACCATGGAAACATATATACATGTATGGGAGCTGTACGCACAGAGTAGCAGGATATTTTTAACCAAAACTATTTGCAACATTGCTTTATTGTTTTTACAGTTACTGCTCGATGCTCTGGATAAGTGATCCATACATGGTTGAAGGTTCTCGTCACTCCTGGCATGTGGTGGAGTTGACTATATTTGGAGAGAACGTTACCTGCAGTTCGTGTCCACATGGAAAACACGGCGTCTTTCATTTCTGACTTTTAAATCTTTATTTTTAGAGCTTCGCAGTGAGATAAATGGTCTGGAGCAGAAGATTATGTTAGCAGAAGCTGAGAAGAATTACTGGCTGCAGTATAAGAATGTGGGAAGCTGGGAACATGCCAGACAGATCCAACGCTTACAGGAAGAAATCAGCGACATTAAACAGAACTTCACTGAAATAGACGGTCAGTCGGGTGGGATTTATCGCGGCAGTACATGGCGTACGCTCACTCAAGTGTTAGGGATTTCTGAGTGTTTTTCTATAGACACTTCAGTGGTGGAAAAAGTTATTCTGCTAGAGAACATAGATGTTTTGAGCAGAACTGAATTTCAGAAATGTTGTGGAGAACATATGTTTCTGTAGGTTTGACCATGGCCTTTGCAGGACAAAGCTCTTTCCATACCCAAATGACTATGACTTTTATTTTTAATAGTTTGTTGCCGCCACCCAGTCCTTGGTGTCTAGAAGTTGGGTACTTGGTTGCTAATATTCTGGTGACCCAGACAATCCATGACGTCCAATTATATGGTGCTCTAAACAGTTCTTGGTCTCCAGTATCATGGTGCTATAGAGGGCCCATATTGTTTGGTGCTCCATATATCCTGTGATCTTTTTTGGTGCCCAGTAGTTTGGTCAGTCCTTGATGTCTAGTAACTCCTAACAGCCCATTGTGTACAGTAGTTTAGTTTCCCAGAGAGTTGTTGACATACAAGTTTGGTGCACTAGACAGTCCCTGGTCCTAGTTTGCTGCACAAAACATGTAATAGGGCCCATGGTCTCCAGTAGTTTACTTCTTCAAACCGTCTTTGGTATCCAGTAGTCTGTTGCTTCTGACATTCCTTGGTCTCCAGTAGTTTGGTGCTTTAGGCAGTCCTTCGTCTCCTTCAGCTAGTCCTTGGTCTCCAGCAGTTTGGTGCTTCAGGGAGTCCTTGGTTTCCAGTAGTTTGTTGCTTTAGGGTGTACTTTGTTTCCAGTAGTTTGGTGCTTCAGGGAGTCCTTGGTTTCCAGTAGTTTGGTGCTTCAGGGTGTCCTTGGTTTCCAGTACTTTGGTGCTTCAGGGAGTCCTTGGTTTCCAGTAGTTTGGTGCTTCAGGGTGTCCTTGGTTTCCAGTACTTTGGTGCTTCAGGGAGTCCTTGGTTTCCAGTACTTTGGTGCCTCAGGGTGTCCTTTGTTTCCAGTAGTTTGGTGCTTCAGGATGTCCTTTGTTTCCAGTAGTTTGTTCCTTCAGGCAACCTTTGGTGTCCAGTAGTTTCATGATTCAGACAGTCATCTCACAATCATGCCCAATCTTTGAGTGCAGTCTCATAGATAACTGTACAGCACTGGTCATCTGTGATAGGATGAAGCTTAGTGTCCCAGTCCAGTCTATTTGAGCACCATGAACATATAGCAATGAGATCTGAGAACCATCCGTCCCTCTGTTCTTTTATCATGGACCCCCGAGTGATTAAACTTTTGCTTGTTCTGATGTCTACTGAGATCGTCTTTCATTTCATTTTTATATTTCATCCCACAAAGAATATTTTAAAAGAAGCCTGGAGAAGACAAGACTTGACATAGACAGAGAAACAGAGAAGAAAATGGATCAAACCAGAGAGATGGCGACACAGGTAAAATGTGTATGAAACGTAAAACCTTAAATAAATTTCAGGCAGTCCTTGGTCTACAGTAATGTGATGATTCAGACTGTTCTTGGTCTCCAGTAGTTTGATGCTTCAGGCAGTCCTTAGTGTCTAGTAGTTTGGTGCTTCAGGCAGTCCATGGTTTCCAGTAGTTTGGTTCTTCAGGTGGTCCTTAGTTTTTAGTAGTTTGGTTTTTCAGGTGGTCCTTAGTTTTTAGTAGTTTGGTTCTTCAGGCAGTTGTTTTTTCTCCAGTAGTTTGATGCTTTAGGCGATCCCTGGTTTCCAGTAGTTTGGTTCTTCAGGAAGTCCTTGGTCTCCAGTAGTTTGGTTCTTCAGGCAGTCCTTGTGTCCACTAGTGTGATGCTTCAGGCAGTCCTTGGTCTCCAGTAGCGTGATGCATCAGGCTTTCCTTGGTCTCCAGTAGTGTGATGCATCAGGCTTTCCTTGGTCTCCAGTAGTGTGATGCATCAGGCAGTCCTTGGTCTCCAGTAGTGTGATGCATCAGGCAGTCCTTGGTCTCCAGTAGTGTGATGCATCAGGCTTTCCTTGGTCTCCAGTAGTTTGGTGCTTCAGGCAGTCCTTGGTCTCTAATAGTTTAGTGCTTTGAGAAGTTGTGTATGGTATTTCAGAGCAGCCCTATTTACTTCAATGGTGCTCAGCTGCAATTCCAAACACAACCTGTGTGCACGTGTGGCACTGTTTCTGGAAGTAAGCAGTCATGATTTTCTAATTTTGTATAATTTCGCAAAACTACAAAATTTTATTGTAAGATTTGATGTTATGTTTTAAATTACCCTTAAAATGAAATTTCACACAAGTTTTATCACTGTCCGATAATCCAGAACATTTGATAATCAGGCACATTTTAGTCCTCTCTGAGATTGGTTTAAAAACTTTTCACTGTAAATACAATGTGTTATGATTCTTCTTTAATCAGAAATTAATTGTCTCAGGATCCGGCACTTGATTTCTGCAGAGTTCTGAAATATTATGTGAACGTTCATGAGCAGAAGTTACCAATATGGAAACTTCTGGGATTTCAGATAACAGATGTACTGTTCTATGGCCATCCAATAATCCAGAACCAATCGGCTCTCATTGAAGCTGGATTAAAGGAATGTTTTTGTAACAATATGGAGATATTATTGGTGGGAATACCCCTTTAATTTTTTCATCTTACCCAGGGGCGCACCTAGCCTTTCTGCTGCCTGAGGTGAAAACTGAAATGGCGCCCCCAAATGCTAATTTCTTAACCTAACCCCTTTGCTACAGTGAATGCACTCATTCCCCATGGCCCTTCTGCTGCCCCCTCTTGCCCCTAACTGGTGATCGCCTCACCTGGCCTCATTGTTGGTGCACCCCTGATCTTACCCCTGACCACAGAAGGCAGGATCGGGGATTATAGCAAATGGCACATTATAGGTTACATGTAAAATAAACGGAGGACATTGTAGGGAGAATAAATGTACATTTTTGTATTTTCCAGGACGCAGTGAAGAACATTGATGATGACAGTCGGAGGGAGATTAAGGAGAATGAATGGTTAAAGCAAGAGGTAATGCACAGATACTGATCAAATCCATAGTTGGGCAGGGTCCGTAGTGTCACAATATAGATGCATTGTAAGGCTTACTGTATGCATTTATACACTGAACTCAAGAATAACTCAGTGTGCAGGTAGCTCCCTCTAGTGGTGGCTGATGGCAGCTAGAATTTTATCATTAGCTCTATGTCTTTCTATGCAGGGGAGTTGGAGCTCTGTATCAGCAAAACAGGGCTTTGACTAATATAAAGATAAGAATATAAGAATGTTGGACCTAAAAATGGCATGGACCGTCATGGGCCGAGTCTCTGAACGCTATGCCTTTCTCGTCCACGCCAGGTTGATATCTACAGGAAAGACATTCACGATCTGGAGGTGTCCGTCCGTAAAACCGAGCAAGAAAATTTGCAATTAATTAATCATCTTTTTGATTGCCGACTTGATGACCTAAAAATATCAAGGTACAGAAATGACCAGAGTCGTAGTGATTAACCCTGCAAGGGTAGCGGGTTTGCTCGGTCGGCACTGCAATACGGTCCATGTGTTGTGAAGATTTCTAAGCTCTTGTGAGAGTTCATGACCCCTGTAGATAAATCCATATTGTAATAAGAGGATTAGATTATTATGATGGTTATTATTATTATTCCCATCTCAGATTACATTTACCGCCCACAGCGCGCCATGACTCATGGAGGACGGCATGAACTTTTACCACCGCACAGATTTCTGCTGTGTACATATGTAGCACTAGTTGTCCTGTGATCGGTGCTCTTTCCCTCTTTTAATCCAGCATTGAAATGGCCGGAGACAGAAACATTGTAACCACTGATCAGAGGAATAACACGAGGACGGCAGCAGGAGAGAAGTGTGCTGATCCTGCGGGGGACAGTGACCTGTCGATTTATATGTATATCTGAGGACAGGGTTGCATGTAACAGATCTAGTGCAGGGGCCGACTGGGAACTTGAAGTGGCCCTGGAAAAAATACTAAAAGTGGCCCTGTTTTGTAGTCGGGTCCAAATTGATGGAAGATAGGGTCAGCAATACCATATTGTGGCACATTATACCACCCCAACAGAGCCAAATACCACAGTCCATCACAAAATACATCCCCAAAAACTTCCACTGGACGGCCATGAGGAGGGCTCAGGCGGCCCCCTGGGCATCGGCCCACCAGGAAATTTCCCTGTAAGGTCTATGGCCAATCCGCCCCTGGTCTAGTGTCATAATTAGTGGAGAGAAATGGAGACAAGTGGATTAGCGGAAGGGTCTTTGCAGGAGCATAGAGTATTTCGGAAACAGGGTGTGCTGAATTTGTGGCAGGCAGTGACCTGTCCTTTTATGTGTATGTTTGAGGATGGCACTTAATGCAACAGGAGCAGCATCATGATTCTTGGAGAGGAAGGCATACTCTTTGCAGAAGCACACAGTATTTCATGAATGGTGTGTGCTGATTTTGTGGGAGTCAGTGACCTGACCTGTCCAGAACAGGACTGCATGTAACAGGAGCAACATCTGTTGGAGAGGAATGGAGACATGTGGATTAGAGGAAGGTGTAGAATATTTTTAAGAGCACAGAGTATTTCAGGAATGGGGTGTTCTGATTTTGTGGCAGGCAGTGACCTGTCCGTTCCTGTGTGTGTATGAAGACAGGACTGAATGCAACAGGAGCAACGTCATGATTGTTGGAGAAGAATGGAGACAAGTGTATCAGAGGAAGAGGCAGGGGATTTGCAGAAGAGTATCTTGGTAACAGAGTGTGCTGATTTTGCTGCAGCCAGTGACCTTTCCATTTATATGTATATGGGAGGAAACGGGGGCGTAGCTAAAGGCTCATGGGCCCTGATGCAAGAGTTCAGCTTGTCCCCCCCTCCCCTTAGTGCTCTGTGTGTCTTCTTATGTGGCCCAAGGGTCTTTGGGACCCCTCAGGCTCCTGGGCCCGGTAGCGACTGCTACCTCTGCACCCCTTATAGCTACGCCCCAGTGAGGAAAGGACTCCATGTAACAGGACCAGCATAATGATTGGAGGAGAAGAATGGAGATGTGTGGATTAGAGGAAAGGGTAGGAATTTTGCAGGAGCACAGAGTATTTCAGGATTGGCGTGTACCAATTTTGCAGCAGGCAGTGACCTGTCTACTCGTGATGATAACAGGGCTGCACATGATAGGTACGATGTCTGAGGTCATTTACAGAAATGGTGGGAACAGGAGTGTGATGATCTCGTAAGAAGTAGTGACTTGTAAACTCGAGGACAACACTGCATGTTGCATTGTCAAGATAGGAGGAATGGATTGGGGGGAGTGGGAGATGAGAGAAAGGTGTAAGGTTTTCCCTGCAGCACCGAGTATTTCAGGAGAGAATGTGCTAGTCTTGTGGGAGGCAAGTGTATTGTCCATTACTGATGATGTTGGTGAAAAGAGGACTGCAGGGCAGACAGAAATATCATAACGGGAGAATAGGAATCAACACTGCCAGGAGATCACATACAGAGCTAGAGTAGAACAGGTGTCCTTCCCAGCAGCACAGAGCATTTCAGGAGATGAGTGTGTTGATCTTGTAATAGGCCATGACCTGTCCACTTATTTGAGGGTGTTAGGGATGACAGGGCTGTAATAGGGATGTGGGCAGTGTCATGGAGGAAAGTTTAAAATTACAAAAGAGAATAAATATTTTGGAAGGAACAGAGTCTTTTCCAGCAGCACAGAGAATTTCAGGAGATCAGCAAGCTCTTATTAAATGTGTGCAGGGAAGTTATCAGATCGTGAGTTTGCATCGTCATATCGATTTTCTTCTATTGTAGGAACACATTCTTGACTCAGGCGGTCGGCCTGGATCTCCCGCCGGATGGCTTACTAGAAGACTTTGCCAAACTAGGCTTGGACGCGACCTCAGGTGCTGAAGCTTCTTGAGAAACCTTTTATTTACAATAAGCCAGAATCTACAGACAGGTCTGGATAGATCTAGATACACTGGGACTGGAAGAATCCATAGTGATCACAGAACCCGATCGTCGATCATCATCAGGGCATTTCTGGGGCCCCTCTAACTCTGCTAAGCTCCGTCCCATCAGACATAATATGGTGACCTCTCGTATGCCCCAAACATAATATAAAGCCCCCATGTGCCTCCCAACACAATATAGTGAGCCCTTAGTTGCCCCCTTTAGTGGGTGAACACTCACCTATCTCATGTTTCCACTAGGGACCAATCAGATCCCTCACTGCAGATCCGCTCAGGTCTGCCTAGCGGTTAGGTGCACAAGAAGGTGATGATGTCACTTCATCAGACCTGCCACCGACACCACCACACCGCCAGTCACAGGGAGCTGACGGGTCCTTGCTCCAGCATTGTTTTCAACTATACTCATGTCCTCTAGACAGGAATGCTGTTGAAATCAGTTCCACTGCCAGGGGGACTCAGCTGTCAATGGGCAACAGGGGGCCCCTCTGGTCTCTGGGGCCCCATGCAATTGTGTGGTTCTATGGGAGAATACGTTGTCTTTATTAATGATATAATGACCACGTCTGCAACGAACACACTTTATTTTAATTCTCTGCCATTTTCAAGATCTCTGCTCGCTGTCAGTGAGTAGAAACATCTATTGTTCACATCCAAAGCTGACCATGTTTGTCCTGTTTTCACTGACAAAGGTACACAGCTAAACAAAACAAAAATGTTCTGTTTATTGACATCAAGCAGACATACTGAAAATGGTGACCATGTGAGAAAGTGCCTTTACTTTTCAGCATAGAATAAGAAATCTTTACATAAAACTAGAAAATCCCCTAAGATTTCACTTTCCTCTCTTAGACTTTGCACCATCCTTTAGTTACAGTCACCTGTCCACCCACATGGACCATGGGAACCTGTAGTGTGGAGATGACTCATAGATTTCTATAGGAGAGTGTTGTGGGCATGCTCTGTGACCTGTGCTGAGGTCATGGTGCAGGGAGGGGGGAGGAGGTGAGCTCCAACCCATTGTCTATTGTGAATGGTCATTCCTGTGTTACCCATCATTGTTATCTTGATGATAATGAGATGACTGCTGAAAAGTGAGCAGTGTGATGACAGCACCTAGATGCAGTGCAGGCGTCCATCGTATGAACTGATCCAGTAGGTTTCACCAGGTTAGGTGCCATCACTGAGAGAGTTGTGTAATAACAGACGATGGATGAATGTAAAATGTCTACCTCTAGGTGAAGATGAAAGATGTAAGAACGAGACGCTCACAGAGGAGGGGGACAACTTCGTCTATGCAAACAGAAAGGAGATGAACCCCCCTACAATGCTCGGGCTCAATCATCTACTACACGAGGAGGAGGAGGGCTTCAAGGTGAGACAACTGGGACAATGTACGAATGCTATATTCAGTGTTCATTGAAGAGGGGTTTCCCACAAAATTTGTTACCTAGGTAATGACTTCGATTGCCAGGGGCCCACCGATCACTAGAAGGGGCCCCCATATCCCCTCGCCCACGCAGCTGTTTTGAGGATTTTGAATGAAGAACTTAGAAGCAGTTACACGAAGATCGTGCTTGCTCTGGGGTTGCCAGAGTAACATCTACAGACTGCATGGAAATCCTGACATGTGACCTCAACTCACAAGAACACAGTCACAAGAGCGCACGTCACATGACAGGAAGTCCATACAGGGTCTGTGGATTCTACTATGGCAACGCCAGAGCAAGCACGACACTGACATTAGTGCTGCCCTTATGAAATTGAGAGTAAAACAAAATAAGGTATATGATAAAAAGACATTAGCTTCCGTATAAAATGAGGGAGCCACCTTTACGCTAGCAATTTTAATCCCCCTTAATGGTGGTGAGACAATGAAAAAAATATAAATCAGACATCATATAGTACATGACAAAGCTAGAACCAGCCCTGTACCTCACATGGATTCAGAGATCTCCACATTCATTGCTTCAATTACTCTGTTAGGTTTATTTCAGACTCGGGGGATATGGCCTTTCTGCTGCAGCTCTCTCTCTGTTGAAGCTCATGGGGCGTGTCCGTTTTGCTGCAGCTCTCCCCTTATCAACTTAGTCAGGGGTGTGTTGTTTCTTCAGGGGCTGCTTTGAAAAACGTAGAATATTTTTTGTGGGACACCCCCCTTTAAAGCAAAGGTTACATACACAGGGTTATATCTAGTTCATAGCATAAGGAGGCGGAGTATGTCCCATGTTCAAAAAACACCAGAAAGAAGCCCTGTGTCATGCTCCGCCCCCTCGAGCTTTGTACTAGACACTTTCATTAACAGCAAAAACCACAATCTAATTGTTTGTTACAATGTATCAGTCTGTTTTCAATAATGTTGCACTCACAGAGAATTGTCTAAGACTGGATACAATTGTAGCAAACCCTCATTAGTAAAAACGATAAGACTCTATTCACATTGGTGCCGGGGGCCAAAATGATACATCAAGCCAGAACGCAATTGACACGATTATAAATCAGTGGGGTCTGTTGGGCACCGGTGGTATACATTGTATGACGTCTCCATCATAGCGTTAAGACTTCAGTGGTGAACGCAAGTGAGACAATAAGCTTAAATATTTTTTTTTTTAAAGTTCAAAGACAGCAAGCAGAGATCCTACAAGGCTAAAGACAGAGAATGTATGAAAACTTCTAATCAAAAACGTATTCATTGTATAGTTTTATCCGGGGGCCAATATACTTTGCATATAGTTTCCTAACACATTTCAAGAGCTCCGCTTGCAGTCACTGGAAGTAAACACTTGTTCAGGTGATGGGAGGCGGCTATCTGATCATCACATGAACCGCTGTACATAAACAATGACCAGGGCCCCATTCACTTACTACAAGCAGAGATAAAAAAAAAAAAAAAAAGCACAGATTTTGCACTGAAAGTATATTCAAAACTGTGATAACTTTATTTATAATGTGGCTGACACTTCCTCTACGTTTTATAGGAGTCTTTACAAGCCGGCCCACTGGAGCTGAAATTGTTAAGCGTTATGGGACAAACCAAGCCGATACACAAGCAGATTGTGGACACAAAGCTTCCAGAGCAGTCAGACAGCAGAGTTAAGTGGCCGCTAACACCCAGGATGATAAAATCCGCCTTCCCGTAATCAGCTAGACATAAAGTAATAGTACCGCCATCACTCATCAGACACTGGTATATAGTGCATTACAGCCTGGTTCATGGGGACAATCACAGGAAGGAATGTGACGGCTGCACTGTTCTAACCTAGAATCCTGCATGATGACTGTTTCCTGAGATTGCATGAACGCTTACAAGCCGACCAAAAAGGAGGATCATGTGACTGTATAGCATTTACTGGCAGAGATGACCCATGGGTGACTAGTACTGCATGGTTATGATGTGCATTCTGCAGGGCGCGGTACTTCACAAGGCTTTCCTGTCTAGGAGACCATCATTTAAAGGGGTGTCAAGACTAGAAAAACAAGGCTGCCACAACTGACCAGGGGTTGTGCCTGGTTTTGCAGCTCAACTACAGGGAATGTAGATGTACTGCAATACCACACATGACCTGTACATAGGTGTGGCGCCATTCTTGGAATAAAAAAAAATCCTGGACAATCCCTTTAAAGGCTACTTTCTTAAATTATTGCATTATACTTATTTTGAGCTAAAAAATTTTTTTTTCAATTGATCTTTATTAAAAATATGGTGTCCTTTTTTCTGTACAGAGCTGAGATGCTCTACTAGCTGCCTGTGGATTTTCTGTCTTTTCCGTCACCTGAGGAGCAGACGGACTCCTTATCTCTGCTCTCTGACATTATAAACACTCATTATGGGTCAGTTCTTATCTCACTGATAAGAAATTGGATTAAACAAGTGTTCATGACCTCTCAGTAGTTTAGATATAAGGGATATTAGATGACGGCACAAAGTGAAAGTAAAAGTACCAGTCACACAGCTAGAAAAACAGTTAACCCTTTTGTGACTGAACATCTGAATATTTTTAATAAAGGACAATTGAAAATATGATTTTTACCAAAAATAAGGTAAATGCAATCATTAAAAAAAATTCGCTCCAAAGGTGTACATAGCCTTTAAGCTTCATGAGATAGTGGCGCTGTATAACAGACTGGCACTCCATCCCACACAGTCTTGTTTTAGGCACTTGCCATGAAGGCAGCAAGAAACCTTAGAAAGGAGAGCAGTTTAGTACCGTAGACTTAAAGGGGTGGTACAGGATTAGAAAAAGATGGCTGCTTTTATCCAAAAAAACAGAACCACGTCCGGGTTGTGTTTGGTATGGCAGCTCAGCTCTGCAGAGTTGCAACACCAAACCCCAAACTGATCCAGCATAAGCACTTTAAAGGTGTATACCAGTTGTTAGAATGTATCCCCTATCTATTAGATTGGTGGGGGTCCTATACACTGATCACAAGAAGAGGGGCCTCAAACCTCTCGGAGCCCCATAATGAATGGAACAGCAGGTCGAGCTCATGCGCTGCCACTCCATTCACGTCTACAGCGTTCAGATGAATGGAGCGGCAGTTCACACGCCTGACCTGCCGGTCTGTTCACTCTGGGCTGCTCTGAGGGGTACAGGGTCTCCGTTCTCATAATTGGTGGGGGTCCCAGCAGTAGGACCCCTACTGGTATAATAGTTATCCCCTATCCACAGGACAGGGGATAACTTTCTATAACTGGAATAGCCCTTTAATTATTGGTAACGATTTTAACAGTGGAAAGACCTAAAGGCAGCCTATATAAAAGGGATATTCCAATTTTACAAATTGATGGCATGAGCCATCTACGTTATGATCGGTAGAAGTCCAGCCTCTGGGATCCCCAAGGGGGATGGACAGTGGATGTAGCACCATGTCATCCTTCATTGGTTTTTCCTTGTACGGTCATGCTCTGGCCAATTGCTAAGCAGGGAAAAATCAGAAGTTGATGAGCTGCTTAACCAGCTCTGCTTCATCTTCATTCTCAGTGTCATTGGTGTTGCAGAGTTCAGACCAACAAGTTGAGGAGTTATCCTAGTCATATGGCATTGCTTTATGAGATAGGAATACCCCTTTAAGTGCAGTCAGGTTCAGAAAAGCTGCAGCTGAGCACACGTTTCCCTTACAGGGCAAACAACGTACTAAACTGAACCATCCAAATGAACGGCCATCTTTGTGATACATCGACACCTGTGTCCAGCAGAACTTCTCTTTGGTAGCAGGCGCGGATTTCTGTACTGCTGGGGGGTGTCCCAAGTGCAGATCCACGCACTTGGGACATCCTTAGACAAAACCTTTTAAAAGAGGCACTTTAAAACAAAAATTACTAATCACCTATAAAGAACCTAAATGTTACTATTCTGTGTATTTAATTAAAAAAAATTGGTGCATGCTTTTTTTTTCTGTCCGTCCACATGTACAAGGGTTTAGGCCCGCAGGGGTGGGCAATCTGCGGTACTACAATTCCCAACATGCTCCATTTATTTTTATAAGAGTTCTAATATAAGCAGAGCAAGGATGCATGCTGGGAGTTGTACTTTCACAACAGTTGGAGTGCTGACGGTTGCCCACCCATGTAGGGTTTGCAACAAATGTAACGCTTTGGTTTAATCTTATATGTATTAAAGATCAGCAATCTCCGACACGCCGACTGTTCTGAAACTACAACTCCCAGAATTGTCCTTTCACAGAGTTACAAGAACAGCCGAGTAAGTGTGCATGTTGGGAGTTGTAGTTTCACAGAAGCTGGAGTGGCAAAGGTTTCTGATCTGTGTGTTAAAAGGGGTTGTGCAGCCTGTTTGTATTGATGACCTATCATCAGGATAGGTCCTCAGTATCAGATCAGTGGTGGTCAGACACCCCCACCTATCAGCTGATTGAAGAGAACGCAGCACTCATGCCAGCGCTGCCTTCTCTTCACTGTTTACCTGCTCTCTGTTGATATTGCATCATCAGGTGTAATTACATCCATCACCATTCACTTCTATGGGAAAGCTTTGTAAGTAGGAAGGAGCCGTCCCAGTGAAGTGAATGGGGACGGTGGAGATGCAATTACACTGCTCACTGCTGCAGTGTCGATGGAGAACGGTTAAACAGTGAGGAGAAGGTACAAGCACTGCATTCTTTTCAAGCAGCTGATCGGCGGGGGTGCCAGAAGTCAGACCCCCACCCATCTGATATAGATGACCTATCCTGAGGATAGGTCATCTATATTATAATAAAAAAAAATAAAAAAAAGCTGACAACCCCTTCAAGGCTACAGTTATATGAATGTGAAAAATGGCTATCACACAGCCATTTTTAGAACCAATTGATGTCAATGGAAGTAACAACCAGTGAATAGTGGACGTCGAAAAATTCTATTTTCGGACGTTTTCCTGACCAGATGGGCCCCATTGCAATCAATGGGTCAGTTTTTAATGCCTTATAGACAGCAGCCAATATATGGGGGCACAACTGAGGCCATAATATATGTACAGGTATGAGGGCACAGCAGGGGGCTAATATCTACACTGGGGAACAACTATTATAACTACTGGGAGGCACTAAGGGGGCATTCCCTATACTGGAGGTCATAACTACTGGGGGCTCAAAGGGGTGCATTATATACACTTAGAGTAAATAAAAAAAGTGGGTTGCACTCGTTCACGATGTGAGGTGCTTAAGTGGAACGGATGTGATCCGAAATATATCAAAAAAAGAAATACCACTGCACACTCAAGGGTTTTGGATGCAAGTAAAAACTTTTATTTTGACATATCCTCCTTGTAAAAATTAAGGAAAAATTGACAAGGTGCTTTTAAGGTAAAGTGACTGTGGAAAGACGTTTCGGTCACATCCGGACCTTGGTCACAAAGTCACTAAATGAGGAAAGAAACCAGAATTAATCAAGAGAACAAAATAAATAATGTAAAGGAGATTGCTGAATAACAATGTAAGACGTCCGAGGGAGTTGTCAACTTGTGAGTGGCCAAAGTAATAGAAAATTTACATAAAAATTAATATTAATGAAATGGGGGCAAAATAGTATAAATTCCAATAGAAAACAAGCAATGAGATCTAGCCAAATATAGGGTATAGACATATTAAGTGTAAAAAATAGCAAGTATAAGTAGGACACATGGGTCAAAATCATATATGGAAGTAAGGCATCATTGTATAACATAGGAAGCAACCTGGGGGCAGAAAGTAGAGGAGAGAGGTTGCTTTCTGCTACACAGCGAATAAACGTGGGGGGAAGAGACTTGAGCATTGCGCTCGAGTACACTCGGTGTTTGGCCGAACACCAAGCGGACCCGAGCGTAGGCATGCTCGGCCGAACAGCGAGTTCAGCCGAGCATGCTCGCTCAACACTAATGGCTCCTTTCCAAAAACAGCACCACACCTACCTATTCATGGAAGTGAATGGAGCCGAGCCGCAGTACCTGACAGCTCACTGACAGATGTGGCGCTGTTTAGGAAGCAAGCAGCCATGTTTTTCTAATCCTAGACATCCGATTTCTGGGCCAACCCAAGAAGTGAGAAATCCAACAGAAATGCTGTAAATGTCTTAAACACCAGATGCCACCTTGTAGAAACCATTCTGTAACATTCACAGTCTATCCAGTGTGAAGATATGCAACCATTTGTTGGGGAGTAGAGTTCCCCTTTAAAGAGACCGTCTCTTTTACACAAACCCTATCAATACGCCCTGTTAGGGCACATGGGCATCATTGTGGTGGGAGGGATGGCCATTCATCTGCATGACTGCCATGTAATACTGCATTTCACCTGTAGTGGCCGCTGCAGGGAAACCGCTAGTTTTGCCAGGAGAGAGACCTGGAGCGATCAAGCTGATTGTCCTGAGGACTATACCGTGTGACAACCCCTCTAAACCATGCACTACTCCCCACCTTTAAATGATGTCGCAAAAAAACACTGACACGAAAACTCAAACCTGTTGAAGCTGAATTTTATTTGAAAATCCACCAATTCCTGACCACATACAATTTTTTTTAATCTTTTAAACAAAAATAGAATCTGCAGAGACAATGCAGCAGGTACGCGCTTCATGTACAGAATTGCTTTCATGCCGAGAATTTCCCTTTCCGACGTTCCTTCCGGCATTTTATTTACATGACGAGCGCTGGTCAACAGCGCTGGAGGTGTGACCCCTTTAAAACAGAATGGGTGCGTGTGGGGCGTGTGTGCGCGGCTGTAAGGCACTGCATGACAAGGGTCTGACTTGGCGCTCTCCCCACGTGGGAAGGCCGCCGGGGTTATTACTCGGGGTCGTCACCTGTATCAGCAATGGGTTACAGTCGGGAGAAAAGAGGGTGTGTGTGTGTGGATTAACCCCTCAATCCCCATATGGAAAACATGTTATGGCACTTAAAGTGACAGGTTTAAAATCCCCCCCCTCCCCCCAAGTTTACAGGGTTTTCAGAGGAAATTATACAATGAAAGCAATTCCTCACATTCATTTTTTTTTCCTATTTTTTTTCTTCGTAAAAGGCATCACCATGTCCAACGTAAAATAATAATCTGCCAAGCACAAAGCAGTATATCATCGTTCCCCCCTCCCCAATTTAAAATGTAGTGCTCCTCACCCCCGTCCCCCTTTGCAGACTTCTAGGCACGTCGCTATTGGAATCAAAAGCAGCTCAATAGGATTCCAGGTCTACGTTGTTCACCTTGCACCCCTCCCCCCACCCCGTTAGCAGTATACGGACTTAAAATATTTAGTGCTTGGTATGAAATCACTTTCATAATTATTTTTTTTAAAAAAAAGAAACCTGTATACATCCATACATAGGTCATAAGGTGTTCGATACATTGTTAAATTGATAATCATAAATAAATACAAATAATACATAAGGAATGTCTACTGCAAACTGAATATATATATATATATATTTATAGCTCTGAGAGGAAGGGGGTGGGGTGGTGGGGGGCGGTACTCATTTTACGGAACGTGACTGGTGTCGGTCAATACGGCCGGCTGCGCTTCCCTCGTCCTGTGCTCCCCAGGGGGTGAAGTGTACATTAGTAGAGAGTTTGTACCCCTTCGCACAGAGTAGCCAGACACAGGACGCTCTACTGTATGTCCGTTATGGGACCGGTTACGGCGTCCCATACAGCTGGCGGTCCCCCCCAACAGCTGGTTCTGGTACCATTTGTGAGGAAGTGGAGAGAGCTTCTGATCAGCAGCTTGGATTTGACTGGAAGTAGGGATTTGTTACGTAGCCTTTTAGTTTTTTCTTTTTTTTTTCCTTCTTCTAAGGGTGCTCCCGTCCAGCTGGGTTACATGAACTGCATCTGGAAAAAAGAAAAGGGACGGTCATAAGACAGGCTCAGAGTGACGGGGTCGTCCAGGACCTCTCCGCAGGATCGGCACCACCGATCAGCTGTTACCTGGCGGCTCCATCCACCGAGTAGTGGGAAAAGCGATGCCCCTCCTATTGACGTGAAGTGGATCTACAAGGTAACAGCTGGTCGGAGTGGGGGAAAGGTATTGGACTCCGCCGATTTGATACTGATGCCCTTTCCACATCAAAAACCTGGACAACCCCTTTAAGGCTCTTGGTTCTGGACAGAAGCTGGTCCCGTGGCCTGCACAGGATACAACACTCATTTCTAGGCTTGTAGACCATGCGGCACATGGCTAATGTAAAATGTTCTCAATGGCCCAAAATTACCAACGTATTTGTACTTTTTTTTGGTGTTTTTTTTTCACTCCACAACACTGTTATCTGCCCCATGGCACTACAGCTGGCTCTGGCCTTCAGGACAAGGCGTCTTGTTTGTTTTTGCATCCCTGTCGTCCCTTTTTTAGTGAAAGAAGTGGTATTTTTCATGGCGAGATATAATGTTTTCAATAGATTATATCACTGCGGTTTTGTTTTTTGTTTATTTTTTTTGTTGGAGAGGAAACAGCACCGTATATGTAATATATTTTATAAAATAAAATCATTTAAGGTGTCGCCATATTGAAAGCCATAACTGCTTCTTTGCAGAACAAACTGTAGCTTCCATTGACACCATTTTTGGGGTACGTACACTTTGGTGTTTTATTCCATTTTTTTGGTGAACGGCAGCCAAAATAAATCTCCAAATCCAGACGTGCGAACCCTGTGGCATCATCCCCAAGCATACAGGAGCCTGGAATCTGCCAAAGGGGCTTCAACTAAGGGCTCATGCACACAAACAACTTTTTGTCCATATCTGTTCCTTTTTTTTGCGGAATCCTTCATGTAAATAGGCAGCAGAAAAAAAGAAAAAAAAACACGAAAGAAGAAGTGTGCATTCAGTGTTCATGTGTCCGCATGTCCTATAATTGTCCGTATTATGGACAAGGATAGGACTGTTATTATGGGCCATCTGTTCCGTTATGTAAAATGTGGAATACACACAGCTGGTATGTTGCGGATCCACAATTTGCGCACCACAAAAAAACAACAGTCATGTGCATGTACCCTAAGGTGTCGTTCAGACGGCCGTAGTATTGCGGATCCGTAAAAATGCAGATCCCCAATACCACGGATGCCGCCTGGCGTGTGCTCCGCAATTTGCGGAACACGCGGCAGGGTGCCCTGTTCAAAATGCTTATTCTTGTCCGCTATTGTGGACAAGAATAGGACATGTTCTATTTTTTTTTTCTTTGCGGAGCGGCGGCTGCCCGCTGTAATAGTAGTGAATGGGGGACGCATCTATTCCGCAAAATTGCGGAACAGATGCAGACCCATTCACACAGTCGTTAGTCTTGAGTAAAGGGTGTGAATTCTTATGTCAGTGCAAGACTTTAGTTTTTTCCTTTTCAATAAATTAGCAAAGATTTCTAACATTCTGTTCTCACTTTCCCATTGGGGGGGCTCCGTGCAGAATGATGGAGGAAACTGGAATTTTTTTGTTATTTTAGCACAAGGAGAAAAATACCAAAATGTGCAAAAACTGAAAGGGTCTGAAGACTTTCTGAATGCACTGTATATGTCTGTGAAGGGTTTTATCCGGGCCATGGTACATCATTAGTAGTAAGTCAAAGCAATAGGCCTAGTACTTCTCTTGAAGCAGTTTCGGTAGACACCCGAATCAGAACGCCAGTCGGATGACTAACAAAATACGTTCAAAAGAAAATATAATTGTAGTTGCTCTGACGTATTACTAATGATACATTCACATTTTCTACACTTTGAGTAAATCTTAAAACCTCAGAAACCAGAGTGTTGTATCACAGGATCAGGCCGGTCCCCAGGAGACACACACAAAATAATCCGGGCTGATCGCCTTCAAGAACAGAAAATAAAAGGCTCAATACAAAACTTGGAGCGTTGAAAGATAGGTGCTGCATGCAAGAGACAGATGAAAGCTGTGTCGTTCAGGCCTAAAATAATTAACGATTGGGAATTATTAACAGAACGTGACACAAAAAACACAGAACTAAAGAGGAGAATCAAGTGAACTGGAGAGGCAAAGGGAGCAACACAAAGAGGGTGAAAGGCGAGTCTGCTAATACTCAAAGGTCAGGTGGTGAGGAGGTGTACAAACCGTCCAGGAGGGAGGAAAGACCTTAAAACCAGGCTTCTCCAATGTCACCCCACCTACGGCAGGTCAGTCTGGACTCTTCATGGAAGCTCCATGTCAGGCATCAATGGGTAAAGTCTATGCCCCCGGTCGTGTTTCGTTGGATGAACAGCCCATCTCAAGTCTAATTAACCACTGCTTCTAGCAACAAGGAAGACAAGATGCCCCCATAGATGTCAAAATGCCCCCCAATAAGGGTATAGTCACATGTGGCAGATCTGTGACTGTCTCCATTCATCTGGATCTGGCTTACAGTTGAATGGAACAGATTTTTAGTTAAAGGGTTATTCTAATCTTAGACAATGGGGGCGTATCACTAGAATATGCCCCCATTGTCTTATAGGTGCGGGTCCCACCGCTGCACCTATATCGAGATCGGAGGAGGGAGCGCTGTGCCAGAAGGACCCCAGATCTCCCTTAGTCCAGCCACCACCAGGTGCAGTTCCCCGCTGCTCCCATAGAAGTGAATGGGAGCATACTGCGCATGCGCGGCCACCGCTCCCATTCATTTCTACATAGCTGACAGAAATAGCCGAGCCAGTGCCCCATAGAAATGAATGGAGGGCGGCTGTGCATGCTCTTAGCGATATGCCCCCATTGTCAATGATGGGAATAACCCTTTAAAGAAATTTCGGCAGCAAAGCTGCCACATGTGAATATCCCCTGCATGAAGGGCTTCTCCCCACCCAGCGTCAGAGTATGCCATGACCACCTCATTAAATGGGCACGCCAGTCTTTATAACCATCTTTCACTCAGTAATGAAGTCCTGTCCTCCAGCACCCAGACCTCGCCCATTCTGTAAGTGATCGGTGTGAGTGCCACGCTCAATGCAGGTCTTGCTATTCATGGTGTCAGTGCACGGCCAAATCAAGTAAATAATAAAACCAGGGGTAAAATGGAAATTAAAAAGTGACAAAGCCCCAGAAGGAGGTTTAGCAGCAGCTAGGTAGGAGCGCTCTTCCTTCCACCCCCTCCGCTGACTATACCTATATGGTCCTACAAGAAATCCTGTAAAGAGAGCTGTGGATAGGGGTCCTTCCCGGGCGCTCTGTGAGGACTCTGACTGGAAGGACTGGAGGCTGCAGACAACTGGGTGAGAGGCAGAGAGAAATAGGTCTGAGAAATGACAGAACATGGAAATGGAGAAAAACGAAGGGATTCCCTCCCCCCTTCCCTTTTTTCAGACAGAAATGGAGAAAAGCACAGTTTGAAAAGCACAGACAGATGCACAAGAACCGTCCCAGTCCCTGCAAAACCTCCACACTGAAAACCTGACGCCATGTTCAGCTGAAGCATCGTCCTCTGGTGAACCTTATGTCAGGAGGACTTCCGGCGTGTTCTACCACAAGTCACATTAGGCCATCACAGCGCTGAATGAGATGATTGGTTCTTTTCACGCGGAATGATGCAAAGTGAATACAAGGCGAACAGTCTTTATTACCACTGCTTGTCCACCCATCCATGTCGCCTATTGTTAGGAACACAGCCCCCTTTTTTAGGAAATGTGCTGCCCACAAACTGGGATTTACGGTAAAGCATAAAACGAGCATTTGTCGGGTGATGAGCGACATGTCTACAAGGGGCAATGAATGTGATTTGATGTTCGTAACTATGGATGAGCGAATCGACTTTGGAGGAAACGTCCCAAGTCGATTCGCCTAAAATTTCGTTCAAATCACAGTCATGAGTCGAAGTTATTACTTTGTGAAGTCTCGCGAGACTTCATGTAATAACTTCATAAATTCATTTTTACTGTAAAAAACCATTTCCCGAACTCGCGTTCAGTTCCAAGGTAACACTTGGAACCGAACCCAATTTCAGAAAGTGTTTTTTTAGAAATTTCTGAAATCACGCGAAGTCTCACAAGACTTTGTGAAATAACAACTTTGGCTCATCAGAGCCAATACATTCTAATACTGTACAGAGCTCCGGCTCCGTACAGTATTAGAACAAAGTTTTATGCGAATCGACTTTGGATGTTTCATCCGAAGTCGATTCGCTCATCCCTATTCGTAACCATACTAGGCCCTATCCTCGGAACATGTAAAAGGGCCCCAACCATGTAGCACCTGCCTCATGAGCAGTCCTATGAGGCCAGATTTACAGGTCCGTATTACTGGCATGCGTCACAGCCCGACCATGGAACTCCTCTGATGTTGTTTGGGCCGGGACACATGCGAGTAATACAGACATGTCCAGGACATGGACGTGTGAAGCTTTGTGAAATATATCACTGCTGCAAAATAAGATGCCAGCCATTAATAAGCTACTGGATAAAAACCACACAAGTGCACGGAAGCGACTAGCAAATGGTTAACCTAGGGCCACACGACGACATGTGCTGCGCAATATATAGCGTACAACTACATTGCAACATGTGTCGCACCAATGTCGTGCAACATATTTTGCAATGCTAGTCTATGATGTCGCACTGTGACATGTGACATGCTGCGACACCACAGTCTTGGATGAATTTTTGGCGACTGTCGCGTCACAGCATGGCGCATGTCGCAGTGCGACACCATAGACTAGCGTTGCAAAATATGTCGCACGACACGTCGTCATGTAGCCCTAGCCTGACCTCCACTCCATTGCAGCAGCCTGGCAGTCTTCACCAGTCTTATCTGTAAGCTTTCAGATGGACGGGGTGACCTGTGAGGCTGCAGCCAATGACTTACCTCAGTGGTAATGTGTAACCAAGTGGCAAGTGATCCAGCAGTAACATGCACCTTGGGGGACACGTGACCGCGTCGGTCAGTCATTGGCTACAGCAGCACACATCATTCCATCTATCCGGAAGTTTACAGACGGGAACCAGAAGACCAGTGAAGACAGCCTGGGAGGCGGAACGGAGTGGTGGGAATGGATTTTTCCAGACACCGCAGATGGGAGCCCTAACTAGCCCCCACAAATAACGGTCAGGCACGTCATTCTGCAGGTTAAGGAATTAAGCTGTTCCCTGCCGTGGCTTTATGAGAACCTAAGGGTAAAGCTCCAAGAGGAAGCAGATGAAGGGTTAACAACAACTGTGAACTTCAATAAAAGGGGACCTGGTGAGAGACCCCGTTGCCCCCTCCTCCTTGACTCTAATTGACAGTGGCGAGAATGCAGCTATTCCCCCGGCTGACACATGGAAAAAGCCTGTCCGCGTTGTGAGAGGTCGAGCCTGAAAAACATCATTTGTGTGAACGGGGATTAGATGCAGCGCTTGTCATTGCATGACCTCGAATCTAATCAAATAAAAGATTTAAAAAAAAAAAAAAAAAGCCAAAACCACATCGGATCAGCCTAGATTAAGCGCTGGCGCAGGACTGCAGGTATAAATAGTGCATGGAGAAAAATACCATGTATCAGCTACACTCAGGGGAGAGCAGAGGTCCCAGGCACATTAGGGGCCCAAAAGAGTCCCCACCAATGGCAGGTGATGCTTAGGGCTAAACCTCCTTCCACCTCTAGGATAAGTTAAAGGGGTTGTCCCACGAAAAATATTCTACAGTTTTCAAACCAGCACCTGGATCTGAATACTTTTGTAATTACATGTAATTAAAAGTTTATTATAGCTACTGAGTTGTTCAATAAAATGTATCTGTATAGTGCCACTTAATTTCTTATATCTTTGTCCTGCTCACTGAGATGGCCGCACATTCTCAGTTTCATCTTTCAACTGCCCCCTGAGCTGTGATAGGGAGAGCTGAGACACGCCCCCTGAGCTGAGATAGGGAGAGCTGAGACACGCCCCCTGAGCTGAGATAGGGAGAGCTGAGACACGCCCCTGAGCTGAGATAGGAGAGCTGAGACACGCCCCCTGAGCTGAGATAGGGAGAGCTGAGACACGCCCCCTGAGCTGAGATAGGGAGAGCTGAGACACGCCCCCTGAGCTGAGATAGGGAGAGCTGCTAGACACGCCCCCTGAGCTGAGATAGGGAGAGCTGAGACACGCCCCCTGAGCTGAGATAGGGAGAGCTGAGACACGCCCCTGAGCTGAGATAGGGGAGAGCTGAGACACGCCCCCTGAGCTGAGATAGGGAGAGCTGAGACACGCCCCCTGAGCTGAGATAGGGAGAGCTGAGACACGCCCCCTGAGCTGAGATAGGGAGAGCTGAGACACGCCCCCTGAGCTGAGATAGGGAGAGCTGAGACACGCCCCCTGAGCTGTGATAGGGAGAGCTGAGACACGCCCCCTGAGCTGTGATAGGGAGAGCTGAGACACGCCCCCTGAGCTGTGATAGGGAGAGCTGAGACACGCCCCCTGAGCTGTGATAGGGAGAGCTGAGACACGCCCCCTGAGCTGTGATAGGGAGAGCACATACACACCCCCTGAGCTGTGACAGGGAGAGCTGAGACACGCCCCCTGAGCTGTGACAGGGAGAGCTGAGACACGCCCCCTGAGCTGTGATAGGGAGAACTGAGACCCGCCCCCTTAGCTGCAGCAGAAAAGACACTCCCCTGAGCTGTCAGCTTGATATAAATCTAGTAGAGCAATGAGTGAGGAGATCTCTGGATCCATGTGAGGTACAGGGCTGGTTCTAGCTTTGTTAGAAAGATATTGTAACGTACTATATGTCGTCTGATTTTAATTTCTTACATTAATCGTGGGAGAACCCCTTTAAATAACTTTTTTCCATCATATTAAATTTGTTTTTAATGTTCTAAAATGAAAAACGAAGAAACTTTTCGAATAATCTAAATGGAAAATCTCCTGCCGTTTCAGGCCCACAGCTCCTATGCCTCTCCATGGCTACAGACTACAAACAAACCCTGTTGTAGTCTAAGAGTCCCATTCACACTTCCGGAAAATGGGTCAATTTTGCCGAATGGTAGCAGACCCATTAATTTTCAATGGAGCCGCAAAAGATGCGGACAGCACACCATGTGCTGTACGCATCAGTACTTTCGTTCCGCGGCCCCGCAAAAAAAAAAAAAAGCGAACCCGTCCTATTCTTGACCGCAGTCACGGACATTTAAAGGCATTTTTATTATAGTGCCGGCCATGTGCGCACGCAGCCGGTGTCTGTGTTTTGCAGATCCGCAATTTGCGGACCACAAAACACTTGCGGATGTCTGAATGGACTCTTATCCTGCAGTCAGGCTGCCCTACGACGGTCCATGGTCTTTGAATCATACCTAGGGGTTCTGGAAATCATTGGGAGGGGTGGATGAAGAAGACACTAGTACAGCGACCATGTAATGCTATATTTCCCCTGCAGCCACCCTCAGATGGTTAGAGAAGCCGGATCCCGACTGCTGTGTTGGCTTCCTTTGAGATAAGCATTTTCGTCACAAGAAAACCTCTTTACCATGGTCCTTTGAAGCGCTGGTCCCGCCTTTGGGAACGTCTTGGCTTAAATGATAGTTTACAACATAGTAAAGTAATGAAGGAAAATGTAACACACACAGGAAGTGTACGGCCATCATGATCACCTCGCGACAGGAGACGAGGCAACCAGAAGGATTGTCCTGAGGGGGTCTCCAATTTGGATAACTCCTTCTCATGAGGATCACAGAGTCTCTGTTCTGGAGGTACCTACCTGTGCTCCTGATACAGGGCCAAAGGGATTAGGTGGTCTCATAACAGGCTGGTTGTATATCAATGCTTGCTGTGGTATTACCGGTACAGGTCCCATTTGTGGAGGCTGCAAAACAACAGTTAAAAAAAAAAAAAAAATTATCTATATATACATACATAGTATACATACTCGCCACTGAAGCGTAACTTTCCCTTCCATTAAAGAAGAACTCCCGACAAAAATTTTATTCCATGTCCTGCTAGAAATGTACATGATATAATCTGTAGTGAATGTCACTTTCTTACCAGTGTCTGAATTTTTGACTTGTATCATCCTGAAGTTTCTTTTCTGTGTCATGTGACCAGCAATTAGACCCACCAACTCACACAGAGACTTATGTGTGGACAGGAAGTCTAATTCTCTATGTATTCCTATGGGACTGAAAGTGAGGCTCCCATAGGAATGAATAGAGCAGTGACTGGCTTTCTGTCCTGGGTCAGTTGGAGGTCAGGGAGTTGGTCACATGACCCAGCTACAATAAGAAGAGAGGTTTTTACTCACAGAAACAGTCACTGATAAGAAGATGACAATCACTACAGATTATATCATGCACCTTTCTAACAGGTCAGAGAATAACATTTTTTGTGGGAGTTCTTCTTTAATATTCCAGTCTAAATCTACATAAAAAGTAAAAACTCAGCAAATATTTGGTTTCACCATATTGTATTACCTTGATAATGGACAAATTACCGCCACCCCTATCAGACAAACTCTAACCTTCACCAAAACTCCCACCATGCCCTGCTCACTGGTAAAAGGCGCCAGCAAACTTCTAAATCAAGCTTTGGATGTAAGTGGAGAAGAAAACAGCACGCAACTGAAAACCAGAGCGAGTGATCGAGTTATCTCCCAGCAAAACACTTCCTAAGGCTTCATTCACACGACCGTATTTTGTTTCCGTGTCCGTTCCGTTTTTTTTGCGGACCGTATGTGGAACCATTCATTTCAATGGGTCCGCAAAAAAAACGGAAGGTACTCCGTTTGCATTCCGTTTCCGTATGTCCGCATTTCCGTTCCGCAAAAAGATAGAACATGTCCTATTCTTGTCCTTTGTGCTGACAAGGATAGGCATTGTTACAATGGATCCGCAAAAAAAAACGGACACGGATGCCATACGGAACGTCATCCGTTTTTTTTTTACGGATCCGCAATTTGCGGACCGCAAAACACATACGGTTGTGTGAATGAAGCCTAACTCTACTCGAGGGATCTGTAGAAATCCCATTCCGACACTAAGGGTTGGGAAGTGGAATTATTTCCATTACTGTGATGTGTACTGTAGGCAATCAAGGGGTTAACGGTCAGGCCATAATCATGAAGTCAAGCAGGGGTTAATAACAATACGACAGAAGTTCGGTTTCTATTATCACCGAGTCCTTCCTGAAGCCCTGATCTGTAATGATAGGTGGAGCAGGATTCCTGCCAAATGGTTTGGCTCCTGCTGCTGGGATTTCGCAGTCGTGAAATGAAGGATCCTCCAGAACACGCGGCGAGGCCGGAGAGCGACATCTGCCTCATTACATCCAGCCACTAAGTCCTACACTTACACTTTTCTTCTTCAGACCCTAAGATTGTGCCAAAAAGGCTCAGGATCCACTGACAAGTCTAATGCATTCGGCCAGCTTTACCATGACATTCACAGGAAAAGGCAGGAGAGACAGATGTGGTGTCCCCTGTGCCTCTGCCTCTTAACTTTCTCTGTTTTTTTCCTTTTTCCCCTCAAGGTTAGGCCCCATGCACACGACCATATGCGTTTTTCTGGCTGCAAACCACAGATCCATATAATAAGGATGCGGTCTGTGTGCATTTTTGCAGACACACTGACTTTAATGGGTCCGTGGTCTGCATGTTACGGACATGTTCTATCTTTTTTGTGTGACATGCGGATGTGGAAAACACATGGATGATCCTTGTACTTTCCGCATCTGTATGTCCATTCTGTCCTATACTTGGACCACAGACCCATTGAAGTCAACAGAGCTGCAAATAAAAAAAAAAACAAAAACACAATTTGGATGGCACACGGACTGCATCCATATCTGCAATTGGCAGACTGCAAAATACATACGGTCGTGTGCATGAGGTCTTAAAGGGAGCCTGTCACTTGGTTTGGGGCCGCTAAACCACGAGCATACCGTTATGCTCCTGGCATTTAAAGGGGTATTCCCATCTTAGACAATGGGGGCATATCGCTAGGATGGGTGTGGGTCCCACCACTGGGACCCGCAACTATATCGAGAACGGAGCGGGGAGAGCTTTGCCTGGAGGACCCAATGTTTCCCAGGGTCCGGCCACCACCAGGCCCAGCTCCCATAGGAATGAATGGGAGCGCACTGCGCATGCGCGGCCAGCGCTCCCTTTCATTTCTATGTCGCCGATGGAAATAGCCGAGCCAGCGCTCAGCGGCCCCATAGAAATGAATGGAGGGCGGCTGCGCATGCACAGTGCGCCCTCCTCAACTTTTGGGGCTTCATTCTCGATATAGGAGCGGGTCCCAGCGGTAGGGGGTCCTAGCGATATGCCCCCATTGTCTAAGAGTGGAATAACCCTTTAAGATCCCAAAGCTGCCCATAGCAAAGCCTTCTGACCTCGCAAGGTAAATGAAAAGTAAAGTTAGGGCTCATGCACACGACCATATGTATTTTGCGGTCCGCACAAAATACGGACATCGTCCACGTGCATTCTGTATTGTGCGGAATGGAACAGCTGGCCCCTAGTAGAACAGTCCTATCCTTGTCCGTAATGTGGACAATAATAGGACATGTTCCATTTTCTTTTTTTTGCGGAATGGAAATACAGACACAGAATGCACACGGAGCGACTTCCGTTTTTTTTTGCGGACCCATTGGAATTAATGGTTCCGCATACGGTCTGTGAAAAAAACGGACACGGAAAGAAAATAAATTCGTGTGCATGAGGCCTTTACTGGGAGAAGAGTCTGGGACAGATGCAGACAGTACACGGCCGCCCTGAAGTGAATGTGTCTGTATCTGACCGGTAAAAAAGTGCGGATCGGATGCGGACAACAACCACGGTCGTGCGCATGAGCCGTAAGCGTCAGGAATCCCAGTCCGTCTGCCAATGGTTTATAGGACGGACGAGCCTTACCATTCCGAACGCTGTGATCCCTGTGGGCGTCGTAGCTGGATACGCCATTACCGGTGGGGCCTACATGAAGAAAAACAGGACGTACGTTAAAAGCCAAGAAACCAGGGTGACGCAGGCTCGGCATTGTATCAGGCCATGCAGCAGAGGTGACCCAAAGCGAGAAGTGAAGTGCTGCCCGGACCGGAGTGATTTGTGCTCAGACAGTGAATCACAAGCCAAGAAATCAGGAAAGTTTATTCCCCGTATCAAGCAGGAGGCTGAATCAACACAACCGCCCGAGACGCCACACTCAATTATTAAAAGGAAGAGCTGGAAGCCGCCACTTCCCGCAAGTGAGGTTTTTTTTCATGCTGACTTTTGAAAAGACTTCTTGTGTCGAAACTCAGCAGCTGCAAAAGGTCAGGGCTTATAAGACGGCGTTGTTGTAGCCGAGATAACACGTTATGTCAGCGAGTGTACGGGCTGCCGGGAGACGCCAAGATCTCTGCAAAAACCAACACGAAAAATCAACTTGCAGGGAATACGATACAAGAAAGCAGAAGAACAGTGAGGTCTGACCATCACCTACAGAGCGACTCTACATCTACTCCACTGACACCTTATAACATGTACGAGCACACGTGATGTCAGTACAGCAGTGACATGTATGAGCACACGTGATGTCAGTACAGCCGTGACATGTACGAGCAAACGTGATGTCAGTACAGCAGTGACATGTACGAGCAAACGTGATGTCAGTACAGCCGTGACATGTACGAGCACACGTGATGTCAGTACAGCAGTGACATGTATGAGCACACGTGATGTCAGTACAGCCGTGACATGTATGAGCACACGTGATGTCAGTACAGCAGTGACATGTATGAGCACATGTGATGTCAGTACAGCCGTGACATGTACGAGCAAACGTGATGTCAGTACAGCCGTGACATGTACGAGCACACGTGATGTCAGTACAGCTGTGACATGTACAAGCACACGTGATGTCAGTACAGCAGTGACATGTACGAGCACACGTGATGTCAGTACAGCAGTGACATGTACGAGCACACGTGATGTCAGTACAGCAGTGACATGTACGAGCACACGTGATGTCAGTACAGCAGTGACATGTACGAGCACACGTGATGTCAGTACAGCAGTGACATGTACAAGCACACGTGATGTCAGTACAGCAGTGACATGTATGAGCACACGTGATGTCAGTACAGCAGTGACATGTACGAGCACACGTGATGTCAGTACAGCAGTGACATGTACGAGCACACGTGATGTCAGTACAGCAGTGACATGTACGAGCAAACGTGATGTCAGTACAGCAGTGACATGTACGAGCACACGTGATGTCAGTACAGCAGTGACATGTACGAGCACACGTGATGTCAGTACAGCAGTGACATGTATGAGCACACGTGATGTCAGTACAGCTGTGACATGTACGAGCACACGTGATGTCAGTACAGCCGTGACATGTACGAGCACACGTGATGTCAGTACAGCCGTGACATGTACGAGCACACGTGATGTCAGTACAGCCGTGACATGTACGAGCACACGTGATGTCAGTACAGCCGTGACATGTACGAGCACACGTGATGTCAGTACAGCCGTGACATGTACAAGCACACGTGATGTCCGTACAGCCATTAAATATACGAGCACATGTGATGTCAGTACAGCCGTGACATGTACAAGCACACGTGATGTCAGTACAGCCGTGACATGTATGAGCACACGTGATGTCAGTACAGCCATGACATGTATGAGCACACGTGATGTCAGTACAGCCATGACATGTATGAGCACACGTGCTGTCAGTACAGCCGTGACATGTATGAGCACACGTGATGTCAGTACAGCCGTGACATGTATGAGCACACGTGATGTCAGTACAGCCGTGACATGTATGAGCACACGTGATGTCAGTACAACCGTGACATGTATGAGCACACGTGCTGTCAGTACAGCCATGACATGTATGAGCACACGTGATGTCAGTACAGCCGTGACATGTATGAGCACACGTGATGTCAGTACAGCCGTGACATGTATGAGCACACATGATGTCAGTACAGCCCTGACATGTATGAGCACACATGATGTCAGTACAGCCGTGACATGTATGAGCACACATGATGTCAGTACAGCCATGACATCGCCACTACAGGTGAAATGAGGCATTACATGTTTCTACCAGGAATCAACATGTAATGTATGGACAGGATGGGTCTCCAGAGAGGAAAACCTCTGGGGAAACTCCTTTCTTAACTGCCAATATTCTTGTCGATAAAAGGGGTTTAAGCGCTCAATCCAGGATAATACAGCTACATGCACCCCGTCCTCCCAGGACCATGGATGGGGTTTAATGGGGGTGCAGTGTAGGTGCAGGAGGTGCTGTATCTACTCCGTAACGTAGGCTTTTCTGCACCAAGATGACCTCTTGGATGTGACATTCAGGGCAGGCTCCATCAACACTGAAATCCTCCAATCCCAATGATCGCAGGGAGGTCTTCTCATGGTGGTCTGCACGACTGCCCCTTGTAGTGTGAGCAGTCCTGAGGAGTCCATGTATAATGGCACTGTAGGGTAGGGGAAGTGCAACTGGCTTATGTCCAAGCATCTCCCATCCTGACATGAAGTCCCAAATCAGACGGTCTCTGTGTCCCCAAAGACAGACAAGCATCTTTTTAGCCAGAGCAGAAAAACGGGGGTTTCTGGGGGAATTTTTCAGGATGGGCGTAAACTTTGATGTTACATATAATATATGACTTCAATCTCTGGATGCTGGGGGTCTAACCACCAAGTACCTGGTTGCCATTTGACCCTTTCCCCCAAGTTTGATACAATTTGTGATGTGAAAGATAAGGAATAAGAACAGACGGCTGCTCAGACTATACCAAAGAGAACTGAGAAAATCAATCTGGAACACACAGAGCAAATGCTTAAAGGGGTTCTCCGGGAATTCAGAAAATGAAAATACTTTAATAACTATTATAAATATGTTCCTAAATACCTTTCATTACTTATAATGGCTCGTTTTGTCTGGGGAGCAATCATTAGGAGAAATAAAATGGCCGCCGTCCTATTAGTGCACACAGAACCTGTCCTAATCACACAGGAGGACAAGTTACTTCACAACACTGAGGTAAAGAGCTGCCTCATCCTCCTCTCTGCTTGTTAGGGATTATGATCCTGAATACAGATGATAAAATGAATCTCTGTAGTAATGGAGCTCATTAGGAGACATGAAGTACAGAGAGGAGATGGGGATGTGGCTGATGAGCAGCAGCCCTTGTATGCAGTCTCCATTACCACAGTCTGTCCTGTCCGTCCTCTCTGTACTTTATGTCTCCTCATGAACTCCATTCCTACAGAGATTCAGCTGAAGATCATAGTAAATTGTATTCCGGATCATAACCCCTGAGAAGCAGAGCAGAGAGAAGGATGAGGCAGCTCTTTACCTCAGTGCTGTGAAGTAACTTGTCCTCCTGTGTGATTAGGACAGGTTCTGTGTGTACTAATAGGACGGCGGCCATTTTATTTCTCCTAATTATTGCTCCCCAGACAAAACGAACCATTATAACTAATGAAAGGTATTTGGGAATATATTTATAGTAAAGTAATATTTAAGTATTTTAATTTTCTTAATTCCCGTAGAACCCCTTTAAGTAACAATCCCCCAAAATAAGACTACCATCATTGCTACCACTGAGACTAGAATCTGAACTGCCCGGAGTCACTTCTAGGACACTTGAGGATAGTTGCTATTTAAAGTATTTGTCCATCTTTCATCACTTTTTAAACTAAACTGCAGATTTGCTTCCTAACAGATTATAGCGTTCAGGGGCCCATTGTTCGGAATCAGAGCTCCATGTCCTCTGCTTAGACAAGTTAAATCTCAACATGCTTGCTGCCTGCAGCCACCACTAGAGGGAGCTTACTGCATACAGGGTTATTATTGAGCTCAATGCATAACCAGTGTGCAGATAGCTCCCTCTAGTGATGACTGCAGGTAGAAATTAATCATTTAAAGGGGTTTTCTGGGATTTTTATAGCAGGACAGGTCAGCTGGGGTCTGACACCTGTAATCTCCACCCATCAGCTGTTCGAAGATGCTTTGAAGTTCCGTGACCACCTCTTCCTACACCATATTATGTCACGTTCATCGGTCACATGGCTTAGGTGCAGCTCAGTTACATTCAAGTGAATGGGGCTGAGCTGCAATACCAAGTACATCCACTATACAATGGACGGCGCTGTGCTTGGTGAGCTGCGAAAAGGCAGTGGCGCTCAGAGCTCTGGCGAGCACCGTAGCTTTCTCAAACAGCTTATCGTGGGGGGTGCTGGGAGTCGGACCACCAGCTAATCTTGTAGGATAGGCCATCAATATGAAAATCTCAGAAAGCCTCTTTAAAGAAAACCCCTCAGCAGGGTCAACCCTATTAAACCAAGTACATCGTCTAAAATGACAACTGTATGATGAAAATCCGTTGTACCCTTCCCAAGACAAAGTTTCAAAGGGGTTCTCTGGGCTTTTAATACAGTTGATCTATCCTCGGGATAGGTCATCAATATCAGATTAGCGGGGGTCCGACACGCCGTATACCGCCAATCAGCTATATGAAGGGAAGCTGCACGCGCCGCCTCCCATCTCTCTGCTGTATGTCTATGGGACAGGAAGAGAGAAGGGAGACGGCATGTGCACCTTCCCTTCACATAGCTGATCAGAAGGGTGCCGGAAGGATGGACCCTACCATCAGCCAGTATACCTGGTCTAATGGGGTTGATCCTGCTGACATGTGCCCTTTAAGCTGTGTATGAAGGGGAAGTGGAGCTCGGTTCAAGAAAAACTTGGCTCCGGCCACCAACTTAGATACAGAAATTGGACTTACAATAAACATTTAAAGATGGAGGTCACTTAATTAAAGCGCCCCTCAGACTCTGCACTGCGGCAAGAATGATTACAAGAAGGTAAAGAAGTGTCATGCAGAAACCATCATCACTGCAGTCTCCCGAAGCTCAGAGGTTAGCTAGAAGCAGCAGGAGGAATCGGGAGGCAGCACTCCATGCCGTTAGTGGAAGGATGCAGGGTGCACCGGTTGTAGTGCAATAAGATTCAGGTCTCTAGACGCACAATCAAACCGCGATTAGTGTGAGGCGGCGCCGGGACCTGCGCTGCTGCGGCAAAAGGGTTAATCACAACTGCATGCCAGATTAAAGCAGAGAGGCTTTTTGGTTCAACTTACGTATTGTGGGAAATGCATGCCATTCTGGTTTATGGGCCATCGAGACGAACAATGCAATAACACAAGATTAGAACACAAACTTACACAAAACGGTACAGACATTGCTAACAAGGGTGCAGGGGGGGGATGGGGACAAATACCGGGGACGTCAGCAGATAGGGTTCCTATGTATACATAGCGAGCGGCCATGTTTCACCTCATTCACCTCTATCTACTCCTCTTTAAGGGACGGGCAATGACATAATATACGTGCAATGTGAACCCAGCTGTTACAAATGGCTACCATCTAACATGAAATTTAGCAAGACTCTATACTATGGAGCGGCTACCGAGAAAAAAAAAACTAGCAAATTGCCAAAATGGATGTTCCCACAAGGCACACATAGGGTATCAATGTCTGATCGGTACAGGTCTGAGAGCTGGGACTAGTGTTGAGCGGACCTGTTTTCCGGTCCGGCGTACAAGGTTCAGGTTATCTAAGAATTCCTTTATGGATTTCGCTTTCACGGACCATAACTTAGCGGAATCCATAACGGAATTCTTAGATAACCTGAACATCCCTAGCTGGGACCACAATCCGATCACAAGATTTGGAGTCTTGCACGCACCCCATGTGAATGGACAGGCAGACGCTCATGTCTGCTCTCAGTCCACTGCAACTGCGTAGGACTGTGAAGATAGCCGAGTGCGGCAGACACTTCTACAGTCCCAGAGAGGTGAAGGGGGCGGCCGCAGACATGTGGGACTGCCCTCGTTCTCATTATGTGCAATGTTTTATGCTTTGTGTCAGAATGAATGTCCGCCCATCATTGCGCTACTTCCAATATTCTGCACTGATTAATTTCTAAAAGTGGTTACCTGACATAATTAAAAATCTCAGACAAGCCCCCAAATGGTGCAAGATAAAAAAGAGGATTTACACTGCGCCGTTCCCCGCATTGCTGGTGCTGCCACTGGTTTATAGACTGCGGCGTGACCACTGCAGCCAACTACTGTCCGCAACGGCAGAAGGAACAGCTGCACAGAGAACGGTACCAGGGTATTATTTAAGTGGTAAAATTCTGCCTTCCAGAAGCCACCACTAGAGGGCGCTCCCTGCATACAGGGCCATTATTGATTTCAATGGACACTATAAGCATCCCTCTAGTGATGACTGCAGACAGGCATAATGTACTCCACTCAATCTATATCCATGCAGGGGATTTGGAGCTAAAAATAAAATGAAGTTCAGAAAGCTATAAAAGATATACTGAGCTCTTAACCAGCGCAGAATGATGACAATTTAAAAGGGTATTCCCATCACATACAATGGGGCCATATTGCTAGGATATGCCCCCATTGTCTGATCGGTGCGGGTCCCAGAGGTATATCGAGAACGGTGCATGGAGAGCTGTGGAGCGTACTGCGCATGGCGGCCCCCCATTCATTGCTATGGGTGAGACGGAAACAGTCGAGCCAGTGCCCGGCTATTTTTCGGCGGACCCCATTGAAATGAATGGAGGGCGGCTGTGCATGCGCAGTGCGCCTTCCATTCATTTCCCCACTCCATTCTCGTTGTAGGTGGGGCCCGCACCTATCAGACAATGGGGCGTATCCTAGCGATATGCCCCCATGGTCTATGATGGGAATAACCCTTTCAGCAGTGATCACAGGTGAACATTCCCTTTAAATATTAACAGTACTACATTACAAGTGTGGTCCTTTTTGCTCACCAGAGTCGCTGGGTTCCAGGTGGTGGTCGGGGCCACTTTTGGCTGCCAGTTGGTCCCTCCTGTTAGTCTCTTTTCTCCAGGCTGACTCCAGTGAACATCACTGAAATGATATTACAAAGCATCAACCAATGCAGTCTTCACAAGTCCGCGCTCCCCCAAGACAATCTACTAAAGCCCCTTTTACTCACTTTTTTGTGGTCCCATTCCCGATTCCCAGATCTACGAGGGAGAACAGAAGTGAATGAGCAGAGAACCTCTAATAGCTGACAATGGGCGTTAATGCAGCACTATTCATACTCACTGCCCACGAGGTTGGCCAGAGAGGAGTCCAGGTCGTCAGACACCAGCTTGCCTGGTGGGTTTTTAGAGGAGGGGATGCTCTGATTTTGAGAGGCTACGGTCGGCTTCAGCAGGCCTCCCATGTCATCGAAAGCTGGGGATGAGACAAAAGCATGTATAATAAGAGGGTGTCATGTATTCTATGTAGGGCCTGTGCACTCTTCAACATCTCTGATTGTTGTCAGTGACTATGAACACTTGTCTAGTATAAAGCTGACTATATACACTAGGCCTCTTGCACGCAGCTGATGTTCGGCCGCTCTGTGCATTGGGGACCGCAATTTGCTGCCGTGACGGATCCAGACCCATTCAACTTGAGGCATGGAGAGAAACCCCACGGAAGCACTCCGTGGCACCGCAGCTCCAGATTGCGGATCCATTCAAGTGAACGGGTCTGCATCTGTGATCCAATGAGCACACAACCGCATACTGCGGACCCGTTGTTTGCAGGCAGTAATACAGGCCACGGCCGGCCGTGCGCATGGGGCCTTAGATGGATGTCGGCCAAACCTGCTGATAACAGGGACTGCCCATCTAAAGTGCAAGCGACCTGCTGATGTTGGGGTCGGATAAGGATCAGGCTGTTCATTTCAACATGCCCAATCCTTATTGTTCTCAGGAATATAAAGGTCCTTTTACACAGGACGACGTACAAGCAGATCGTCGGAAAGGAAGCTTTCCTTCCCAACAATCTGATTGCTAGCGGAGGAGACCTCTTCTATTACATGCAGCGATCTCCTCCACAGTATGGGGAGGAGCGATCACTAATGCCATCACTCCTCCCCAGCAGCAGATTGTGCCACCAGGAAAAGAGGACTAACAATCCAATTACCTGATGAACTAGCATTTTGCTTGTTCATTGGGTAATAGGCGGTACATTTACACCGCCAGATCATTGCTAATGAGTGTTACCATCAATGCTGGTTAGCGATGATCTTTTCAATTCTTGGGCCCTTAAAGGGAACCTGTCATCTCCGAAACACCCCCTGAACTAGAGTAAGCGTTGTATAGTGTAAGTGATGCTGAATCCGAATATGTAATTCTTATCTTCATACTCACTTCCATTCTGACGCTGTGCTCCCACAAACCAGCAGTAAAATGCATTGAGAGGACTCTTCTTTGAGTCCTCTCCATTATGTGAGTGAGCACTGGAGTCCACTGAGTGCATTTTACTGCTGGTTTGTGGGAGCACAGCGTCAGAATGCAAGTGAGTATGAAGATAAAACTTACATATTCGGATTCATCATCACTTACACTATACACCGCTTACTCTAGTTCAGGGGGTGTTTCGGAGATGACAGGTTCCCTTTAAGGCACCACCAGAGGTGTCTGACTGGGACTCTCTCAGCTCTTGCCCCTGAGAACACAAGCATGCTTGGTCACGCTGAGCCTGTATATGTATGGAGCATACTAGGAGAACCTCTAAGATGTTATCTTTATCTTATAGACCAGGGATCAGCAACCTTCAGCACTCCAGCTGCTGTGAAACTACAACTCCCAGCATGCACACTTACTCAGCAGTTCTTGTAACTCCCATAGAAGTGAAAGCAGGAGTCTGGGAGTTGTAGTTTCAGAACAGCTGGAGCGCCGGAGGTCGCTGATCCCTGTTCTAGACTAAAGAAGCCTTATGTACAGACCAACCACCATGTGAACAGCGCCTCACACACAACCCCCTGCCATCAATAAGAACGGTGTAATGCTTCATTACTTCAGCAGCAATAAACCCTTTTTATTGACTTCAGGCAGGACAGCGGAACGTTTTCTACACTCGGCTCTTACCTGTAGGATCTACATTAATGTTGGTGGGAGACTTGTTGCCAAAAACGGAATCAAAGTCGACATTAAGGCCACCGGAGGTCTGTGGTTGAACAGCTAGAGACTGTGTAAACCCTGCAAAACACAAAGGCAGAAGATGACGCATCACACATCCACAAGTCCTTGTCTCGTCCTCTACTTCACAAGTACTTAGTGATTTCTGTTTCTAGGAAAGCTGGGTAGCTTTGACTGGCATGGATGATTCCAGAAAGAATTACTTTAACCACTTAACTGTTTTGCCGGAGTTAAGCTTGGGCAGTGTGAAAAGTAGCTACCTGGAGGGCGGAGGGCTGCTTTAGATGGTGATATCTCCTCAATGGTAGGAGCTAGAAACATGCAACTGGTCTTTTCTGAAAGCTGACAGTCTGGGCTTTCATACAAGATCAAATGACAGCTAACGTCCAAGCAACAGAGGAGAAATCACTGTTAGAAATCAAGTTGGGAATAATTGCGAGTAAAACCTGTTTTTACTTTCATTTTCAGCTGCATTCACAGCATCCTGATTTCTATCAGTGATATCTTCCTCTGTCCTAAACATATTGCTGTCATTTTGGTATTGTCTGAAAGCTTGGAATGTCTGTTGCACGTTTCTAGCTGCTACCATTCAGGAGGTAGCAGCATCTAAAGCAGCCCTCCCCCCTCCAGGTAGCTACTTTTCCCACTGCTGAAGCTGGACAAAACAGTTAGGGGGTTAGGAGGGTTCTCTGAGACTTTTATACTGATAAACTATTGTCTGGATAGGTCATCAGTATCTGATCGGTTGGGGTCCTGACACCTAAGACCCCCGCCAATCAGCTGTTTGAGTAGGCACTGGCCCTCACAGTAATGCCACGGCCTAGTCGCAGCTTTGCCCAGGCCGTGTGCTGTCACCTTCATCGGTCACGTGGCCTAGGCGCAGCTCAGCCCCACTAAAGCACAGCCGCTATACAGTGTACATCGCTGTGCTTGGTGAGCCGAGAGAAGGCAGCAGCGCTCACAGGGGTGCCGCTGCCTTCTCAAATGGCTGATGGGCGGGAGTCCCAGGTGTCGGACCCCCACCAATCAGATACTGATGACCTATCCTGAGGATAAAAGTCTTAGAAAACCCCTTTATACCCCTATATACCTATATGTGCACTCAGATGCTGAATGAATGGAGCAGTGGCCGCGCACATCTCCATTCATTTCTATGGGAGTTACAGAGCAGCCGCGCGTTCTCCTCACACATAGAGAGGATGATCTATTCATTGCTGGAAGCCGGGCTGAACCTCTGCCAAGACTCATTCACACACGGACAATTTGCTCGGTATCGCCACTTAATGCATCAGGGCGGCGGGAACAGCTGCCAACAAATGAGCATTCAACTACCAAATAATGGAGGCTGAAGGATTCCCCCCACCCCCACCCCTGGAGAAGTCAGCACTTATTAGGGTTAAGACTTGTATAGCATAAAAATCCCACAAATTGTGTTGCACACCACATTAGCACGTTTTTACACGTCACATTAGGTTCTTTAGCCCCCATCGGTGTATAAGGGACTTTCACAGAGGACGAGCTAGCTCCAGGTCAGGAGTCAGCAACCTTCGGCACTCCAGCTGTTGAGAAACTACAACTCCCAGCGTGCTCTTTCCACTCGTCTGGGAGTTTTAGAGAGCAGCCAAGATGGGAGATGTAGTTTCACAACACCCGGACGGACTGCCGGAGGGGGCCGACCCCTGCTCTAGGTTTAAGGATCTGGTGATCCAGTCACCACACAAAGAGCCTGCAGACAAAGGAGCAGCGCCACCTGCTGCCGGGAGAACCAGTCGTGATCCACCGACCACCTCTGAGCTCTGCTAAGTGGTTTAGTAGGCATTAGCATACCGCTGTGTAATTGATTACAATGGCAAGTGTTATTGTGGGCACATGTGCACCCGTGCCAACTGGGCACCCAAAAAGTAGCAGAATACACTCTACAGGTTTAAAAACCATCCGGCCCTGAAGACAGCGACTGTAGCCAGTTATGTCTCACCGACCCTAAGGTAACTTAGCAGAACGGAAGCACCAGCGCTATTCTCCAAAAACCCATATTTCTATCATTATCCATACAGGAACATGTAGAAGATATACAAAAAAATACACATTCCACCGCTTCCTCCCGTCATCATCTCTCAATTGGCCCTAATTTGTCTCATATTGGAAGTACAACTGAGTAATATATACAGAAATGTTGTGCCCCAGGAGATCAGCCATGTCCCCCCTCCTCCTCCTCACTGTCCTGTATCTGGCTGTAAGACAACTGACTGCAGCAGGAGCCCCCTCTCCCTTGAATGCAGTTAGGCAAAAAATAAATAAATAAAATAAATAAATAAATATATAAAGTTTTATATCCCCTCCCATTGACTAAGCCCCGCCCATAACATCCTGCCCACTGACAAACACTGGGGGAAGCTGATCTCCTGTCCCTGCTCATCTTTCATGTCTAGGCATACTGCGGTCCTGTAAGGCTGCCTCATACATGGGCCGACACGTGGTGGGGGGACAGTTTTTAGAATGATACCTGATGAACAGCATTTGACATTTCGTTATTTTCCAGTCACACAACTTCACAGGACTAGGTGGCCCCGGTACCTACCTCCATATAGGCCAGCTACTGTAGAGGGTTCAGTATGGAAATGGGAAGCGTTAGGATAGACTTGAGGCCCACAGAAAGAATCTGTTAATTCAGGTGACAGAATGAAAGGAGTTAGTCGGCGCAGGTCAGTATATGACGGTGTTACTACACATACAAATGGTGGGATGGATGCTACAAGGAAGCCGTATACTGACCCTTATCATGGAGGACTCCTTTTTATGTAAATAAAGTCTAACCAGTCCTGAAACTTTCTAATATACTTTGTGTTTCCACGGTCCTGTCAAAGTGGAGAGGACACGGCAATTGCAGAGAGAGCTCGGCCTCTAGGTGTAATGGTAACGCCCCCGTTGCTCCTAGAGACTGATTTCCATGTAGTAAAACATTATTTTTCTCAGTAATGGGGACACATATGAACATGGGACCAACACAGATGTCTTCAGCTGCCAAGTGCACATGTAACAGGTCAGCCGGTGTCATAGGGACAAAACTGCTGACAGATGGACTTTAAACACTCAGACAACCCTTTTAAGAGAGGGTCAAGTAGGGGTGTTCTATTTTTTTTTTAGCAGAGTGACTGCTATATACAACCAATGATGGACTGCAGACTTCGTATAATACAGGACCAGTACAGGATAAGTAATGTATGTACACAGTGACTGCCCCAGGAGAATAGTGAGTGCAGCTCTGGAGTACAATACAGGATGTAACTCAGGATCAGTACAGGATAAGTAATGTAATGTATGTACACAGTGACTGCACCAGCAGAATAGTGAGTGCAGCTCTGGAGTATAATACAGGATGTAACTCAGGAACAGTACAGGATAAGTAATGTAATGTATGTACACAGTGACTGCCCCAGGAGAATAGTGAGTGCAGCTCTGGAGTATAATACAGGATGTAACTCAGGATCAGTACAGGATAAGTAATGTATGTACACCGTGAGTGCACCAGCAGAATAGTGAGTGCAGCTCTGGAGTATAATACAGGATGTAACTCAGGATAAGTACAGGATAAGTAATGTATGTACACAGTGACTGCACCAGCAGAATAGTGAGTGCAGCTCTGGAGTATAATACAAGATGTAACTCAGGATAAGTACAGGATAAGTAATGTATGTACACAGTGACTGCACCAGCAGAATAGTGAGTACAGCTCTGGAGTATAATACAGGATGTAACTCAGGATCAGTACAGGATAAGTAATGTATGTACACCGTGAGTGCACCAGCAGAATAGTGAGTGCAGCTCTGGAGTATAATACAGGATGTAACTCAGGATAAGTACAGGATAAGTAATGTATGTACACAGTGACTGCACCAGCAGAATAGTGAGTGCAGCTCTGGAGTATAATACTGGATGTAACTCAGGATCAGTACAGGATAAGTAATGTAATGTATGTACACGGTGACTGCACCAGCAGAATAGTGAGTGCAGCTCTGGAGTATAATACAGGATGTAACTCAGGATCAGTACAGGATAAGTAATGTAATGTATGTACACAAGTGGATTTCCATATCCGAATAGCACAAGTATTGGTTTATCCCACACATTGGCTAATACTATCAGTACAAGGAAGTCTTATCATAAAGGTTCAGAGCACACGGGGACTACCATCCCTATTGTGTTAGCAATAAGGGTGGAGACTCCTTGGCGCATACAAAGGTTGGATTTTAAGGGGATCTCCAGGATAACAAACAGTGACACGCCTGCATGTGGTTAGGCTACTTTCACACTAGCGTTTTAAAATTCCGGTATTGAGTTCCGTCATAGGGGCACCAAGACGGATCCGGAATGACCCCCAATGCAAGTCAATGGGGGTGGATCCGTCTGGCGTGACCATAATGGTAACCGGATCCGCCCTCCAATGACTTTCAATGGAGTCCATTACGGATCCGGCTACACATAGACACATACAGACACAGACACACACATAAACATAAACATACACACACATATAGACATACAAACACACATACATACTTACATGCTCCCCGGCAGGTCTTCGGAGCGTCAGGGACAGGAGGGCTCACACAGGTCACGATTCCCCACAGCGCCCTCTGCTGGCGCCTGGTGGAATCGTCATGATTCCACCAGGCGCCCAGCAGAGGGCGCTGTGCGGAATCGTGACCTGTGTGAGCCGTCCTGTCCCTCTGACGCTCCGAAGACCTGCCGGGGAGCATGTAAGTATGTATGTGTGTTTGTATGTCTATATGTGTGTGTATGTTTATGTGTATGTATGTACTGTGTGACATGTGTGGGGCCGGAGCGCGGTTCCGGCTCCACACATGTCACTGCGGCAGGCCTGATCCGGCAGCACCCTTCACCTGCCGGATCAGGCCTGCCGCCAGTGTGAAAGTAGCCTTAGGCTCCATTACAGTGAATGAGGCTGAGGTGCAATACCACACACAACCCAAGACAGGTGATTGTTTGTTTGTTTGTTTTTTTTAAAGAAAGCCACCATGTTCTTATCCCCTTTAAAATCCAGTACACCTGAGCTTACCAAGCAGAGAAGGGATTGGTACGATCTAAAGCAGGCATGCTCAACCTGCAGCCCTCCAGCTGTTGCAAAACTACAACTCCCAGCATGCCCCAACAGCCTACAGCAGGGCATTATGGGAGGTGTAGTTTTACAACAGCTGGAGGGCCGCAGGTTGAGCATGGCTGATCTAAAGAACCAAAGCCAAATTAGACTACGGTCTAAACGAGAGGGACATGGGGGGAGGGGTACACAGATAACTGCAGCCACTGAGCAGATGGATATAGAGCGAAGGGTACTTTACCAATAAATATGTCATGGCTAGGAGTCTTAGCTGTGTAACTGGAGGTGTCAGTGGTTTTAGCGGGTAGATGGGCACCATCGCTAGGTTTACCGAGGAAAGGATTAAGATTTGGGAGGGACTCCTCAACCGCTTCGGACGTGAAAGGATCTGCTCCCCCCATTCAGAGACAGGACAGGTTAGAAGAAGCAGAGAGAAAAGCAGGTTAGAGGAGAGGAGATAAAACAGATTGTTAGTGAGAGAGAAAGTCAATCATAGTCTGGACGCGTTCACATTCGGCAGATTTTTTGAAAACTTTCTCCATATATCTGACTGGGGTTACTTCTGCAGTATGTACATGGACTCCTACAAGCCCCAATCAGATGGATGGGTCAATTTCTGCAACAAATCTGGCACGTGTGAACTTACCCTTACAGTACTGCTCGGTATTCAGCTGGTCACCAAGTAGATAACTGGAGGGGGGAGGGCTGCTTTAGATGCTGCTATCTCCTGAATGGTAGCAGTTAGAAACATGCAACTGGTCTTGTTTGTAAGCAGACAGTCCAGGCTTTCATACAAGACCATGACCAAGAAATCGCAGCTGAAGTACAAGTAACAGAGGAGAAATTACTGTTAGAAATCGGGAATAATCGGGGGTAAAACCTGTTTTTACTTTAACTTCCAGCTGTATTTACAGCATCCTGATTCTATCTGTGATATCTTCCTCTGTTCTGAACATATTGCTGTCATATTATTTTATTGGAATTGTCTGAAAGCTTGGAATGTCTGCTTTCAAACAAGACCCGTTGCATGTTTCTAGCTGCTACCATTCAGGAGGTAGCAGCATCTAAAGCAGCCCTCCCCCCCTCCAGTTAACTACCTTTCCCACTGCTGGAGCTCCACTCTGGCAACACAGGGGGTTAAAGGGGTTGTGCAGTGCTTTAAGATTAATGACCTAACCACAGAATAGGTCATCAGTATCAGATCTGTGGGGGTCCGACTCCCGGCATCCCTGCCGATCAGCTGTTTGACAGCATAGCGGAGCTCGTTATAAGCGGCGCTTCCTCCTGCGAAAAGAGCAGTGTCCATAATGGAGACTCGCACACAGAGCACGATTCCCGCAGAGGACATGCTCATCTGAAACAGCCCTTGTAACAGAAAACTATATGTGAATATAGCCTTAAAAGTCAGATAACTCCCTAAACTTTTAGTAAGATTTTTTTTAACCCCTTGTTGGGGCGAAAGGGATCACCCCACCTTTCTCTGAGAGGACGTACTCAATAAATATGTTCTACTGACTGCTCCCTTAGCCATCATACTATCATACTTCCATCAATCGTGTGTGTAATAAATATATATATATATATATATATATATATATATATATATATATATATATATATATATATATCTCTATTCTGATAAGTTCAGCTCTGCTACATCTGTTCAGTACAGCCTTCATCACCCTATTAAATACTGAAAATCCGATGTGATGCTTGGGGATATGTAAAGATTTCACGGCGTGTTCCAGGCTTAGGATAACATTCAGGCACGCTCCTTACCTCCCCATGTACTTGCTACTGGTGGCACGCTCAGCGGATGAACAGCTGGCTGGAAACTTGGCTGCATGTCAAGCAAGTCATTTGGCAGCTTGGAACTGCTGAGAAGAGAAAGTACAAGCACTGTTATGTCTGTGCAATTACTCTCAGCCCACACAAATATCTCCCCCGCGGCGGCAGCCGGCCTCAGACACAACCTCTGCAGCTTCGGGCATCATCTATAGAACAAAATTATACAATGGAACTGAAGAAACCAGCCTTACAGGCTAACCATCCTGACTACAGGCAAGCTGGGAGTTGTAGTGCAAGCCTGGATAATGCTGATCAGCTGCTTGAGGAGGCAGCAGAGCTTGCAGTAGCGGCGTGTCCTGGGTGCAGCTTGGCACCATTGAAGTGCAAGCGGCTGAGCTGCACCCAGGCCAGCGGGAAGCAGCGAGAAGGGTGCAGCGCTACTGCACGTGCTGCCGCCATCTCAAACAGCTGATTGGCGGGGGTGTTGGCTGTATGGTGCTGGTAGGAAAGGGGTTATACATGTCCTACCATTTTGCTTCTGCAGAGGATGTGCAAGTTCTTCACTTAGCTGGTGGTGCTGCTGCTAAACATGAAAAATCTGTCAGAGCACTGCCCCTGTATCTGAGATCTCTTTGCTTTCCCCCTTCCCTTAGTCATGGCAGCAGGGAAAGGGAAGTATCCAAGGAGGGCAGCTCACACAGGCTGTAGATGAGGAATGAAAACACACAGGGCTGTTTGCAGGGGGAAACTCGTGGTCTGTATACACATGTAGAGAGAAGGAGAAGAACCCACAGCAGACTTTGCTGGGGATGGAGTGGAGGAATACACTACTCAGCATCAGCTACCGTCTGCACAAGTTAGAGTTGATCCCTCGAGATTTGCAGAACAAGAAATCAGTCCATGAACCGGGCTATGCTGACAAATGAGAGCTACTGAAGAAAGCAGCATCCTGGAGACACAGATCCAGCATCTATTACTAAGAGGGACACAGACACATGAAAAATACCTGAAACTAGGTGCAGGCTGATTATCAGGATGTCTGAAAAATAAATTAAGGAATGGAGACTGCAGCCTGAAACTCAGTGCAACTTTAAAAACAAAAAAACTCAAAGTAACCCCTAACACATGTAAAACTCATTTTCCCAAGTTAAAGATGTCCACAGGAATGAGCATGGTTTCGTCATACCTACAGGCAGCTCTATCATAGGATATGATGGCTGCATTAAATGGGTTTTCCGGGATTTAACTACCGATGACCTATCCTCAGGATGTCTTGTCTGAAAGCTGACAGTCCAGGCTTTCATACAAGATCAAAATGACAGGTAAAGTCCAAGCAACAGAGGGGAAATCACGGTTAGAATCAAGTCGGGAATAATTGCGAGTAAAACCTGTTTTTACTTTCATTTTTAGCTGCATTTACAGCATCCCGATTTCTATCAGTGATATCTTTCATTTTGGTATTGTCTGAAAGCTTGGAATGTCTGCTTTCAAACAAGATCAGTTTCATGTTTCTAGCTGCCACCATTCAGGAGGTAGCAGCATCTAAAGCAGCCCTCCTCTCTCCAGTTAGCTACTTTGCCCACTGCTGGATATCCACTCTGGGGTTAATAAAGATCTATGCATGCAGCTAACCCACAAATCAATGCATATGGGGTAAATGCATATTTACAGGGAGCCCACCCTTGCAGGTTTGGGTCGCTATAGATTGACTATTGCAGTATAATCCTTACACGTCATACTGGGGACTACGGGTCCTTTATTTCCACCAGTGGACTTTAGCAAGGACAGGAAGGCACATGGCAAATAACTGATAAGCAACAGATAAAAAGGGAAAGGCAATAAAACTGATGCAGATAGAGAATAGAGACAACATGGCAGGAGAGGATGAGGTGTCCTGTGACTGATCCCTTCACATCAGGTAACGCCCGTCAGCTGCCCGATCATCTATACACTGGTGGAAAATTAACTTTTCTTCACTGATGAAAGGTTAATCTGTAATCCCGGCTACAAACGGCTGGATTATACTGTCAAAGCAGATCAATGGACACTGCAGTCACACAATAATCCTCCACAGTACAGAGCAGGAACTATAGGATCGTTAATATATATATTAATCCCTAAACACTACCTTTAGGAATCAGCAAATCGCCTTCGGATGCTTCATCCGAAGTAGATTCGCATAAAACTTTGTTTTAATACTGTACAGCGGTCATCAATATGATATCGTTGGGGGTCCAACTCCCGGCACGCCCGCCGATCAGCTATTTGAAGAGAAGGCAGCGGTGGTACAAACGCTGCCTTCTCTGCTCTGTTTACCTGCTCGCCGCAGCAATTGCAATGGTGAGCAGTGTTACTACAAATATTGTGTCCCCATTCACTTCTATGGGATGTCTCCGTCCTATCCTTAGACAGAGGCGTCCCATAGAAGTGAATAGGGACACCATGCTTGTAATTACACAGCTAGCTACTGTAATTGCTGCATCAAGTAGGTAAACAGTCAATCGAAGGTAGGGCTTGTTTGACCGAGGCATCCTCTTCAAACAGGTGCCAGGAGTCGGATCCCCACCGATCTGATATTGATGTCCTATACTATCCACTTTAAAACCTGGAAAGAAAATAAGGCTCTCACCTATTTAACCACCTAACTGTGAAAAGTAGCTAAATGGAGAGAGAGGGCTGTTTTAGATGGTGATATCTCCTCAATGGTAGCAGCTAGAAACATGCAACTGGTCTTGTCTAACAGCTGACAGTCCGGGCTTTCATACAAGACCGAAATGACAGGTAAAGTCCAAGCAACAGAGGAGAAATCACAACAGAGTTAGAAATCAAGTCGGGATTAATTGTGAGTTAAACCTGTTTTTACTTTCATTTTCAGCTGCATTCACAGCATCCTGATTTCTATCAGTGATATCTTCCTCTGTCCTGAACATATTGCTGTCGGTATTGTCTGAAAGCTTTGGATGTCTGCTTTCAAACAAGACCAGTTGCATGTTTCTAGCTGCTACCATTCAGGAGGTAGCGGCATCTAAAGCAGCCCTCCCCCCTCCAGGTAGCTACTTTTCCCACTGCTAGAGCAACACTCTGGCAAAACAGTTAGGGGGTTAAAGGGGTTTTCCGGGATTTTACTATTGATGACCTATCCTCAGTGTACAGGAAGGAGCTGTCCCACTGAAGTGGGTCAACGGCGAGCAGGTATGCAATGAAGGAAAGGCTGTGCTAGCCAGCTGATTGGCGGGTTGCCGGGTGTCGGACCCCTGCCGATCCAATATTGATGGCCTATTCTGAGGATAGGTCAATAGTAAATTCCCGTATAACCCCTTTAACAATAATGCATTCTAGCACCAAGGCTCCTGTCCATGTTGTACCAGAAATGTGACGTCCAGGCCACCATTTAAGCCATTCACTGGCCTCAATGGTGACCTGTCTCCAAGTGGCACGTGACCACAGAGGCTTCAGAACATGTCACCACTGAGGTCAGCAAATGGCTGCTGTGGTGCACGTGACCAAATCTGGGTCATCACACTTCCCCAGCACTAGAATGGAGTGGTGTTAAGTAGGTGGGCTGCTTTTTTTCCCCCCACTTAGGCTTAAGCACTTTCCTAACCTTAACTAAAACCAGTCTTCGGGTCGGACAACCCCTTAAAATCAAGGGACTGATTATCAGGTTTTACGGACTATTAGATGACCGAATTGTACAGTCAGTGCTGCAGAGCTTTAAACATTTACCTGTTTAATGAAGTCGGCGTTGAGAACAGGTCAATGGCAGCCGTCGTGTTTATGCTGCCGGCCGAGGACGACACGGGGGAGGAGGCCGTAGTGGAAGCATTGTGAGGCTTTTTGGAGAGTTCCTTAAGACGCTGCTCCTTGAGGAAACAAAAAAAAGTATTACATAGGAAACGTAAAGACGTTCAGTTACTTAAAAGAAATAATCTAGCGCCAGGGAAGCTTCTATCCATAGACGCATCAGTGAGGAGGATGTCCTGCAGGTACACCGCTGATGTGGGCGTGCTATTGTGCGCCACGGTACCTTTAATGCTTTTAATCGCGCCTGCTCCTCCTCCAGAGCCGCTTGCTTTTCCCTTTCGTCTACCCTGGTGAGAGACAGACCTGTGCTTGCGAGTGAAGACACGGCGTTGGAAAGCGTTGTCGCCCTGTGAGAAGAGGAAACGGGGTCAGGACACTCAGAATCGCCATGTCTGAAACTTTTTTGTTAGAAGAGTCCAAGAGAAGTTCGTCTATAAAACCTCTGGGGCTGGAATCAAACATGTAAGTATCTGAGCCAAAACTAGAAGCAGGTGAGAAACGAATGGGGACACTTCTCCGTCCTGCGGGATCCACTTCGGACTTTGGCGTCAAATACTGCAGGTTCGTCTCCAGCCTAGGCCGGACACGCATAGGACCACTGTACGTGTGCGAGAACAACCCACCAGGTGACAGTCCCGCACTCAGACTGGACTGCTATGGAGCGCAGCGAGTCCCAGACTAACCCTCTAGATCCGGGATCTCAAACTCATCCAGCTGTTGCGAAACTACACCCCTCCAGCTGTTGCGAAACTACAACTCCCAGCATGCCCCAATAGCTGTAGGCTCTCCTGGCATGATGGAAGTTGTAGTTTTACAACAGCTGGAGGGCCACGAGTTTGAGATCTCTGCTCTAGATCAGGGATGCAAAACCTGAGGCCCTCCAGCTGTTGCAAAACTACAACTACTACCCATCATGCCCTAATAGCTGTAGACTGTCCAGGCATGCTGGGAGTTGTAGTTTTGCAACGGCTGGAGGGCCTCAGGTTGGGCATCTCTGCTCTAGAATAATACAAATCAGCAGGAGCACCTCCTCTATGCTGCAGAGAGAGGACGTTTTATGCCGTACAGATAACCAGCCATTCAGACACAGAAAACACAATGCATCCATATTTAATGGCGTCTCCTGGGCAAAATGAAGCATCGAGCTGGAGGGCGGCCAGATGAGAGTCGACTGCTGCCAGGAAAAATTATATAAACAGCAATCCAAGAGAACATTCACACTGAACAGCTTAACCAGACAATTACAGGGGGATTTCCAGGACTAATACCTTAGGATAGGCTGTTAATGTTAATCTGCGGAGTCCAATGTCAGGAACTCTGCTGATCAACAGATCGTTTTGCAGCGGCTGAAGTGTGTATTGTGAGGTTCTGCAGCAGCTGAGGTGTGTATTATGAAGTTCTCTAGCTGATGAGCATATTATGAGGCTCTGCACCATCTAAGGGGTGTATTAAACAACTGTTTTGCCCCAGTCCAGCTCCAGCAGTGCGAAAGTAGCTAACTGGAGGGGGAGGGCTGCTTTAGATGCTGCTATCTCCTGAATGGTAGCAGTTAGAAACATGCAAATGGTCTTGTTTGAAAGCTGAGATTCCAGGCTTTCAATACCAGCAATATGTTCAGTACAGGGAAAGATATCACTGATAGAAATCGGTGTACTGTGAATTAAGCTGAAAGTGAAAGTAAAAACAGGTTTTCCCTGTGATTATTCCCGACTCAATTTCTAACAGTGATTTCTCCTCCGCTGCTTGGGCTTTAGCTGTCATTTAGCCGTCATTGACCTGGAATGTCAGCTTTCAAACAAGACCAGTTCCATGTTTCTAGCTTCTACCATTGAGGAGATATCACCATCTTAAGCAGCCCTCCCCCCTCCAGTTAGCTACTCTCGCACTGCTGGAGCTGGACTGGGGCAAAACAGGGGTTTAATACACCCCTTAGATGGTGCAGAGCCTCATAATATGCTCATCAGCTAGAGAACTTCATAATGCACACCTCAGCTGCTGCAGAACCTCACAATACACACTTCAGCCGCTGCAAAACGATCTGTTGATTACCTACTTTTCCCACTGCCCGAGCTGGACTCTGACAAAACAGTTAGGTGGTTAAAAGGTTTTGCAGTAGCTGTGGTGAATAATATGAGGTTCTGCAGCAGCTGTGGTGCATATTAAGATGTTCTGCATCAGCATTTTTTCTGCATGAAGAGATAAGCAGCACTTGCCTAGTGCCGCTCGTCTCTGCATAACCGTCACATTCTGATATTGGACAGTGACATTTATACAAAATTTTTTAGAGAAGTCAATGGAAGATTTGCAGTGCAATAGTCCACAGCTATTGCACTTCCACTGTTCCTCTGATTGGAAATAGCCTTGAGAGAGGTTGACAGGCCACCGTGACCGCTATCTGTCAGTCTACCTGCTCGCTGCCGTTGAGTCTTTGATTTTCTTCCCTTCCAGAGAGGCTAGGTGTTGTTCCAGGGCATCGAGGAGACTGCTTGGAGCCTGTGTGGACAATACATCCAAGTCAGAAGAGCATTTGGCAGCAAAACGTCCCCAATCAACTTCAGATCAGCATTTTTACAACCCAGGGCTGGCAGAAGAAAGTACGCAAAAGGTGGCAGACGGCACGGATACTGACGGCCTATGATGACTGAAAAGCAGCCAAACGGGGCCGGAAACTTCAGTCCACAGCAAACAATGAAGTCATCGGCCATTCCTGCTGAGAGTACTTGTTCTCAATCCACAATAAAAATGCTAAATCTCAATGGGGGCTGAGTAGAATCAAAAGTCGCCAGTAAAAATCACATCAGGTGTGAGGTCACTAAATGGAAATTGTGCTCAATTCTTCAAAAATTTAAATAATGTGGGGCACAGACATTTTCCTATTAGCTTGAGACTTTCCGAAGGGTGGGGCCGAGCCCATAGGCATGGCTTAGCCTCGCTTCAATTAAAGGGGTGTTCCGCTATAAAAAGGGGTGACTATAGTCTCTTCTGTACTGGATGGGTAATAATGACTAGATCGATGGAGGACCAACCACTGGGACCCCCACCAACCATGACAACGGGGGTCTCGTGTCCCTTGTCTGAATGGAGCCCAAAGAATTAGTTGTTTCCCCAGAGGTGTGCTACCCCTGCTTACTTTGCCCCCAACTTTAAAGGGGTTATTCGGGATTTTACTACTGATGACCTATCCTCCGGATGGGTCATCAGTATCTGATCGGTGGGGGGTCTGACACCCGGGACCCCCAGCCGATCGGCGGTTTGAGAAGGCACCGGAGCTCGTAAGCTTTGTAAACCAATGGCGTATACCAGGCTATTAAAGGCTCTAAAGCCTTGTGATCAGTTCGGTTATCAGCGATTATAAAGTGACATGTTATTACGCCAGGTTCGGGGTAATCAGCCTGCCGGAACACGCGCAGAAATTGCTGCCCAGCACATGTTGTGGCTGCCTGCAGCAGTCAGATTGCAGGCTCGAGATCAATCCCTCCCCAAAATCTGTAAGTGGCCCGGCGAGCAAGCGGCTACGTATCATGTATGAGCAGCTGGAGCCCAGACATCTGGGAAATTCTTCAGAGAACGTGAACTGAACGTCAGGACAAAATATTTCCCTCGTCACATTCCTCTGGCCCGGACAGAGCAGATTGCGGCAATGAGTCAGTGCGCTCCTCTGTGATCTCTCCCATGAACGTGGCTCCGTACCGCCTGCGCCATTCCTAATAATCCACAAAGAAATCCCAGGCATAATACACTGGAGGGAAAGCCCCAACATGACCGTCATCACCACGGAGTTCCCCCAAATCTCCCCGGTTGTATCGGCTGACCTCAGACTATGGGGCTGAGCGCCACACTTACATATAAAGGATACAGATTATAGCATGACACGTCCCTGCAGACCCAATCTCCTGTCCAAAGGGGGTCCAGGAGGGGTACGAAGGGCACAGCCATGTCTACATGATGCTCAGTCATTCACACACACAGAATAGCGCTTACCTGAGATAGATCGGGTATATCTCCCCTGTCAATGCCGACTTGCTAAAAAAGAAGAAAAAAAAAAAAGCTGAAAATAAATGTAAATCTCTCCACACATAAAAAGTCAGGAGAGTCGGGGCAAAAGGAGAAGCTCTTGAGCCAAGACCCAGTGTCAGCACCGGTGCCCCCGTACCACTTACAGTTTTGCTGATTTCTAGTGAAGATCTCCACCTCGAAAAGGGAGTTTTAATCTAAATTGGTCTAAAATTCTCCTTTATATATATCGTTAGAGGTAAGAATGCCAAATCCCCCAGCAATGACCATTTAAAAACGATGAAATTCCGCCTGCCTGCAGCCACCACTAGAGGGAGCTTTATGGAACTCTATGGTGAAGGGATGCCACTGTAAGGCATCAGTCTGAGGCTTCTGTTTAACATATAGGGTTTTTTTTATATACGTTAAACGGATGAGAAAAACATGTGAACCCAGCCTTATTAACTATGTCATAGGGCTCACGCACACAAACGTATTTTCTTTCAGAGTCCGTTCCGTTTTTTTTTTTTTGTGGACCGTATGCGGAACCATTCATTTCAATGGGTCGGCAAAAAAAAACTGAAGTTACTCCTTGTGCATTTCCGTGCCGCAAAAAAAAAAATAAAAATAGAACGTGCTATTATTGTCCACATTACGGACTGTTCTATTAGAAGCCAGCTGTTCCTTTCTGAAAAATACGGAATGCACACAGACATTATCCGTATTGTATGCGGACCAAAAAAAAAAAAAACATACGGTTGTGTGCATGAGCCCTTAGGCAGGGGATTGGCTGCTCAGTTTGACAAAACCAGAACTTACCATTAAAGGGGTTCTCCAAGTTCTATATATTGATGAGCTATCCTCATGATAGGTCATCAATATCAGATCGGCGGGGGTCCGACACCTGGCACCCCGGCCGATCAGCTGTTTGAAGAGGAGGCGCGCGCCGTATCAGCGCTGCCTCCTCTTCACTGTTGGCCGTAACGGGGGTAGTGGTGAGTAGGTGTAATGACACCTCACCGCCCCATTCATTTCTATGGGAAGAATCTCTCCCATACAAGTCTATAGAAGCGATTCTTCCCATAGAAATGAATGGAACAGTTAGGTGTAATTACAGTCATGGCCAAAAGTTTTGAGAATGACACAAATCTTCTATTTTCACATGATCTGCTGCCCTCTGGTTTTTATGTGTGTTTGTCAGATGTTTCTATCACATACAGAAATATAATTGCAATCATATTATGAGTAACAAAAGCTTATATTGACAGTTAGAATGAGTTAATGCAGCAAGTCAATATTTGCAGTGTTGACCCTTCTTCTTCAGGACCTCTGCAATTCTCCCTGGCATGCTCTCAATCAACTTCTGGACCAAATCCTGACTGATAGCAGTCCATTCTTGCACAATCAATGCTTGAATTTTGTCAGAATTTGTAGGTTTTTGTTTGTCCACCCGTCTCTTGATGATTGACCACAAGTTCTCAATGGGATTAAGATCTGGGCAGTTTCCAGGCCATGGACCCAAAATCTCTATGTTTTGTTCCCTGAGCCATTTAGTTATCACCTTTGCTTTATGGCAAGGTGCTCCATCATGCTGGAAAAGGCATTGCTGATCGCCAAACTGCTCTTGGACGGTTGGGAGAAGTTGCTCTCGGAGGACATTCTGGTACCATTCTTTATTCATGGCTGTGTTTTTAGGCAAGACTGTGAGAGAGCAGATTCCCTTGGCTGAGAAGCAACCCCACACATGAATGGTTTCAGGATGCTTTACAGTTGGCATGAGACAAGACTGGTGGTAGCGCTCACCTCGTCTTCTCCGAATAAGCTGTTTTCCAGATGTCCCAAACAATCGAAAAGGGGATTCATCAGAGAAAATGACTTTCCCCCAGTCCTCAGCAGTCCACTCCCTGTACCTTTTGCAGAATATCAGTCTGTCCCTGATGTTTTTTCTGGAGAGAAGTGGCTTCTTTGCTGCCCTCCTTGAGACCAGGCCTTGCTCCAAGAGTCTCCGCCTCACAGTGCGTGCAGATGCACTCACACCTGCCTGTTGCCATTCCTGAGCAAGCTCTGCACTGCTGGTAGCCCGATCCCGCAGCTGAAACACTTTTAAGAGACGGTCCTGGCGGCTTGCTGGTCTTTCTTGGGCGCCCTGGAGCCTTTTTGGCAACAATGGAACCTCTCTCCTTGAAGCTCTTGATGATGCGATAGATTGTTGACTGAGGTGCAATCTTTCTAGCTGCGATACTCTTCCCTGTTAGGCCATTTTTGTGCAGTGCAATGATGACTGCACGTGTTTCTTTAGAGATAACCATGGTTAACAGAAGAGAAACAATGATGCCAAGCACCAGCCTCCTTTTAAAGTGTCCAGTGGTGTCATTCTTACTTAATCATGACAGATTGATCTCCAGCCCTGTCCTCATCAACACCCACACTTGTGTTAATGGAGCAATCACTGAAACGATGTTAGCTGGTCCTTTTAAGGCAGGGTTGCAATGATGTTGAAATGTGTTTTGGGGGATAAAGTTCATTTTCTAGGCAAATATTGACTTTGCAAGTAATTGCTGTTAAGCTGATCACTCTTTATAACATTCTGGAGTATATGCAAATTGCCATTATAAAAACTGAAGCAGTAGACTTTGTAAAAATTAATATTTGTATCATTCTCAAAACTTTTGGCCATGACTGTACACCTACTCACCACTACCCCCGTGTCGGCCAGCATGTAAACAGTGAATAGGAGGCAGCGCTGATACGGGGCGCGCCTCCTCTTCAAACAGCTGATCAGCAGAGGTGCCGGGTGTCAGACCCCCAGCGATCTGATATTGATGACTTATCCTGAGGATAGGTCATCAGTATATACAACTTGGAGAACCCCTTTAACAAAATCTAGCCAACTCAGAAGAGACATCAGTGGGGTCTGGCCCGTCCTTACCTCTGCTACTTTCAAGAACTCAGAGATTCGAGTCATTCTAGTGAGAAACTTCTTGTAGATGTCCAGGCCGTCCTTACACTGGTTCTTTTTCATGTCAAAGTATTTTTCTAAGGGAACGACAAGCACATAGTTATTACATACTGAAAGGGCATATTCATTTCTCCTCAATCTAGGTGGATCAGGCGGGTTTTACTAACATTAAATGTCAAAACTTGCTGTTTCCAATAATAACCAGAATAATTATGAATGCAGCTCTGGAGTATAAGACTGATCAGTACAAGTTAAAGTAATGCAGTAAAGGTGGATTTATATGGGGGCATTAGTGCAAACTGTTGCACTGTGTAAAGGTGCCGCCGATCACCCGATGAATGAGCTAAAGGCTTGTTTACTGGGTAAAATGATCGCAGATGCGGACACCTTAAAGGGGTTGTCTTACTTCAGTAAATAGCATTTATCATGTAGAGAAAGTTATTACAAGGCACTTACTAATGTATTGTGATTCTCCATATTGCTTCCATTGCTGGCTGGATTCATTTTTCCATCACATTATACACTGCTCGTTTCCATGGTTACAGACCACCCTGCAATCCATCGGTGGTGGTCGTGCTTGCACATTATAGGAAGAAGCATCAGCCTTTCTGATGGCTGGGACCATGGGAGCGCACATAGGCTGGTGCTTTTTCCTACAGTGTGCAAGCACGACCACCAGTGCTGGATTGCAGGGTGGTCTGTAACCATGGAAACAAGCAGTGTATAATGTGATGTAAAAATGAATCCAGCCAGCAAAGGAAGCAATATGGACAATCACAATACATTAGTTAGTGCCTTGTAGTAACTTTCTCTACATGATAAATGCCACTTACTGAAGTGAGAGACAACGCCTTTAATTTCAGTTTCTGGACATCAGATCTTGCAGTGTGAACAGGGATCTGCTGCTCAGAAATAATGAATCTGTATGATGATGAGCGATTGCAGTAACCATTGCTTGTCCACATATGTAACTACAACTCTTGACATCCACTGACCGGCAGCCAGTTATTGGGAAGGAACTAGAGATGAGCGAACGTGCTCGTAACGAGCATTGTACCGCTCGGCTCCCCTGCGCTCGCATGGGCGCAGGCATCCGCTTCTGTCCTCCTCACCCGACGGATCCGGATGCCTGCGCCCATGCGAGCGCAGGGGAGCCGAGCGCTACAGTGCTCGTTACGAGCACGTTCGCTAACTCTAGAAGGAACGCTTCTTTGCAATAACGGTCTGTTTTTGTAATATTGATCACCTATCCTCAGGATAGGTCACCAATAGGCTTGAGCGAATGGACCTTCGGATCATAGAACTAAAGTTGATTTGTTCAAAAACTTTGATGTCAATGTCATATCTGCGTATTTAAAAACAACTGAAATTAGGAATCCGAAGTCGGGTTTTGGTACCGAGGTACCAGCCAGAACCAAATCCCACTTCAGATTCCTATTTTAAGTACGCCGATATGATTACAGTAGTAATTCAACGAGGTCTCGAAGTTCGGCTGTACGGAAACAGCATTAACATTGAAGTTTGTGAACGAATCGACCTTGGACCTATGATCCGAAGGTCGATTCGCTTGAGCCTAGTCATCAATATCAGATGGGCGGAGGTACAGCTCCCGGGAACCCGCCCATCAGCCGTTTGAAGAGAACGCAGCGCTCGTATAAACTCTGTGTTTTCCTCACTGTCAACACTGCAGGTGTAATTACAATGCCACCATCCTCATTCACTTTAATGAGACGGCTCTGTCCTATTCACTTGAATAAGAAGGTCGTACTGAGGTAAATGGGACAGCGAATCCGTAATTACACTGCTCACCACTGCTATGTTGACAGCGAAGCAAATAAACAGTGAGGAGAACACAGAACTTCTACGGGCGCTGCATTTTCTTCAAACACCTGATCAGCAGGGCTGCCGGCAGTCTGATATTGATGACCTACCCCGAGGATAGGTCATCAACATGGCAAAAGCGGAGAACACTTAAGAACTGATCTGCTTTATAAGGCAGGACGGACAGGTTTACCTAGAAGATTAATTATGCCTTCGTTGTAGGCAGCAAACAGTCTGATGGCATCTTTGAAGAGCAGCATGAACGCGGCATTAATGACGCCATTTGTCAGCTCGTTGGCATTTACCTGGGGATAGAGAAGGGAGGAAAAAAAAAAGGAGAGATCAGAAAAAGCCTGTATTCCAGCAGAGCGATCTAGAGTTTTTATCCTGCACAATTAGAGATGGATAAATACAGATCAATGAGCCGGGTGCTGTAAGATATATGTTGTGAGACGCCACAGCAAAAGACTGAACACAGATAAAAAACTATTAGGTTCTATCAACAACATTTTTCTAATAAATTATCAATGCATGAGTCAGGGGGGGCTGCAAACCAACCACCCCTCGGCACCCAAGTCAGGGGGGCTGAAACCTTTCCCCCTCGGCACCCAGTCAGGGGGTGCTGCGATCCCACCTCGGCACCCAGTCAGGGGGTGCTGCGATCCCACCTCGGCACCCAGTCAGGCGGGGGCTGCGATCCCACCTCGGCACCCAGTCAGGCGGGGGCTGCGATCCTCCCCTCGGTACCCAGTCAGGGGGGCTGCGATCCTCCCCTCGGTACCCAGTCAGGGGGGCTGCGATCCTCCCCTCGGCACCCAGTCAGGGGGTGCTGCGATCCCACCTCGGCACCCAGTCAGGCGGGGGCTGCGATCCCACCTCGGCACCCAGTCAGGCGGGGGCTGCGATCCTCCCCTCGGTACCCAGTCAGGGGGGCTGCGATCCTCCCCTCGGTACCCAGTCAGGGGGGCTGCGATCCTCCCCTCGGCACCCAGTCAGGGGGGCGCTGCGATCCCACCTCGGCACCCAGTCAGACGGGGCTGCGATCCCCCCCCTCGGCACCCAGTCAGGGGGGCTGCGATCCTCCCCTCGGCACCCAGTCAGGGGGGCGCTGCGATCCCCCCCCTCGGCACCCAGTCAGACGGGGCTGCGATCCCCCCCCTCGGCACCCAGTCAGGGGGGGCTGCGATCCCCCCCCTCGGCACCCAGTCAGGGGGGCTGCGATCCCACCTCGGCACCCAGTCAGGCGGGGGCTGCGATCCTCCCCTCGGTACCCAGTCAGGGGGGCTGCGATCCTCCCCTCGGCACCCAGTCAGGGGGGCTGCGATCCTCCCCTCGGCACCCAGTTAGGGGGGCTGCGATCCCACCTCGGCACCCAGTCAGGCGGGGGCTGCGATCCTCCCCTCGGTACCCAGTCAGGGGGCTGCGATCCTCCCCTCGGCACCCAGTCAGGGGGGCTGCGATCCTCCCCTCGGCACCCAGTCAGGGGGGCTGCGATCCTCCCCTCGGCACCCAGTCAGGGGGGCTGCGATCCTCCCCTCGGTACCCAGTCAGGGGGGCTGCGATCCCACCTCGGCACCCAGTCGGGGGGGCTGTGATGCCCCCCACGACATCCAGTCAGGGGGGCTGCGATCCTCCCCTCGGCACCCAGTCAAGGGGGCTGCGATCCCCCCTCGGCACCCAGTCAGGCGGGGCTGCGATCCCCCCTCGGCACCCAGTCAGGCGGGGCTGCGATCCCCCCTTGGCACCCAGTCAGGGGGGCTGCGATCCTCCCCTCGGCACCCAGTCAGGGGGGCTGCGATCCCTAATCGCCACCCGTCATGGGCTGTTAGGGTGGCTGCAACAGTCGTTATTTCCATTTAAGCAACACCATCAGAATTACTAGTTAAGCAATAATGGACTGTATTTTATCTCCCTGGAAGGCTGCTGGATTCCCTCTGGACTTTCGACCCCTTACTCATACACTGCAGTTTGTACAGCAAGGGATTGTTCACCATGTCTCGTGTGGACTCTCGTACCTCCAGCAGCCTAAGCCTCAGCCAGGAAAAGGAGTATTATAATACAGATTAGAAAGGTTACTGATTTATAAGGTCAAAGTATGGAAATATCGACTGCGGCCTGTGCAAAGTCACAGAAGAAAAACGTAAGACGCAGCTGTAATATAACTACGTAATGCCGACCGTCTACATAGCCAGAGCGTAACCTGACAGGGAGCAGCGATCCAGACACAAGAAAACCAGCACAAACCCCGGAGGACGGCAGACGCTGCTGACAGTGTATCTGAGGCCATTCAACTTACATTGAAGTCGAGCAGGGCATCCATTTGGTTCTGTATGATGGGCATGGTTTTTAATAACTTCTCAGTGTTCATTGTTCTCATAACCCCATCAGCCCTGAAAAGACACAAGGTTCATTCATTAAAACCTGAGGCGTTGCCCAATACGAGGAAGCAGCTCCCATTATAAAGTCATCTACAAGTATTGTGAACGCTGGTGACTTCCTCCAGTGTACACTACGCACAACCATGGATATATATATATATACCCCTACTGATGCACAGACACCCCTTGGCACAGCTTATTCTCTATGGCTATACCCCAGCCCCCCACCCCGAACATTGCTTAGCCTCTATGCACATATACCCCGGGCCCCGTCACATGGCTTCTGCTCTATACACATATACCCAGGGCCCGTCACATGGCTTATGCTCTATACACATATACCCGGGGCCCCGTCACATGGCTTATGCTCTATACACATATACCCAGGGCCCGTCACAAGGCTTCTGCTCTATGCACATATACCCGGGGCCCCGTCACATGGCTTCTGCTCTATACACATATACCCGGGGCCCCGTCACATGGCTTCTGCTCTATACACATATACCCGGGGCCCCGTCACATGGCTTATGCTCTATACACATATACCCGGGCCCCGTCACATGGCTTATTGTCTATACACATATACCCGGGGCCCCGTCACATGGCTTATGCTCTATACACATATACCCGGGGCCCCGTCACATGGCTTCTGCTCTATACACATATACCCGGGGCCCCATCACATGGCTTCTGCTCTATACACATATACCCGGGGCCCCGTCACATGGCTTCTGCTCTATACACATATACCCGGGGCCCCGTCACATGGCTTCTGCTCTATACACATATACCCAGGGCCCGTCACATGGCTTATGCTCTATACACATATACCCAGGGCCCGTCACAAGGCTTCTGCTCTATGCACATATACCCGGGGCCCCGTCACATGGCTTCTGCTCTATACACATATACCCGGGGCCCCGTCACATGGCTTATGCTCTATACACATATACCCGGGCCCCGTCACATGGCTTATTGTCTATACACATATACCCGGGGCCCCGTCACATGGCTTCTGCTCTATACACATATACCCGGGGCCCCGTCACATGGCTTATGCTCTATACACATATACCCGGGCCCCGTCACATGGCTTATTGTCTATACACATATACCCGGGGCCCCGTCACATGGCTTATGCTCTATACACATATACCCGGGGCCCCGTCACATGGCTTCTGCTCTATACACATATACCCGGGGCCCCATCACATGGCTTCTGCTCTATACACATATACCCGGGGCCCCGTCACATGGCTTCTGCTCTATACACATATACCCGGGGCCCCATCACATGGCTTATACTCTATACACATATACCCGGGGCCCCGTCACATGGCTTATGCTTTATGCACATATACCCGGGGCCCCATCACATGGCTTATTGTCTATACACATATACCCGGGGCCCCGTCACATGGCTTATTATCTATGCACATATAACCGGGGCCCGTCACATGGCTTCTGCTCTATACACATATACCCGGGGCCCCGTCACATGGCTTATTATCTATACACATATACCCGGGGCCCCGTCACATGGCTTCTGCTCTATACACATATACCCGGGGCCCCGTCACATGGCTTATTGTCTATACACATATACCCGGGGCCCCGTCACATGGCTTATTGTCTATACACATATACCCGGGGCCCCGTCACATGGCTTATTGTCTATACACATATACCCGGGCCCCATCACATGGCTTATGCTCTATACACATATACCCGGGCCCCGTCACATGGCTTATGCTCTATACACATATACCCGGGGCCCCCTCACATGGCTTATGCTCTATACACATATACCTGGGGCCCCGTCACATGGCTTCTGCTCTATGCACATATACCCGGGGCCCCATCACATGGCTTATGCTCTATACACATATACCCGGGGCCCCGTCACATGGCTTCTGCTCTGTGCACATATACCCGGGGCCCCGTCACAAGGCTTCTGCTCTATGCACATATACCCGGGGCCCCATCACATGGCTTATGCTCTATACACATATACCCGGGGCCCCATCACATGGCTTCTGCTCTATACACATATACCCGGGCCCCGTCACAAGGCTTCTGCTCTATGCACATATACCCGGGGCCCCGTCACAAGGCTTCTGCTCTATACACATATACCCGGGGCCCCGTCACATGGCTTATACTCTATACACATATACCCGGGGCCCCGTCACATGGCTTATGCTCTATACACATATACCCGGGGCCCCATCACATGGCTTCTGCTCTATACACATATACCCGGGGCCCCGTCACATGGCTTCTGCTCTATGCACATATACCCAGGGCCCCGTCACAAGGCTTCTGCTCTATGCACATATACCCGGGGCCCCGTCACATGGCTTCTGCTCTATACACATATACCCGGGGCCCCGTCACATGGCTTCTGCTCTATACACATATACCCGGGGCCCCGTCACATGGCTTCTGCTCTATACACATATACCCGGGGCCCCATCACATGGCTTCTGCTCTATGCACATATACCCGGGGCCCCATCACATGGCTTCTGCTCTATGCACATATACCCGGGGCCCCGTCACAAGGCTTCTGCTCTATGCACATATACCCGGGGCCCCGTCACATGGCTTCTGCTCTATACACATATACCGGGGCCCCGTCACATGGCTTCTGCTCTATACACATATACCCGGGGCCCCGTCACATGGCTTCTGCTCTATACACATATACCCGGGGCCCCATCACATGGCTTCTGCTCTATACACATATACCCGGGGCCCCGTCACATGGCTTCTGCTCTATACACATATACCCGGGGCCCCGTCACATGGCTTCTGCTCTATACACATATACCCGGGGCCCCGTCACATGGCTTCTGCTCTATACACATATACCCGGGGCCCCATCACATGGCTTCTGCTCTATACACATATACCCGGGGCCCCGTCACATGGCTTCTGCTCTATACACATATACCCGGGGCCCCGTCACATGGCTTCTGCTCTATACACATATACCCGGGGCCCCGTCACATGGCTTCTGCTCTATACACATATACCCCTCTCCACACGGCTTATCCTCTATGTACACACACCCATGGCCTGGCTCACCCTCTTTTTACTTTGGTGAAGTCAAAAGCAACCTGTCTGTATGACACGGCCTTCTCATTCAGGTAGCGGCTGTAACGTCGTATAAATGTAGACATGTCATAACCTGGGGGGAAAAAAGACAAGTTAGAGATCACATCCTCACCCTAAAATGAAAAATCACAACCTACAGACTTTCCATACAGCTCAATGTCAGGCTTCTCAGACGTAGAAGGCCGCCTATTATCATGGTTGACTTCCCTCTGTAATCGCACAGAAGATGCCTCCATCTTAACCAGCATTACACTCGTTAAGTTCCTGGGGAGCTTCTGCTTATACACAGGAGCCAATCTGAAGAAGCGGAGCTGCAGCGTTAGGGTACTTTCACACTAGCGGCAGTGGATTCCCGCCGGATCCGTGCTGCCACTGGTGCACGTGTGGGGCCGGAACTACGCTCCAGCCCCATTTACTGTAATGGGGGCGGGCCGCGGATCCGGCCGCAGCACAGCAAACTTGCCGAGAGGCAGCCGGACCAAAACTACGACACAGCTCCGGGGCGCAGCCATCAGAACTCACCTTGCAGTCCACTTTTGTCCAAAAAATTGCTCAAATTGAAGAGGGTGTTGCGTGATGCCAGATACTGGATAAAGCGCTGAGGAGGAAGAAGAAAAGACATGATGAGAACAGGTAGAAAGAGGCAAATGTTACTCTCTAAGACTTGAATTTGATCATGCAGACATAGGACCAATGGATTACAGGGGTATACCCATCTCAGACAATGGGGGCATACCGCTAGGATATGCCCCCATCGGCCGCTTTCAGACGAACGAGTTGCACACTCCCGCAGAGTGAGTATAACACTGCTCCCGTCCTGACCTCCCAGCAATGCCGGGGGTCGCCTAGCATTATATTGAGTTATGATGCTATGTAACCCTTACAGTTCTGGAATGTATTGTATAACACTGACAGCAATATGTCAGTGTTATACAATACATTCCAGAACTGTATGGGTTACATAACATCATAACTCAATAGAGAGAAAAATCGGGCATGCTGCAACCACATCCACATCTCCCAATATCCGGTGTTGGGGAGGATCAGGACACACTGGACAAGACGACGTTAATCAGAGGGATACGGACAGTTTTACACAGACCATACACAGAATTACATTAGAGGCAATATTCTGCCCTACGGAGTACCATCATCTACATCGAGAAAACCAAGGACATGATGCTCCATTACTTACATGGTCAGGGGATACAGGAGGACTGATTGGCGAGTCCAAACCCCATGCTTTACCTACCAAAAGGGGTTAAAGCGGTTGTCCCACAAAAAAAAAAAAAAAATCTACAGTTTTCAAACCAGCTCCTGGATCTGAATACTTTTGTAATTGCATGTCATTAAAAATTCAGCATAGCCGCTGAGTTATTCAATAAACTGTATCTGTATAGCGCCACCTGCTGTTTGTTCTTTTTCTGATTTCTCTGTCCTGCTCACTGAGACAGCAGTTGAAGGATAGAACTGTGAATGCACTTCTATTAGCAGCTGCAGAAAAGACACGCCTCCTGAGCTGAGATCGGGAGAGCTGAGACACGCCTCCTGAGCTGAGATAGGGAGAGCTGAGACACGCCTCCTGAGCTGTGATAGGGAGAGCTGAGACACGCCTCCTGAGCTGTGATAGGGAGAGCTGAGACACGCCCCCTGAGCTGTGATAGGGAGAGCTGAGACACGCCCCCTGAGACACGCCCCCTGAGCTGAGATAGGGAGAGCTGAGACACGCCCCCTGAGCTGTGATAGGGAGAGCTGAGACACGCCCCCTGAGCTGTGATAGGGAGAGCTGAGACACGCCCCCTGAGCTGTGATAGGGAGAGCTGAGACACGCCCCCTGAGCTGTGATAGGGAGAGCTGAGACACGCCCCCTGAGCTGTGATAGGGAGAGCTGAGACACGCCTCCTGAGCTGTGATAGGGAGAGCTGAGACACGCCTCCTGAGCTGTGATAGGGAGAGCTGAGACACGCCTCCTGAGCTGTGATAGGGAGAGCTGAGACACGCCCCCTGAGCTGCAGCAGAAAAGACACTCCCCTTGAGCTGCCAGCTTGATATAAATCTAGCAGAGCAATGAATGTGGAGATCTCTGGATCCATGTGAGGTTCAGGGCTGGTTCTAGCTTTGTTAGAAAGAGGTCGCCATGTCCTATATGAAGAAGAGATCATTGACGCCACATGGAAGACCAGATATGGCGTCTGTTGACGCATAAGGTGGCTTTTCACACCAGCCAAACGACAGGCACAGATATCGCCGCCCTAAAAGGGGTTTTCTGGCCCTTCTATACTGAAGACATTTCCTCAGGATAGATCAATATCAGATCGGCAGGGGGTCTAACACCCGACACCACGACCGTCATCTGAGCGTGGCGCCCTCCTCCAGGCATACAGAGCACAGCGACAACCGATGTAGAGTAGCCGTGCTTGGTACTGCAGCTCAGGTCCATTCACTTGAATAGGCCATGTAATTCATGTACATGACATCACTGGCCTCTTTAAAACCCATCAGTGGGGGTGCCGGAAGTCAGATCCCCATAAAGCACAGACTGGTGACCTGACCAACAATATAGAAGACCTGGAAATGGTAAAACACTGGGTAACACTAACAAATGTAAGGTTATGCATATGGGAAGGAATAATGCAAGTCACCAGTACATACTAAATGGTAAAACACTGGGTAACTCTGACATGGAAAAGGACCTAAGCAACTAAAGTAATAACTGGAATGGGTGGACTACAGGACCCAGAAAGATTATCAAAATTAGGGTTATTTACTTTAGAAAAAAGACGACTGAGGGGAGATCTAATAACTATGTATAAATATATCAGGTCAGTACAGAGATCTCTCCCATCATCTATTTATCCCCAGGACTGTGACTGTGACGAGGGGACATCCTCTGCGTCTGGAGGAAAGAAGGTTTGTACATAAACATAGAAGAGGATTCTTTACGGTAAGAGCAGTGAGACTATGGAACTCTCTCCCTGAGGAGGTGGTGATGGTAAGTTCACTATAAGAGATCAGGAGGGGCCTGGATGTATTTCTGGAGGGTAATAATATTACAGGTTATAGTTACTAGAGAGGGGTCGTTGATCCAGGGAGTTATTCTGATGTCTGATTGGAGTCGGGAAGGAATTTTTTCCCCTAAAGTGAGGAAAATTGTCTTCTACCTCACAGGGTTTTTTGCCTTCCTCTGGATCAACTTGCAGGATAACAGGAAGAACTGGATGGACAGAGGGATTTTTTCGGCCTTATAAACTATGTTATATTTAAAACCCCTTTAAGAAAAGGTGATTTGGAAGCAGACTGTCCAAAACTAAAGAATCCCTTAAGGGAACGTTCACATGGCAGAAATACAAAGCGGCAAAATCTGCTTTGTGGGTTCCTGGACTTTGCTGCAGAACAGACTTTTTGTGGTAATGTAGTACTTCACGGCAATCATATAAATGACCAAGTAATGTATGGCACTGCACCGCCACACTGTGCTCCTGAGCGGAGGACAACTCCCAAGCATCCGTATCCCATGTTGGAGCCCATGGAAAGCGTAGACCAAGAGTGAAGGACACCATGATGTACGTCGCTGGAGAGGAGGCCGTCCTATGTACGTGAATGTAAAGACGTTCTCCAGCGCAGGGAACACGATCCGTACGGGACGCGCACATGTACTGGTAAATAACATGCATCTTACACATCCGGAACGTGAAAAACCTGCACCTCGGTCCCAGCAGGTCCAGGCACATTGACGCCGCGTGCTTCGGGTGCCAAGGAAGATTTTATGTCTAAACACTGACAGAGATGAAGGAGGAACTGCTCGGGGCAAATATCTCAAATGGAAATAATTAAAGGGGTATTTTTTTAATTAAAAATGGGGTTGTCACCTCTCCGAGCCTCGCCACTGCTCCAGTCTCCGCTTCTCTCCACTTCTTCGTCTCGGGCTCAACACACCGCAAATGGCTTGGACTGCCGGCTCAGCCAATCACTGGCCACAGTAGTGGGAAGTAGTAGGGGTTAATTTTACATGGCGAGGCTTAAAGGACCCGTCACCTCCCCTGACGAGTCTGTTTTAGGAACTAATTGCCTTCCGACGACTATAATGTACTGTTCCTTTAACCACCTGACTGTTTTGCCCGAGTCCAGCTCGGGCAGTGTGAAAAGTAGCTAACTAGAGGGGGGAGGGCTGCTTTAGATGGTGATATCTACTTTCATTTTCAGCTGCACTCACAGCATCCCGATTTCTATCAGTGACATCTTTCTCTGTCCTGAACATATTGCTGTCGTTTTGGTATTGTCTGAAAGCTTGGAATGTCTGCTTTCAAACAAGACCAGTTGCACGCTTCTAGCTGCTACCATTCAGGAGGTAGCAGCATCTAAAGCAGCCCTTCCCCCTCCTATTTTTCTCACTGCTGGAGCTCCACTCTGACTTTGTTCAATCAGTGCTGCCATTTTGTCAGGCTGTGTAGGGACACATCCCCAACTGGTAACACCCAGCAGGACCTTTCATAAAGGTCTTGAAGGGATGGTACAAGAGAGTCATAGGGGAGGGGGGTCTACCAGCACCCAGAGTCTAGACTGCCACATTACTCTAACCTGTTGTTCTCAAAGCCTATATGTTGGCATATTTGCATTGGGGTGTTGCAGCTGTGCCATAATGCCGTAGTGCCATAAAGTCAAGGGAGTGAAGGAAGAGGCACAGCCGTCACCAGACCTGTCTTCTGGGACCATACTGAGAACGTATGTACGCTCTTCCGAGCCTAGAGGCATGCATATAATTTGGTCGAATGGAATACATGGCAGACAAATGGAGGGTGCACCGGTCCGCTAATTAAGGGGTATGACCACCATTACTTGTACTTAAATTGAAGCCATGACTTCAAAACCCCGCAGTAACCGGTCGTCATCACCGGGGGGAGCTAAGTCTTGCCATACATTCACCGTGCAGCGGCCGTCAGGAGATGCATTGGGGGTCCCAGACGTTGGGTGTCTGGATAGGTCATAATGGGACAACCCCTTAAAAGGAGCAAAGAAAGAAATTAAAAAATCTGTAGGAGCAGCTCTGGATCCAGAAATGTAGAAAGCACCGACGAAGAAGTCTTGTCCAACTGTCGGGATCACAAGTATTTCCACGACAGCTAATGGCAGAGGAGAGATGCACAGCGTGTACGATGGCCGCCCCTTTAACAGTACATGACACCCTAGCTTTGGAGAACCTGCCCGTCTTCCTGTTCTCTTCTCTTTGAAAAGCAAAAGCGTAAAAACGAATAATATCTACAGCGACAACAATACGGCGATCGCCCTGGGCGCAGCCGGTTCTGTCACCTGCAGGGAACGCTCCTCCTGACAACTGACGCCTCCACCTATTCTCTGACTACACGAGGAGAATAAAGAACCGTGCACGAGGTGTGTCCGCACAAAAGGGACTGTCACATGAGTAATGATCGGAGTCCTGACCTGGGGCAGCAGATGTGATCCGATCACATTTCACTCTGCCCCACGCCTAAAGACGAAGCGAAGAATGACCCCCCCTCGGGCTATAAGGAAGGGGAGTGCACGTATACAGTGAATGCTTCACCAGGGCGACAAACGAGGAAACAATGCGTGCAAAAAGTCCCTGGTGTCCTAAGGCAGTCCTGTACAGAGGAACCTCCTGTGGCCGCTACCTACCGCCACACACCGCCATATAGGAGGACAATACTGATCAGGATACACTCAGTCTCCCATATATTTGGGGCTGACTAGCCCACTGGAGATAAGCGGTGCCTCTTAAAATAAGAGGACCTTGCAATCTCAAAAAAACGGGAAAAAAAATACAGAAATCACACTTATCAATTATCATTTTGTGCCATGTACACTGCGGGCAGGATCAGCAATAATCTCACTATCATCACAGGCATGATCACAATAACAGATAACAGCTATATATGGATAAACCAAGATCCACCTTCACAATAGGCGACAGATGCAGCTTATCTCCTCCCCCTCCCTGCACAGGACACGAGGCATGCCCACAATGCTCTCCCACAGAAGTCCTCTCTGGACTACAGGTTCCTACGTCTCATTTTTCAGCTGGTCACCCCTCTGTATTAGCCCATTTATAACTAAAGGGGTCGTCCGAGATTTTGATATTGATGGCCTGTCCTCAGATGGGCGGAGGTCCTGCTCCCGGCACCACCGCCGATCAGCCGTTTGAAGAGGCTTTGGTAATAGATGCGGCCTCTTCTCAGGTCAGTGACATCACGGTCATGTGGCCTAGGCGCAGCTCAGTCCCATTCAAAGGAACGGGGCTGCTGCAATATCAGGCACAGCCACTGTCCAATGGACGCCACTGTGCTTGGTAAGCTCACCAGAGCGCCACAGCCTCTTTCAAAGGGTGGATCCGCAGGGGTGCCGGGTGTCAGACCCCCATCGATCAGATACTGATGACCAAACCTGAACATAGGCCATCGCTTGCGCACGCTGCAGGCTCTTCTGTCCAGAGATCTCCCCATTCATTGCTCTGCTAGATTTATTTCAAGCTGGCAGCTCAGGGGGCGTGCACTTTCTACTGCATCTGGTGGAACTGAGCATGTGAACCAGGGTGAGCTGGAAAGAGAATTTAGAAAATGGGCAAAGAGCAGGTGGCGCTATACAGACAGATTTCAATGAACAGCTCTGCGGCTATACTTCATTTTAAATGACATGAAATTACAAAAGTATTCAAATTCAGGGGCTGGTTTTAAAAACGTACAATAATTTTTGTGGGAAAACCCCTTTAAAGGTCAACAGATTTGTACCTATGACACTGGCTGACCTGTTACATGTGCACTTGGCAGCTGAAGACATCTGTGTTGGTCCCATGTTCATATGCTGAGAAAAAGGATGATTTAATATATGCAAATGAGCCTCTAGGAGCAACGGGGGCGTTACCATTACACCTAGAGGCTCTGCTCTCTCTGCAACCGTTGCGTCCTCTCCACCTTACTTGACTAGATGAAGTGTGATGATGTTTTCACTGCCTGGTCTTGCCAAAGTGGAGAGGGCGCGGCAGTCGGAGAAAGAGCAGAGCCTCTAGGTGTAACGGTAACGCCCACGTTGCTCCTAGAAGCTCATTTGCATATATTAAAACATAATTTGTCTCAGTAATACAGACACACATGAACATGGGACCAACACAGATGTCTTCAGCTGCCAAGTGCACATGTAACAGGTCAGCCACTGTCATAGGGACAAAACTGCTGACAGATGCCCTTTAAACACCCAGAAAAAAAAAAACTTAATAATATTGCTATTTACTTTCTAATTGAGATGCAAAACCAGGCCGCAGCAAAGCAGCAAGCACACTCTCCTCAGGAACAGCAGAGCAGTACAGCAATAACACTGCTACATCACGGCTTGGCTCTAGACTAGCCAACAGCCAGCTGTCAATCAGCGGCTTACCGCAATATCCTCTCAGAGAAGACCTAATGGAAACGCTACCAGTAAGTGGCCACCGTTCTATAGATCTCTCCCTGCACATCTTCCAGCAGCCGCTCTGCTGTCAGCAGATTTACTGAGTAATGCAGAGACCTCGCTCGCTATGGACAGGTGTTTCCTAGAATAGAGGACTCGCCCCTCCGGGCGTCCACCAAGCAGCTGATCAGGTCTTTCATTCTCTACGTGAAAGGTGAAACCTGTCTGCTGCAGGGACGCCTTATGTAAGCAGACGAGATCTGTGAGAGCAAGCACCGAAATGGGGAAAGGTACAACAAAAATGTACAGGGGACATGCTAAAAAGGTGTAAAAGTGTCTGATGTTATCCTGGTGGAGAACAGCTGTGCCCCCACACACACAGAGCGGAGTATATGTAACGTGGTGGTGGCCCAGTCTTCTGTGCACGCCCCATACTACTGATAACCTATCCTCAGGATAGGTAATCAGTATCTGATCGGTGGGGTCCGACACCCAGGACCCCCGCCGATCAGCTATTTGAGAAGGCACCGGCGTTCCTGTGAGCGCCGAGGCCTTCTCTCAACTTTTCCTAGGCCAGTGACGTCACATTCATCGGTCACGTGGCTTAAGAGCGGCTCAGCCCCATTCAAGTGAACAGGGCTGAGCGCGATACCAAGCACGGCCGCTACACAATGTACTTGGTAAGCGGTGAGAAGGCAGCAGCATTCACAGGAGCGCTGGTAACTTCTTAAACAGCTGACCGGTGTCAGACCCCCACCTGAGCTATCCTGAGGATACGTCATCAGTAGTAAAATCCTGGAAAACCCTTTTAACCACCTGACTGTTTTGCCCGAGTCCAGCTCGGGCAGTGTGAAATGTAGCTAACTGGAGGGGGGAGGGCTGCTTTAGATGGGGATCTCTCCTCAATGGTAGAAGCTAGATACATATAACTGGTCTTGTATGAAAGATGAAAGTCCAGGCTTTCATACAAGACCAAAATGACAGCTAAAGTCCTGTTAAAAATCAAGTCAGGAATAATCGCGAGTGAAACCTGTTTTTACTTTCGTTTTCAGCTGCATTCACAGCATCACCATTTCTATCAGTGATATCTTTCTCTGTCCTGAACATTTTGGTGCCCTTTATTTTGGTGTCATGGTATTTTCTGAAAGCTTGGAATGTCTGCTTTCAAACATGACCAGTTGCATGTTTCTAGATGCTACCATTTAGGAGGTAGCTGCATCTAAAGCAGCCCTTCCCCCTCCAGTTAGCTACTTTTCACACTGCCCGAGCTGGACTCGGGCAAAACAGTTAGGGGGTTAAAGGGGCTTTTCCCCAAGTACCAACTTGTGGGGATCAATATCTGATCGGTGGCGTACCTCCATTGTGAGAATGGAGGTCTTGTGTTCCCATATGAATGGGGTGACAGATCCAGCATAACCGCTGCCACTCCATCTTGTTGAGCCATATGACCCCCACCAATCCGATACCCATCTCATCTCCTATTCTGTGTATAGGGAATACATTTTGTATTGTGGGAAAACCCTTTAAGGCCCCCACACACAGATGACCCAACCAACAGATCTCAAGGGGGCTAATGTGTATGTGAGGCCCCCGGTCGTCGTCCCCGACGACTCTGCTCAAACATTAGATATTGGGGAAAGAAAGATTAGGCAAAGGTGATTTTCTCCTTTCTTGCCCCGAAAAATACATGCATGTTCGGCCAAACCAAGCAAGCAAGCAAGCAAGTATATGGCGGAGCCAGGAGGAATAACCGACAGCTGAACGAGGCTTGAGCTAACAGTTATAGAAGGTGTAGCGGCACAATTACACCCATTTCCCCGGTGGACAACTGCTGTAAGCTGTTTACTGTACAGAAGTGGAGGCTGATTTTCACTGGGGGGGTCAGCCATCTTTGATCAGACCTGTTTACATTCCCCAATCATAGAAATGTTCAGACGACTTCCCGGAGAACGCCGCGCTGCACAAGAACACCACAACTTCCTCTGCCTCGCTGACTTCACCCTTGTGTGCTTTCAATTTACTGACAGCCGAGTCCCCGAACATCAAAGCGTCTTCTATAAACAGTGCGGGGACGGAGCAGAAGCCTGGATTTTATATCATCCCGGGATCGGGCAGGAAACAGACGCCAGTAATTGAAGGCAGGGAAGGCTGGAGACTCCTCATGGAACAGAACATAAACCTCGGCACATAACATGCCGTGTAACCAACGTGCACTGCTCCCAACTTAAAGGGGTATCCCAGCACAAATATACACAAGGGTAGAACTGCTGGGGGGGGGGGATGGACCACTGATGACATCTCCATCAGTCCTATAGACAGTAAATGGAGTAGTACTGCACGTGCTCGACCGCCGTTGATCCATTAAAACAGTGGACGGCCCCAGTGACTGCACATCTTTCAGAGCCGTGTCTGCCGGAGATGTCCGGATTCGGCACTGCCGGAAGCTACCGGACACCCGCCGGTCCCCATTATAGTGAATGGGGCCAGAGGGCGATGCGTTTGCTTCCAGCAATCCCAGAATGTAGAGAGATCTGGCAGGCTGTTCCCAGCCAAAACAGCCGACCGGATCTCTTAAAGGGGTTCAGCTCTGAGCCCGGACATACCCCCATTTCCACCCTTCCGGCCCCTGTGATACGAGCATCAGAGCAAGGGCTTGTTGGTTTACTTGGGTACACTGCTCAGGGGAGGCTTCTGCCTAGCAGTGTATTCGGTGATGTCACTGGCTCTGATGGGCCGGCTTTAGCCCTGCCCTAGCTGTTTTACAGGCTATGGCAATGCTAAAGGCCACCCATCAGTGACGTCACCGGGCTTACTGCTGGTTGGAAGTCTCCGCCTGGCAGTCCCTATGGAGAGTCCGGTACGTCACTGAATCTCCAAAAATGCCTGGATTTTTTGCAAAGGAGCATGAAAGGCTCAGATGCTCATATTAGGGGGGCTCCCAGGGTGAAAATGTGGGTATCTCCAGGTTCAGTTCTGAATCTGGACAACCCCTTTACTGTTTTGCCAGAGTCCAGCTCCAGCAGTGGGAAAAGTAGCTAACTGGAGAGAAGAGGGCTGCTTTAGATGCTGGTATCTCCAGAATGGTAGCAGCTGGAAACATGCAACTGATCTTGTTTGAAAGCAGACATTCCAAGCTTTCAGACAATACCAAAAGACAGCAATAGGTTCAGGACAGAGAAAGATATCACTGACAGAAATCGGGATGCGGTGAATGCAGCTGAAAATGAAAGTAAAAACAGGTTTCACTCGCGATTATTCCCGACTGGATTTCTAACAGTGATTTCTCCTCTGTTTAACTGTCATTTTGGTCTTGTATGAAAGCCTGGACTGTCAGCTTTCAAACAAGACCGTTGCATGTCCAGTGGGAATTTATCCTAGGATCAGGGCATCATTGTATTCTCCCAGAAAAACCCTTTACCTGAAAAATGGCCGAATAGCATTGAAAAAATGAGGATAACAATTCTGTTTAATTTTCAGGGGAAAATCCCACAAAAATGACTGTCGACCTATCCACAGGATGAGGCCTCGTGCACACGACTGTGTCCATATTGCAGTTTTTCTCACTTCCTTCACTACAAATTACTATTTGTGTCCACAATGAGCACAAGAATAGGACGTGTTCTATAATTTGCGGAGGCGGACAGCACATCCGTGGATGACATCTGTCTACTGTCCATTTTAGTATTTTTTTGTGGATCCATAGAAACGTAAGTAAAAAGCGCTCTTACCTCATTGCCGTACACCATGAGGTGATGAGTCGTGATGAGAGACTTGAAGACCACCACCCAGCTGCTGTTGGTCGTCCTTTCGAATAAAGTGTCCGCCAGCTGCGGGATGTTCACGTTCATCTCATTCGTGCACTGGATCAGATCTGAAACATCACAAGAACGTATTAAAAACTAATAAACTAATCTACAACTTGTTTTTTGTTTTTTTTTTAAATGCCCCCCAACAACGTTATGTAGCATCAATGCAGGCAGCATTAAAGGGGTACTCCCACCATAGACAGTCATGCAATACTGACTAGATACGTCATAAAGGTCTGATAGATGGGGGTCCGCCAACCTCCACCCAGGCGGAGAACTTAAAGGGGTTGTCTCATGATGGACAATGGGGGCATATCACTAGGATATGCCCCCATTGTCTTATAGGTGTGGGTCCCACCTGCTGACAGAGCTCCGAAAGTGAAGGAGGGCGCACTGAGCATGCGCAGCCGCCCTCCATTTATTTCTATGGGGCCGCTAAAAGTGCTCGGCTATTTCCGTCAGCCCCATAAAAATGAATGGGAGCGAGGGCCGCATATGCTCAGTGCGCTCCCATTCACTTCTATGGGGAGCCGGCTTGGTGGTGGCCGGACCGGAGTCCTCCAGTCACCACCTTGCAGGGCTCCGTTCTTGATACCGCTAGGATATGCCCCCATTGTCTTATAGGTGCGCGTCCCAGCTATATTGAGAACAGGGCCCCGAAAGTGAAGGAGGGTGCATGGTGCATGCGCAGCAGCCCTCCATTTATTTCTGCGGGGCCGCCAAAAGCGCTCGGCTATTTCCGTCAGCCCCATAGAAATGAATGGGAGCGGGGGCCGTGCATGCTCGGTGCGATCCCATTCACGGCTGGGACCCGCACCTATAAGACAATGGGGGCATATCCTAGTGATATGCCCCCATTGTCTATGATGAGAATAACCCTTTAAGTCTGCAGCTCTCTACACGTTACAGAAAGTGCTGAAATAGGAATACCCCTATAAGACTGCAAATATATGACTGTGGTGCAAGGAGACCCTCAATGTCAGATGCAAATTGAGAAGGTGACAGCGGATGGGGGCTCTTTGGGTCGAACGCATTGTTTCTTACCAGTGTCTGTATTTTTTACTGATATCATCCTGAAGTTTCTTATCTGTGTCATGTGACCAGGAATTAGACCCACCAACTCACACAGCATCTTATGTGTGGACAGGAAGTCTAATTTTCTATGCATTCCTATGGGAGCCTCACTTTCAGTCTCAGAGGAATGAATAGAGAAGTGACTGGCTTCCTGTCCTGGGTCAGTTGGAGGTCAGGGAGTTGGTCACATGACCCAGCTACACTAAGAAGAGAGGTTATTACTCACAATTACATTCTCTGATAAGAAGATTGCATTCACTATAGATTATATCATGCACCTTTCTAACAGGTCAGAGAATAAAAATTTTTGCGGGAGGTCTTTAAAGGGGCGGTCCACAGAACCGGACGGGTGACGATCCAATAGACGGAAGCCCACATTTTCTGAATCTCCTATATATAACATTTTATCACTAATGATTAGCAACCTATATCTCTGCTTGTTGTCACCGACTAGGAACATTCGGCGCTCACATCCATTCAGACCAAACGTCTCTCATCCAGTCCGGACAACTTGCTATAAGATAAAATGCATTACTGATACTTTGCTGCAATGTTTCAGCGCAGGCACAAGGCATCAGCCTGGAGTCATGACTGCCTCGACTGGACGCAAATTCTTGGCACCAGGTCTGTACAGGTCTTAAAGGGGTCGTCTCACTTCAGCAGATAGCATTTATCATGTAGAGAAAGTTACTAATGTATTGTCATTCTCCATATTGCTTCCTTTGCTGCCTGGATTCATTTTTCCATCACATTATACACTGCTCGTTTCCATGGTTACAGACCACCCTGCAATCCTTCAGTGGTGGTCGTGCTTGCACACTATAGGAAAAAGCATCAGCCTCTCTGGTGGCCAGGACCGTGGGAGCGCATAGGCTGGTGCTTTTTCTATATTGTGCAAGCACGACCACCACTGATGGATTGCAGGTGGTCTGTAACCATGGAAACCAGTGTATAATGTGATGGAAAAATGAATCCAGCCAGCAAAGGAAGCAATATGGAGAATGACAATACATTAGGAAGTGCCTTGTAGTAACTTTCTCTACATGATAAATGACACTTACTGAAGTGAGACAACCCCTTTAAGCTTTGGGAAATCAACCAGTATGATTCCATTCACAGACAGCAAGCAAACATTTTGATTCTTCATTATCCAACCATTAAGTTTTAGTAACATGAAGCAGGACAACCCCTTAATAGGAGCGTCCCCAATATAAAGTCGCGACATATCACTAAGATACGCCATCACTTTACCAGAGCTCTGGTTTAGCGCCGCGTCCCCTTCTACATCTTCTGAGCGCGGCGGTACGGACAAAGAAACTCAGTGCTAAATATGGCAGCCCTGACATGGTGGAGGGCCGGCCCGTCAGACTGCGTTATATAGGAATGGTGGGATTTACTCAGCGCAATGCCAAGGAATGGGCAGAGACACGTGGCAGGTCCCTTCTGCATCCCAAACCTAAAAACGGTAGTATGCAAAACCCTACAGACAGCCAGGCTAAAAAAAAAATCACCATTCCTGTCATCTGTTTTACTATAAAATTTGCAAGAAAATTCACAAAAATAAAACTTCCACACTGAGACCTGTGCAACGACACATGAAGAAACGAGGGACTGGCGTCCAAGACACGGGTGAGATGAACTTGATGCACCAAAACCTCCCCCGAGGCAAAAAAGGAAACCACAAGGAACTAAACATTTCATCAGCGCGTCTGCTGACATCATCGCTCCGGGCTGTCAGACCTCTGTGGAGGGTTCCTGCCGTCCGCTCTTCTCCAGTAGTTCACTATCATCTTTGGCCAGGAGGCATCAAAATTCCACAACAATTACAAGCGATGGCTCACTGGCTGGGACTGGTCCAAGTCTGACTGATGCAGGGAGACGCGTCATGGAAGTATCCCCAGCATTGGTCCGACATACAGGATTTCATGGGCACTGAGCAGACTTCAAGTAAAGGGGTGTAAAAAACTGCACAAACTCAGGTGTCCCCCTCTGTATGCTGCAGAGAGAGCCCCAGCACCCTAAGGAGGGCGCCTCCGCGACAGCCCCGGCACCCTAAGGAGGGCGCCTCCGCGACAGCCCCGGCACCCTAAGGAGGGCGCCTCCGCGACAGCCCCGGCACCCTAAGGAGGGCGCCTCCGCGACAGCCCCGGCACCCTAAGGAGGGCGCCTCCGCGACAGCCCCGGCACCCTAAGGAGGGGCGGCCTCGCTAGAGCCTCCGCTAGAGCCCCGCACCTTAAGGAGGCCGCCTCCGCTAGAGCCCCGCACCTTAAGGGGGCCGCCTCCGCTAGAGCCCCGCACCTTAAGGGGGCCGCCTCCGCTAGAGTCCCGCACCTTAAGGGGGCCGCCTCCGCTAGAGCCCCGCACCTTAAGGGGGCCGCCTCCGCTAGAGCCCCGCACCTTAAGAGAGCCCCGCACCTTAAGGAGGCCGCCTACCCCGTTAAGTGCCTTATAAGCATGCACAAGCTGGGACCACTCTAAGCACTAATCCATAAAAAGTGTGTACTGAAGTGCACTGAGAGGTCCCTGCAACAGCACAAACCCTGAATAACGCTGCCCTCTTTTCCCCTCTCCCAGCAGGAAGTCTCAGCACATTCTAATCAGCAGATGCATGTAACCAAACCATCGCCTCTCTCCATGTGTGAGAAATCAGAAATTCTCGAACACTTGTGATCAGTCAGCACCCACGCTAAAAACCACATCAATGCCGATCACATCCATCGCTTAGAAGATGGGAATAGTTGGACAAATATGAGACGTTTTCATCTTTCTGGGCGGTCTTCGATCACTGTATCCCAAGATCAAAATTAAATCTTGCAGTCGGAGCGTTAGCGCTCTGCAGGACAAACCGAGCCGCCGGTGGGTACACATTTCCCCCCAGACAGATGCTCAGCACATGGAGTACACGCACTCACTGACAGCAAGAGAGATTTTTCTCAAGCAGTGATATTTTAGGCCCTATGGATATCTGGCCGGCCCTGCTGCAGGGACATCTGTTCTGTTCTGAGGATCCGGGGGAAAAGCTCGACAAACAAAACCTTAATATTTTAGTAAGAAGTGATATCATTAACCCTTTATGATGAGCCCAACACTACAGCAACGAGATTATGATATTTAGATGATCCCTAAAAAAAAGCACTTTCTAAGAATTGAACTAATTAGTCTTCTACAATGTGATAAGACGGGAAACCACTTGCACAACTTTGTCCAACTGAAGGCCAGCATTTATCCTGGGATCCCCTGTCAGATCCCATTGTGGTCAATGGGGATCCAGCTATGTCCGACACAGCGAAGTCCGCTAGTCTGCTCCTCTGCAGTAGATCAAATCACGTGTGAACTGTGAACCTACAGTTAAAGGGGTTATCCCATGATTAATGTAAAAAAATCAGACATCATATAGGACATGACAATCTCTTTCTAACAAAGCTAGAACCAGCCCTGTACCTCACATGGGTCCAGAGATCTCCACACTCATTGCTCTACTAGATTTATATCAAGCTGACAGCTCAGGGGGCGTGTCTCAGCGCTCCCCATCACAGCTCAGGGGGCGTGTCTCAGCGCTCCCCATCACAGCTCAGGGGGCGTGTCTCAGCGCTTCCTATCACAGCTCAGGGGGCGTGTCTCAGCGCTCCCCATCACAGCTCAGGGGGCGTGTCTCAGCGCTCCCCATCACAGCTCAGGGGGCGTGTCTCAGCGCTCCCCATCACAGCTCAGGGGGCGTGTCTCAGCGCTCCCCATCACAGCTCAGGGGGCGTGTCTCAGCGCTCCCATCACAGCTCAGGGGGCGTGTCTCAGCGCTCCCCATCACAGCTCAGGGGGCGTGTCTCAGCGCTCCCCATCACAGCTCAGGGGGCGTGTCTCAGCGCTCCCCATCACAGCTCAGGGGGCGTGTCTCAGCGCTCCCCATCACAGCTCAGGGGGCGTGTCTCAGCGCTCCCCATCACAGCTCAGGGGGCGTGTCTCAGCGCTCCCCATCACAGCTCAGGGGGCGTGTCTCAGCGCTCCCCATCACAGCTCAGGGGGCGTGTCTCAGCGCTCCCTATCACAGCTCGGGGCAGTTGAAAGATGAAGCTGAGCATGTGCGGCCTCCTCAGTGAGCAGGACAAAGAAATAAGAAAAAGAACAAACAGCAGGTGGCGCTATACAGATAGATTTTATTGAATATCTCCGTGGCTATGCTAAATTTTTAATTACATTACAAATCGGCTCTTTTTAGCCTCCCTCCACGGGCTCTGCTGCAGCCAATCAGTGGCATAAATATATGGTGTACTCAGCCATGATGCCAGGAGTGTGGCACATAACCACTGAGGCCACCAATTGGCTGCAGCTGCTTTTAAACAAAGACTGGGGTGACCAATGGGGTGTCTGGGCTGGATCAGCAGGGGATGGAGGAGGTGAGCAGTTTACTTTCTATTATTTCCTTTATTCTTTTTATCCATTTTTTTCACAGATAAATTTATAGGCACTTAGAGGACACTAAAGGGAGTCTGTCAGCAGTTTTGGCCATGATAAACTTCTGACTGCACTAGATAGCAGCTGGGAAGAGAAGAATTTTTTTTATTTACAAAGCTATTATCAGGAGTGGCATGAATATGAACTTTTATTCTACCAAATTCTGCTCCTTTAAGTGCCCAGGAGGTGGAGCTCCACTAAAATATGCTCTGTGCATTGATCAGCTTCACAGCCCCTCCCCTCTGCTCCGAGTGATAGCTGTTGTTGTCTCCGGGTTGGATGCAGCACCTGTCACTCATCAGAGAGGAGGGGGCTATTAAGCAGCTATGCGCAGAGAGCACTTTACAGTGAAGCTCCGCCTCCTAGGCACTTAAAGGAGCAGCATTATCCAGAACTACTCCTGATAAAAGCTCAACAAAAGGTATATTTGCTCTGCTTTTCCCAGCACCTACCTTGAGCAGTCAGCAGTTTAGCAGGGTCAAAACTGCTGACAGGTTTATTTTTAATCAAAAAAAGGAAACCAGATCACTTCTTTTATTTCATATGTACTATAAAAATGAGACTGGAATTTGGGTAGTTCTTATGGGCAGCTCCTCCGTCGGTAGGTAAATCTGCCCCTTTGGCCACCAGTCTCCTGGGATCTGTCACGTATTATCACCACACAGACGACGTCACCACATTCTCCGGCTGGTCTACGTGGAAGTATTTCCCAAGAGTATTCCGGCAGTCGCTTCCTTGTGCAATACACAGAGCGGTCCGGGCAGAGAAGCAGCCCGATCCACGTATGCGGGGGGGAATCTAATCCAATACTCCAGTTCAGGGAGCAGAAAGCTCCATCTGTGGCCAGACTACGACTCCCAGCATGCACACTTGCTTGGCTGTTATCTTAGCTCTCAGACTACGACTCCCAGCATGCACACTTGCTTGGCTGTTATCTTAGCTCTCAGACTACGACTCCCAGCATGCACACTTGCTTGGCTGTTATCTTAGCTCTCAGACTACGACTCCCAGCATGCACACGTGCTTGGCTGTTATCTTAGCGTTCAGACTACGACTCCCAGCATGCACACTTGCTTGGCTGTTATCTTAGCGCTCAGACTACGACTCCCAGCATGCACACTTGCTTGGCTGTTATCTTAGCTCTCAGACTACGACTCCCAGCATGCACACTTGCTTGGCTGTTATCTTAGCGCTCAGACTACGACTCCCAGCATACTGACGTGCTTGGCTGTTATCTTACCGCTCAGACTACGACTCCCAGCATGCACACGTGCTTGGCTGTTATCTTACCGCTCAGACTACGACTCCCAGCATGCACACGTGCTTGGCTGTTATCTTAGCTCTCAGACTACGACTCCCAGCATGCACACGTGCTTGGCTGTTATCTTACCGCTCAGACTACGACTCCCAGCATGCACACTTGCTTGGCTGTTATCTTAGCTCTCAGACTACGACTCCCAGCATGCACACGTGCTTGGCTGTTATCTTAGCTCTTACAGAAGTGAAAGGAGCATGCTGGGGGTTGCAGTTGCACAACAGATGAAGTTCCGGAGGTTGCTGAACCCTGCGCTAGTTTTACGACATACCGAAGTCACATATTCTTACACAAAAAAAAAAAAAAAAAAAATGGAATTTTTTATTTATTATTTTTTGCCAAACTGAGAAAGTGAGCAGCGGCCAAGCACATTTACTAAACATTACACAAGAAACTAGTATAAACTATGGCGCATATCTACACCGGCGTAGAGCGGACTTTCGAGTGCACAGCTCTTATTGACAAATTTGCACGGGCACGTTTTTTCTTTTTTGGCATCAATGTTAATAAGTCACCCTCAGTGACTCCTATAGGAGAGTCCTGTGGGCATGCTCTGTGACCTGTGCAGAGGTCATTGAACAGGGAGTGAGTAGATAAGCTGTGACCATCACCTACTGTAAATAGTGGATCCTGTTACCTATGTAGGTGTTACCAGTCATTGCAATCCTCTCTACAAAATGCAATGCCGCTGGTCAGAGTGAAAACAGCAAGATTTCCTAGGAGCAACGGGGGCTTTGCCATTGCACCTAGAAGCTCTGCTCCCTGCTGCAACCTCTGCACTTTGATTGACAGGACCATGCAGTGAAAATGTAATCACACTCGGTCCTGTCAAAGTGCAGAGGATGCGATAGTTGCAGAGAGAGCAGAGCCTCTAGGTGTAATGGTAACGCCCCCGTTGCTCCTAGAGGCTCATTTGCATATATTAAACCCTATTCTTCTCAGCAATGCGGGCACATGTGAACATGGGACCAACACAGATGCCTTCAGCTGCGCATGTAACAGGTCAGTCAGTGTCATAGGGACAAAACTGCTGACAGATGCCCGTTAAGCGTGACGGATTTGTTGCAGAAATTTCTGCGGCTGTCCCGTTCATCCGACTGGGCTTTGCTGCAGAATCAATCACATAATCCCTAATGGATGAAATTGGTTTTCCAGTCACAGAAATTCCTGCAACGAATCTGCCAAGTCTTCATTTTCCATAAAAAAGGTTCCAAAGGTCACACAATACGTGTTCAGATAGCGACTGCGTGATAGTGATTTTCAACCAGTGTGCCTCCAGCTGTTGCAAAACTACAACTCCCATCATGCCCAGGCAGCCTACAGCTATCAGCCTACAGAAGGGCATGGTGGGAGTTGTAGTTTTGCAACAGCTGGAGGCACACTGGTTGAAAATCACTGCTCTAGAGAACTGATCAGTGACTGCTCCTACAAGGGGGTGTGGCCTCAAAGGAAAGGGGTGTAGTCTAGTATTAAAGGGATTATCCCACGAATAATGTAAAAAATAAAAATCAGACATCATATAGTCTACGACAATCTCTTTCTAACAAAGCTAGAACCAGCCCTGTACCTCACATGGATCCAGAGATCTCCTCATTCATTGCTCTGCTAGATTTATATCAATCTGACAGCTCAAGGGGAGTGCGTTTTCTGCTGCAGCTAAGGGGGCGTGTCCATGCTCTCCCTATCACAGCTAAGGGGGCGTGTCCATGCTCTCCCTATCACAGCTCAGGAGACAGTTAAAAGTTGAAACTGAGCATGTGCGGCCTTCTCAGTGAAAAGGTCAAAGAAATAAGAAATTAAACTATACAGGTAGATTTTATTGGATAACTCAGTAACTATACAAAATTTTTAATTCCATCCAATTACAAAAGTATTCAGATCCAGGGGCTGGTTTGAAAAGTAGAATATTTTTCATGGGACGACCCCTTTAAACAAAAACAGCTCCACAATTCTGGCGTAAAATTCAACTAATATTGTTACACAAAGTGTGTGTGTGTGTGGGGGGGGGATGTATAATTCCTCCCACAACACATTTTTGACATAAGTTGCAAACCTCGCTTTTGCAACCTTTTAAATACCAGTTGCGACAAATTGTCCAAAGTGCTGTTTCTACGCCACTTTCCCAAAAGGGGACGCCTCGGCACAATTCTCTTCTTTAACACCAGGCATAAATTATAAGGGGTTGGCTCACTTCTCACTTAAAGGGGTTCTGCAGGTTTTAATATCTGATGATCTATCCTCTGGATAGATCATCAGTATCTGATCGGCGGCGGCCCGTCACCCGGGGCCCCCGCCGATCAGCTGTTTGAGAAGGCAGCGGCGCTACAGGAGCGCCGCGGCCTTCTCAGTGTTTACCCGCAGGCCAGTGACGTCACGACTAGTATCACTGGCCTGGGCGGGGCTAAGCTCCATTCATGGTGGCACACTATAGGAAAAAGCACCAGCCTCTCTGGTGGCCTGGACTGTGGGAGCACACATAGGCTGGTGCTTTTTCCTTTAGTGTGTGTGCACGACCACCGCTGATGGAAACGAGCAGTGATGGAAAAATGAATCCAGCCAGCAAAGGAAGCAATATGAATAATAACAATACATTAGTAAGTGCCTTGTGTTAACTTTCTCTACATGATAAATGCCACTTACTGAAGTGAGACGACCCCTTTAAGACAAGGGGCTGCTATAGATTTCTGTACAGGAGCACGGACTGCCAGAGCATGCGCCTCTTCATAAATTAGGCATAAAATGTCAGTCCACGAAAAATCTCCCCCAAAGTGTCTGTCCCTGATCACATTCATCACCCAGCCCGAGGAGCGGTAATAAATCTGGTTCAGGTCTATACGATTAGTAAATCGGCCCCATTACACGTTTTAGGGCGATGGCTTCTTGCATGAATTTGCGCCCGTGACTGCCTCGGTGTGATCATACATATACACGCAGAATGCTGACTACTATCCCCGAGATGGGAACATCCCTTTAAGTCCCATCTTCAATCTTGCTCCTTTTCCCACTTATTTCAGTAAACGTTTGCAATGTTTGCCAAAGAGCGGCCCCGAGTCGTCTTCAGCGGAAGCGCCGGCTGCCAAGCCTCCGACGAGAACGGCTTAAAACCATCTGCTCGGAGGGAAATATCCACATCCATGTGAGGGACTAATGAAAGGATCGCAACCTGGAGAGGCCTCCACCGTGCCAGCGGTGTGATGTCACGTAACGGACGTACTTCCTGCACGCATGTCGTTACCCGTAACCTCACTGCTGAAGGACATACACCGCAGGAGGGGGGGTGGACGCATCTCAGGGGCCAAACAACCACAACATGGCTGCTGGGCCCCAACCTTGGGGCTATTTTCTTGACTATGTAACGACGAACAGTTCTGACACCTTCTGGGTGTATACAGACTGGGTGCCCCCTAGTGGTGGGAGAGGGCTACAGTTTCAAAATATTAACCTGTTAATGACCAGGAAGGTCTGGGCCCTTTGTTACCAGATTCTCTATTTGTGTAGCCTCCCAGCATTTGCGTTACTTTTTTACTTTTTTGACAGCTGTATTGGGCCTGGTTTAATTTTTTCGGCACGTCTTGGGTTCACGCTGTACACGGGCGGTCCAAGACGAAGAATGTGGGCCAATTTAAGGGTGGCAGAAAGTGTCTTGGACGACCAACTACCATCTTGGATGGCAAAAGGGGACCCTTGGGATTGGCAGATCTGCAGCTGAAATGTATAGGAGGGCACCAGGTAAGTGTTCAGGGATCGACAACCTTCGGCACTCCAGCGGTTCCCAGCATGCTCCGTTCACTTCTATGGGAGTTATGAGAAGTGCAGAGCAAATGTGCATGCTGGGAGTTGTAGTTTCACAACAGCTGGAGCGCCGGAGGTTGCCCACCCCTGCCCTAGCTGATGCGAGTTTCTTTAAAGTTTTACACGATCAAAATCTGAACAATATCAGAACCCTAACGTTCGGCCAGGCCGTTAAAAGGGGTTGTCGAGCGGTATTACATTTATTTTTTTAACACAGGACACACAGTGGGTTAAAAAAGAAAAACAGAAGCCATACCCCCCCCCCCCCCAATCACGGTCCCCACCGCTCTACATGTCCAGGTTCTGGCTCAACACCCAGAAAACGCTTGCTCGTCCAGCCTCTAGCCACAGCGGTGACCTGCCATAGTCAGCGATCAGCGGAGCGGGTCTTTTCAACGCGTCAACCAGGACTAGAAGATGGAGAGAAGAGGGGGCCAAAGCCGACTTCGAGCATCAGCGCCTGTGAGATCTTAAAGAAGAACTCCCGCAAAAAATTTTATTCTCTGACCTGTTAGAAAGGTGCATGATATAATCTGTAGAGATTGTCATCTTCTTATCAGTGACTGTTTCTGTGAGTAATAACCTCTCTTCTTATTGTAGCTGGGTCATGTGACCAACTCCCTGACCTCCAACTGACCCAGGACAGGAAGCCAGTCACTGCTCTATTCATTCCTATGGGAGCCTCACTTTCAGTCTCATAGGAATACATAGAGAATTAGACTTCCTGTCCACACATAAGTCTCTGTGTGAGTTGGTGGGTCTAATTGCTGGTCACATGACACAGATAAGAAACTTCAGGATGATATAAGTCACAAATTCAGACACTGGTAAGAAAATGACATTCACTACAGATTACATCATGTACATTTCTAGCAGGACATGGAATAAAATTTTTGTCGGGAGTTCTTCTTTAACCCACTGTGAGAAATATTGAAAAAAGAAATGAATTTGTAGATGATCCCGTTAAAAAAAAGTTTTCTAGGAGCTCCATATTAACAGCTTATCAATATCAGATGGGTGGGGGTAAGACTCCCGACACCCCCGCTGATGAGCTGCTTGAAGAGGCTGCGGTGCTCAGGTGAGTGCTGCAGCCTCCTCACAGCTTACCAAGCACAGCGCCATAAACTGTATAGTGGCTGTGCTTGGTATTGCATTCACTTGAACGGCACGGAGCTGCAAATAGGCCATGTGACTGATGACATCACTGGCCTCAGACGAGAGACTAAAGCTCTGCAGCTTCTTTGAACATCTGATCGGTGTGAGTGTCAGGAGTTGGACCCCTACCGATCATCTAATCGATCATGTATCCCGAGGGTAGGTCATCAATATTCTACTCCCAGAAAACCCCTTTAATATGTGATTGGAAGGGGTCCAATATGATGCCTCACAGAACACCCACTAATGCTTAAAGGGGGTTATCCAATGTCTAAAAGATGCCCCCTAATGCCCGGGGCCCCTCATATAGATTATACTTACCCCGCTCCCTGCATCGCTCCTGATCCCCTCACGGCATCTCAAGTCACCCTAGCATCACCCGCGATACTAGGGAGGCTAGTCTCCATCATGGCCTGCTATTGGCTGCTCCCCCCAGCGTCGAAATGTGGCCGGGGACTAGCCTTCCTATCATTGTAGGTGACACTAGGGGGGTCAAGAAGAAGCAGCGGCCGTGCAGGGATCAGGAGTGAGGCGGGTGCCGAGGAGCGGGTTAATGGGCTTGTTTTAGACATTGGATAACCCCTTTAATAAGGCTGCCGTTAGACCGTACACCCTTTTCTTCGCCCCCCGTTTACCTCGGCAGTAGAGGTGCACGCAGTACCGCTCTTGTGAGGCCAGAGCAGACACACATGATGTCAGCAATGTCCACACGGCTGCAGGGGACATTGATCTGCGTGTGAAAGGTAACGGAGAGGTTCAGCTCGCAGGGTAAACACCAGCGGCTCCATATCAGAGCGGGCGACGGGGGCACCGAGGCAGGACTGCTGAGATCAAGGGAACTGCACAGAGCAAGGACCTGCTGACTGCACCAGGTGAGGAGAAGCTGTCAGCAGATCCGGAGAGAAGACGCCGGCGACCACCCATCACCAGATCAGAAGATGATGGGAGGAAATGATATCATCTGTACTGGGGTGGACCGGACATGCTGGGTTTCAGGGTCTTGCACATGCATGCTCGGCTGAGCCCAAAATACTTATGGATGAGAGTCAGGAGGAAAAGCTGTAGGAAGCCAGGAACTATACCAGGTGTATAGTGGCTCCATCCCTGTGTCAGCGGAGTAATCTGAGACACAATGGTTGTCAGGAACATGCACTCTGCCACACCTCAGGTACACTGTTACTAGGCAGGGCTTCCCTAGCAACGACACAGCAGAGTTACCTGTCCCTACAAAATACAGGACACGCTCCCGTAGATGTAGAAGTACGGCCAAATATACTAAATGTAAAACCGCAGTCATTTACGGTATCGCTGCACAATTAATGGCCACACAGACGAGCACGTAGGAGAATGAAAGACTGTAGTGAACTCCGACTGGATGGTATTAACATGATTTATAGTGCTGTGTGTCTCTGACCGCCCTCCACTGTAATGATTTATAATGCTGTGTGTCTCTGACCGACCTCAAGTGTAATGATTTATAATGCTGTGTGTCTCTGACCGACCTCCACTGTAATGATTTATAATGCTGTGTGTCTCTGACCGACCTCAAGTGTAATGATTTATAATGCTGTGTGTCTCTGACCGACCTCCACTGTAATGATTTATAATGCTGTGTGTCTCTGTCCAACCTCCACTGTAATGATTTATAATGCTGTGTGTCTCTGACCGACCTCAAGTGTAATGATTTGTACACTCATTAGACACAGCATTATAAATCATTACAGTGAAGGTCGGTCAGAGACACACAGCATTATAAATCATTACAGTGGAGGTCAGAGACACACAGCACTATAAATCATTACAGTGGAGGTCGGTCAGAGACACACAGCATTATAAATCATTACAGTGGAGGTCAGTAAGAGAGACACAGCACTATAAACCATTACAGTGAATGTCGGTCAGAGACACACAGCATTATAAATCATTACAGTGGAGGTCGGTCAGAGTCACACAGCATTATAAATCATTACAGTGGAGGTCGGTCAGAGTCACACAGCATTATAAATCATTACAGTGAAGGTCGGTCAGAGACACACAGCATTATAAATCATTACAGTGGAGGTCGGTCAGAGACACACAGCACTATAAATCATTACAGTGGAGGTCGGTCAGAGTCACACAGCACTATAAATCATTACAGTGGAGGTCGGTCAGAGACACACAGCACTATAAATCATTACAGTGGAGGTCGGCCAGAGACACACAGCACTATAAATCATTACAGTGGAGGTTGGTCAGAGTCACACAGCATTATAAATCATTACAGTGGAGGTCGGTCAGAGACACACAGCACTATAAATCATTACAGTGGAGGTCGGTCAGAGTCACACAGCACTATAAATCATTACAGTGGAGGTCGGTCAGAGACACACAGCACTATAAATCATTACAGTGGAGGTCGGCCAGAGACACACAGCACTATAAATCATTACAGTGGAGGTTGGTCAGAGTCACACAGCATTATAAATCATTATAGTGAAGGTCGGTCAGAGACACACAGCACTATAAATCATTACAGTGGAGGTCGGCCAGAGACACACAGCACTATAAATCATTACAGTGGAGGTTGGTCAGAGTCACACAGCATTATAAATCATTACAGTGAAGGTCGGTCAGAGACACCCAGCATTATAAATCATTACAGTGGAAGTGGGCCAGAGACACACAGCATTATAAATCATTACAGTGGAGGTCAGTAAGAGACACACAGCACTATAAACCATTACAGTGAATGTCGGTCAGAGACACACAGCACTATAAATCATTACAGTGAAGGTCGGTCAGAGACACACAGCACTATAAATCATTACAGTGAAGGTCGGTCAGAGACACACAGCACTATAAATCATTACAGTGAAGGTCGGTCAGAGACACACAGCACTATAAACCATTACAGTGAAGGTCGGTCAGAGACACACAGCTCTATAAATCATTACAGTGAAGGTCGGTCAGAGACACACAGCACTATAAATCAGTACAGTGGAGGTCGGTCAGAGACACACAGCATTATAAATCATTACAGTGGAAGTGGGCCAGAGACACACAGCACTATAAATCATTACAGTGAAGGTCGGTCAGAGACACACAGCACTATAAATCATTACAGTGAAGGTCGGTCAGAGACACACAGCACTATAAATCATTACAGTGAAGGTCGGTCAGAGACACAGCACTATAAACCATTACAGTGAATGTCGGTCAGAGACACACAGCACTATAAATCATTACAGTGAAGGTCGGTCAGAGACACACAGCACTAGAAATAACTAGAGTGGAGGTTGGTCAGAGACACACAACACTATAAATCATTACAGTGAATGTCGGTCAGAGACACACAGCACTATAAATCATTACAGTGAAGGTCGGTCAGAGACACACAGCACTATAAATCATTACAGTGAAGTCGGTCAGAGACACAGCACTATAAATCATTACAGGAGGTCGGCAGAGACCACAGCACTATAAATCATTACAGTGAAGGTCGGTCAGAGACACACAGCACTATAAATCATTACAGTGAAGGTCGGTCAGAGACACACAGCACTATAAATCATTACAGTGAAGGTCGGTCAGAGACACACAGCACTATAAATCATTACAGTGAAGGTCGGTCAGAGACACACAGCACTATAAATCATTACAGTGAAGGTCGGTCAGAGACGCACAGCACTATAAATCATTACAGTGAAGGTCGGTCAGAGACACACAGCTCTATAAATCATTACAGTGAAGGTCGGTCAGAGACACACAGCACTATAAATCATTACAGTGAAGGTCGGTCAGAGACACACAGCACTATAAATCATTACAGTGAAGGTCGGTCAGAGACACACAGCACTATAAATCATTACAGTGAATGTCGGTCAGAGACACACAGCACTATAAATCATTACAGTGAAGGTCGGTCAGAGACACACAGCACTATAAATCATTACAGTGAAGGTCGGTCAGAGACACACAGCATTATAAATCATTACAGTGAAGGTCGGTCAGAGACACACAGCTCTATAAACCATTATGGTCAAAAGATCAGAAACCACTAAAGAAATTAATGTTTGCAAACGAAGAGTGCTTTATGCAGTGAACACGCTCATCTAAAACTGGCCGAAGCACGGTCCTTCGCGTGACCAAGGACGGCCGTGTAGCAACGCAGCCATAATATTATAATATTGGATTATTTTGCGATTCTGGGGTCGCGGCCGTCCTCGGTCACACGATGGGTGTCACGGCCAAGGTTGCAGTGTAGCCCCGGCCCTGGATGTTCTTACACACACAGCCTGGCATGAACACCAGCACGTTCCCCACAACTTGCCAAATTCCCCATCTTCAGCCAAGGAGCTTCAGGTGGATTACACACAATACATTCCATTAAACCTGAGGGATTAGCTCGCCCGACACAGCGGTAAGCAGGAAAATCAGAGACAGCGAATATGCCACGAATACGACAGCAACATGGATCAGGGACGGGTGCACTGGTTCTTCCTTTTACCAGTATCGGCGGGGCTGACCCATGAAGATGTCCCAAGACATGAGGATCTTCTAGGGCTGGGCGATTAATCAAATTAATTTGATTAATTCACCAATTGCAAGCCTCACGATTTTATTTTTTAGGAAAATCATGAATTCGATTTTCCTAAAAAGGCGCCGGACATAGAAAAAAAAAAATCTCCCACCTGTCCTGCGCTCCTCTGCACTGTCCTGACCGCGTACAGCGTCAGGACGTAGTGCGCGCACTCTGACCTGATGCTGCACGCAGTCAGGTGACAGTACAGCGCCGGGAGACGAAGAGGGGCGCTGGACGTGGAGCGGAGCCGCAGGACAGGTGAGAGATTTTTTTTTTATTATTATTATGATGGTGGCTGATGTGAGGTCTGGAGGGGGCACAATGGGCTGATGTGAGGTCTGGAGGGGGCACAATGGGCTGATGTGGGGTCTGATGAGGGGACAGTGGGCTGATCTGAGGTCTGATGGGGGCACAGTGGGCTGATCTGAGGTCTGATGGGGGCACAGTGGGCTGATCTGAGGTCTGATGGGGGCACAGTGGGCTGATCTGAGGTCTGATGGGGGCACAGTGGGCTGATCTGAGGTCTGATGGGGGCACAGTGGGCTAATCTGAGGTCTGATGGGGGCACAGTGGGCTGATCTGAGGTCTGATGGGGGCACAGTGGGCTGATCTGAGGTCTGATGGGGGCACAGAGGGCTGATCTGAGGTCTGATGGGGGCACAGTGGGCTGATCTGAGGTCTGATGGGGCACAGTGGGCTAATCTGAGGTCTGATGGGCCGTGGCTGATGTGAGGTCTGATGGGGCACAGTGGGCTGATGTGAGGTCTGATGGGGGCACAGTGGGCTGATGTGAGGTCTGATGGGGGCACAGTGGGCTGATGTGAGGTCTGATGGGGGCACAGTGGGCTGATGTGAGGTCTGATGGGGGCACAGTGGGCTGATGTGAGGTCTGATGGGGGCACAGTGGGCTGATGTGAGGTCTGATGGGGGCACAGTGGGCTGATGTGAGGTCTGATGGGGGCACAGTGGGCTGATGTGAGGTCTGATGGGGGCACAGTGGGCTGATCTGAGGTCTGATGGGGGCACAGTGGGCTGATCTGAGGTCTGATGGGGGCACAGTGGGCTAATCTGAGGTCTGATGGGGGCACAGTGGGCTAATCTGAGGTCTGATGGGGGCACAGTGGGCTGATCTGAGGTCTGATGGGGGCACAGTGGGCTGATCTGAGGTCTGATGGGGGCACAGTGGGCTGATCTGAGGTCTGATGGGGGCACAGTGGGCTGATCTGAGGTCTGATGGGGGCACAGTGGGCTGATCTGAGGTCTGATGGGGGCACAGTGGGCTGATCTGAGGTCTGATGGGGGCACAGTGGGCTGATCTGAGGTCTGGTGGGGCCACAGTAGGCTTTTTTATTTATTTTGTTATATTTTTACTAACATAAGAAAATCGAGATTTAAATCGTGAATCGTCCAAAATTTAAAAAAAAAATGTAAAAAAAAAAATGTAAAAAAAAATCTATTTTTTTGGCCATATCGCCTAGCTCTAGGATCTTCTACATCAGAACAGTGAATGGATTCAGCCTTGAACAGCACTCATCACCTATCCCGATAGGGCATATGGACACCATAGAGGGGGGTGACTCAATTTGGATGAGCTTCAGGCTACATTCACACGACCGTATGTGTTTTGCGGTCCGCAAATTGCGGATCCGCAAAACACGGATACCGGCTGTGTGAATGTAGCCGGCCCTATGATAGAACTGCCTATTCTTGTCCGCGATTGCGGACAAGAATAGGACATGCTCTATCTTTTTGCGGGGCCGTGGATCGGACCTACGGATGCGGACAGCACATTGTGTGCCGTCCACATCTTTTGCGGCTCCATTGAAATGAATGGGTCCGCACCCGTTCCGCAAAATTGCGGAACGGATGCGGACCCAAAACTACGGTCGTGTGAATGCACCCTCAGTATGAGACATGGTAGTCTTCATGAGACAGCACCCTCTAAAAGGCGTTAGCCCATGAAGAACAGGATAGGTGATGGTTGCTTGGTGGCTGGGGAATCCACCAGGTGGGACCACCACAGATCACAAGAACCAGAAGTCCCCCATGTGAACGGAGAGGTAACGCACGGCCACCAATATCTTCTATGGATGTCTAAGCGTTGAATCCAGTCAGCTTCCCCTGGAGGTGGACCCCCGCCTATTCTTCCGATTGGCGGTGGTCCCAGTGGTAGGACCCCCTGTCACCATAAATTTATGGAGAGGTGGTCAATGTTGTTCGTGGGCCAAACCCTTTAAACACAGGTTCCTATGGAGCCACCTCCATAGGAACCTAATGTACTTGGGTCTAAAGCGTGATTCATGTAAGTGTATTACACCTGCCTTCAGGAATCTACGGTGCTGGACCAGAAGAACCGTCGGCCAACAGGAATCCAGACCAGGGGTTGTTCATGGCTTCCTCACAGAAACAGCGCCACACCTGTCTACCTGGTGGTGCCCGGTATTGCCCGATATAAAAGGTGGATGTATTTCTGCTGTCTGAAACATGTCGCAGTCACATGGACAGATTCAGTTCTGTGTGTGGGACAATTGTAGACCTGGTATCTCCTAAAGGGAGTCCTGCTGAGGAGAGCGGGAATCCATTTACATTGAGGTAAGTACTGCTCTTTATGCTTTATTTCTCTGCCTAAAACCCGGAGCTTTACAGTTATGCCTGGAGGTCTCTTTAAAAGACAAACATGTCTAAATGTACAGAGAAGCCTCACGCCTTGTGGTACCGGATGCACGCGCCGACCAACGCCATCCAGTCACGTGTAGGACTATAAAAGGTCCCAACCCACAATGACTTACCTCCTACCCACAGGACAGGGGATAAGTGTCTGATTGGTGGGGGCTCCCCCATCTGAACGGTAGACGTGCATGCATGTCCGCGGCTCCATTCGAGTCCAAAGCGCTCTTGTGTCGGCGGCAGTGGCCGTGTGGCAGCATTCATACGGAGGAACGTGGGCCCCCCATGACCAGCGGGGTCCCCCCTGCCAATCAGATACCTATTCCCCTATCCTGTAGATAGACAGGGTGTTGTAATGGGACCGACCCTTTAATATCAGCAAAAAAGATGCGAGGACTACGGGAACAGATGACAACTGGAGCCCCAGAAATAAGAAAAGGCCCCAGAGCAGCGTGCGTCCTGGTGACAACACAGATTGGGGGGGGTGAATATATATGCATCTAGAGGGGGAACTAAAATATAAATTGTGCTCTTGAGAAATTAAAGCTGTCTTACGACTGCTTACTACGGGCATCAAAGTCAGTTTTGTCATCATTCTACCTCTTTTCTTCAAGAGCTGAAATCAGACCGAGATGCGGAGCTGGAAGGAGGAGGAACTCGCCGCCCGGCTGGTGATGAAACCACCTTTCACCTCAGCGGGAAGGTCAATCTCCATGACCTTAGAATCTGGGGCTCAGAGAACCCACGGGGCCCTTATCGAGCGCATGAGGGACTCACCCAGAGTAAACGTGCTCCGTGCAACGAGCGGGTGCAAAGTCTACGGCTCCTTCTCTTCTGCAGAAGCCGCTCCTGCCTGGAAACAATCAGGGAACGGCTTATGTCACAGGTAGAGGAAGATCGGCCGAAACCGTAATGAAACTGCAAATGTGTGGAAGTCAGGGGGTCACTACCCCCCAGCCCCCCAGTTACAACACGTCGCACAGCAGGGTCCTGAAACTATCACTCTCAGCAGATACTCCTCTCTTATTCCTTGAGCCTGTAGGAGTACTCCCCTTGTACTCTGCAAGGAAAAAGGACAATTTTTGGGGGCGGGGGGAGGCGGACTGACTGCACTTAGCATGAAAAAATCATTTCCCGGGAGCGGTCTACATCACTGCTGCATATACAACGGTGAATAATTCAGAGGCCTCCACACGACACGTGACCTCACCCTGCTCCATATACTGAAGGGCTACACCAGGGACCAGGAGGTAAAAGGAACTGCCCAGGACTGAGATAAGGGACGGAATTTATCCAGAAACCCTGGAGGATCCCTTTAAGAAGTTGTCATCGCTTATATTTAGGAAGTACGGAAGCCATTGCTGGAGAGATGTAATGGTGCTGTTAAAGGGCATCTGTCAGCAGTTTTGTACCTATGACACTGGCTAACCTGTTACATGTGCACTTGGCAGCTGAAGACATCTGTGTTGGTCCCATGTTCATATGTGTCCACATTGCTGAGAAAGATGAAGTTTTAATATATGCAAATGAGCCTCTAGGAGCAACGGGGGCGTTACCATTACACCTAGAGGCTCTGCTCTCTCTGCAACTGCTGTGTCCTCTGCACTTTGACTGACAGGGCAGTGAAAATGTCATCACATCTGGCTCTGTGAATCAAAGTGCAGAGGCCGCATTAGTTGCAGAGAGAGCTGAGCCTCTAGGTGTAATGGTAACGCCCCCGTTGCACCTAGAGGCTCATTTGCATACATTAAAACATTTTCTCATCGATACAGACACATATGAACATGGGACCAGCACAGATGTCTTCAGCTGCCAAGTGCACATGTAACAGGTCAGCCAGTGTCATAGGTACAAAACTGCTGACAGATGCCCTTTAAAGGGTATTAGTGGGCACTGGTGGCACCAGGATTCACCGCTATATCCCGGGGGTGCACCTAGACCTACAACCGGAGACAGTGGCAGTGCGGGGGCAGCCGTCAGTTAGGGGTAAATCGGGACCAACTGTAGTACAATGAGGCAGATCCCCTGATGATGATGATGGGCTCTGAAGCTGCCACATCAGTCACTGGGCAGCCATGTAATCCACCGTTCGGAGCGCTCAGCCCGGGGTATATTCACACGTGCAGTTATCAATCACATCTTACGATGCGCCGTTTGAAGCCATAATCAGACACGGCTCATAAAAGAGAAGTTATAACACAGATACTGCTGCTCTTCATTGAATCCACTCCTGGTTTCTGCAGGTGTGAACATATCCTAACAAGTGGTGGTGGAAGGAGGAATCGGAGGACGTCCCCGAGACATTAGCCAGTATGTAATGATTGTCTGTGGTGAGGAAAACCCCTTTAAAAGGATCTGTCAGCAGTTTTGTCCCTATGACACTGGCTGACCTGTTACATGTGCACTTGGCAGCTGAAGACATCTGTGTTGGTCCCATGTTCATATGTGTCCGCATTACCGAGAAAAAGGAAGTTCTAATATATGCAAATGAGCCTCTAGGAGCAACAGGGGCGTTACCATTACACCTAGAGGCTCTGCTCTCTCTGTGCAACTGAAGCGTCCTCTGCACTTTGACAGGACCAGGTAGTGTAAATGCCATCATGTCTGGCCCTGACTTCTCCTAAAGTCATTAAAACTGCAGAGGGCGCGGCAGTTGCAGAGAGAGCAGAGCCTCTAGGTGTAATGGTGACGCCCCCGTTGCTCCTAGAGGCTCATTTGCATATAACAAAAGATCATTTTTCTCACCAATGTGGGTACATATGAACACGGGACCAACACAGATGTCTTCAGCTGCCAAGTGCACATGTAACAGGTCAGCCAGTGTCATAGGGACAAAACTGCTGACAGATGTCCTTTAACCCACAGCTTCCCACATTGCTTACTGCTTAATGACCAACGATCTGCACCTAAAGGACCAGACATCTTTTTTAGCAAGGACGCTCATGAAAGACCATTACTAGCTGATAGAAGGGGGTCCGGCTCCACCATCAATCGCCGTTGGCACCAGAGCCACAATGTCTACAATGTTGTGAATGAGTTTTCCACCACTTTATATAATTAGGCAAAGCTTAAAGAAGAACTCCCGACAGAAATTTTATTCCATGTCCTGCTAGAAATGTACATGATATAATCTGTAGTGAATGTCATTTTCTTACTGAATTTTTGACTTATATCATCCTGAAGTTTCTTATCTGTGTCATGTGACCAGCAATTAGACCCACCAACTCACACAGAGACTTATGTGTGGACAGGAAGTCTAATTCTCTATGTATTCCTATGAGACTGAAAGTGAGGCTCCCATAGGAATGAATAGAGCAGTGACTGGCTTCCTGTCCTGGGTCAGTTGGAGGTCAGGGAGTTGGTCACATGACCCAGCTACAATAAGAAGAGAGGTTTTTACTCACAGAAACAGTCACTGATAAGAAGATGACAATCACTACAGATTATATCCTGTACCTTTCTAACAGGTCAGAGAATAAAACATTTTGCGGGAGTTCTTCTTTAAAGGCAAAAGGGACGGGCAACTTTTTTATTTTATTCTGCAATTCTCCACTGTAACCAGGGCATTTATAGCAGCCACAGTCACTGGCAGAGCGGATCTGGGTTTCATAAGGGCCCTTTAACGCAAGCAGACAAATGGCTACGACTACGAACGATCGGTTCCTCATGTAAATGCGCTGGAAAAACCGACTAATAGCATTGCATAGGCAAACATGAAAGCGCTTGCTGTGAAAAAGGGGACTTCGTGTAGAAGTATGGGGGATAAATGATCACAGTAACAATCGTTAGTCCCCCCCCCCCATGCACTTGCCATTGGCCTGGGTAAAGGCCTTTTACACGTCAATCGGGGTTCGCTATGGTCCGATAGGGTGGTGTAAAAGGACTCTGCCATGCCGACTAGGACACTGCTGCTGCTTGTACTCACTATGCAGTGCCCATTGAGCTCAATGTAGGCTGAGAAAGAAAAAAAACAAAACACGCTTCCGTCTTCTCCAGCTGCAAGATTGCAGAAGATCAAAAACCAAGCTGTACTTATACAGTTGAACCGATGCAGAGTAGAAGTGAGGCAGAAGGTCTGAGACAGGGTAACTATATTTCGGGAACACATAGTGGAAGGCTCTGTTTCCTCCGGAACAACATCCTTCACTTAAAGGGGTTGTCCAGGTTCAGGGCTGAATCTCCATACACGCTGCCCTTCATTTCCATGCTCCCCTTGCGTCGCGCAGGGCAAGGTCGGTTTGTTGTGAGCCGGTATGCTAGGCAGAGACTTCCACCTAGCAGGGTCACCGGCTCACTACACAGACCTTTCCCTACGCGATTCAAGGCAAGGGGAGCGACTGAGCAAGGAAATGCCCCGACACTCCACTCCTACATGGTAATGCAGACAACCCCATAGGGTACGTAGAACCATGGGCGAGGCCGATCAGATCGGGGCCACACCGGCAGTCACCGGCCAACCATGACTTGCCACTTCCAGGGCTGGGTCAGGCCTGAGTCGGCAGGCAGGATAGTCAGCACATTTTAACTTCCGTAGTACAACTGCAAATCCCAGACTGACTGCAGGTCTAATGACCCGCACTACCAGCGTCACAGGGATCTAGGGCACTACAGGTTCATTAGATTTGGAGTTGGGCCAGGAACTGCACCCATATACCTGCCGAGGCCTTATTCATACAGTCAGTGTTCGGTCAGTGATTTTTGAGCCAAAACCAGGTGCAGATCTTTCCCTTATACCTTATGTCTGTGGAGGCTCCAATCCTGATTTTGGATCACAATCACTGACCAAACACTGACGTGTGAATGAGGCCTTAGTCTGCACCATTCTCTCCGCCACCAAGTACGACAGGACGGGGGTGAAACCTGGGAGCCCAGGCCTCCACTCCTAACTTTCTGGAACATTTGCTACCGATGCCTATAGGTGTACAGTACATGGGGGGGAGGAGCCAACACACCCCGGGGCCGCAGCGCTCACGCGGTTAGACAGCATGTGATTGGCCGTCCAGAAGTAAGCAGAGACTGGAGGAGGGATAATACAGGCGATTAGTGGTTACCAAGGCCACACTTTTCATCCAGACAGCACACTGACCCGTTCAGTTCTATGGGGCCACGCAACCTACAGACATGCCCGTGGGCGCAAGGCTGGGTTTCCGTTTTTTTTTTGCGGATCCATTGTAACAATGCCTATCCTTGTCAGCAAAACGGACAAGAATATGACATGTTCTATCTTTTTTGCGGAACGGAATGGAGTACCTTCTATTTTTTTTTTTGCGGACCCATTGAAATGATTGGTTCCGCACACAGTCCGCAAAGAAAAAAAAAACGGAACGGACAAGGAAACAAAATATGGACATGTGAATGAAGCCTAAACTGTGGTAATTAATGGACAACCCCTTTAATTAGGTGCTGTAACTGCCTAACATTGACTTCTGATCCCGCACCACTTTGCTGTCAGGGAACGGAAACGCTTCTTTTCTGCCATATATGAGTGAGAGGAAAGCATCCGATACAGCGCAACAAGCCGCCCCGATACAGCGCAACAAGCCGCCCCGATACAGCGCAACAAGCCGCCCCGATACAGCGCAACAAGCCGCCCCGATACAGCGCAACAAGCCGCCCCGATACAGCGCAACAAGCCGCCCCGATACAGCGCAACAAGCCGCCCGATACAGCGCAACAAGCCGCCCCGATACAGCGCAACAAGCCGCCCCGATACAGCGCAACAAGCCGCCCCGATACAGCGCAACAAGCCGCCCCGATACAGCGCAACAAGCCGCCCCGATACAGCGCAACAAGCCGCCCCGATACAGCGCAACAAACCGCCCCGATACAGCGCAACAAACCGCCCCGATACAGCGCAACAAACCGCCCCGATACAGCGCAACAAACCGCCCGATACATCGCAACAAACCGCCCGATACATCGCAACAAACATCAGGACAGAAGAGAGATCTGCGCTGCTCAGGACAGTCTGCGCTGGATACAACTGTAACAAACCCTCAGCTGCCAGAAGCAGCTGGCTTTCAGGTTCTGAGCATAAACAGGGATGTTCCTATTTACTGACAACAAGCAGAGATCCTAAAGATGGTGAGGAACTTTAGTACAAAGTATATTAGCAGCTTTGTGATGTCGGAGGACACAAATGGCGCCTGTGCTGCGTGACATCACATGACCAGTGGAAGGAAACAATGAAGGTTCCTATTGAGTGACAGCAAGCAGAGGTCTTGACACTGATGTATACTGAAAAGCTGCAGAACATTGCATTTTCTATGAATAAGTCACATCTGTAGTGAAAACACGTCATCTTTGTCAGAAAGTGTCATGTGTCTCGTTAAAATGACAACTGGGCGGAGCCTGGCGGACGTCATTACATATCAGTGAGGACCAGTTATTTATGCGGTGGATCCAGCGGGAATGTGAACAGAGGCTTAGCTTTATTTGCTGAATACCCCTAAAATATACTAAACCACAAATGGGGCGTCTGACAACGGGCACAATATACCCCTAGGGGTGACCCACCACCCGCTAGGAAAGGGCCCATCACGTGAGACCCGGGCAGGAGAGGTCATCAGGGGCTGGTTATACAGGGGTTAGAAAGATGCCCCAAAACACACTGCACCTGTCAGGAGGGGACCCCAAAAATAACCTGGAAAACAGGGGAGCACCGCTCACAACCCTGAACCCCCATACAGATTAGGGATTAGAACAAATATCATAAAGAGGAGAAGGCAAACGTGATCCTCACAATACACTGCCCCCCTCAATGTTCAGGCAGGGCGACCCCACAACACACTGCCCCCCTCAATGTTCAGGCAGGGCGACCCCACGACACACTGCCCGCCTCAATGTTCAGGCAGGGCGACCCCCACAACACACTGCCCCCTCAATGTTCAGGCAGGGCGACCCCACAACACACTGCCCCCCCTCAATGTTCAGGCAGGGCAACCCCACAACACACTGCCCCCCTCAATGTTCAGGCAGGGCAACCCCACAACACACTGCCCCCCTCAATGTTCAGGCAGGGCAACCCCACAACACACTGCCCCCCTCAATGTTCAGGCAGGGCAACCCCACAACACACTGCCCCCCTCAATGTTCAGGCAGGGCAACCCCACAACACACTGCCCCCCTCAATGTTCAGGCAGGGCGACCCCACGACACACTGCCCCCCTCAATGTTCAGGCAGGGTGACCCCACGACACACTGCCCCCCTCAATGTTCAGGCAGGGTGACCCCACAACACACTGCCCCCCTCAATGTTCAGGCAGGGTGACCCCACAACACACTGCCCCCCTCAATGTTCAGGCAGGGCGACCCCACAACACACTGCCCCCCTCAATGTCCAGGCAGGGCGACCCCACAACGCACTGCCCCCCTCAATGTTCAGGCAGGGCGACCCCACGGTACACAGCACCCCTTAATGATCAGGCAGGGCGACCCCACAACGCACTGCCCCCCTCAATGTTCAGGCAGGGCGACCCCACAACACACTGCCCCCCTCAATGTTCAGGCAGGGGGACCCCACAACACACTGCCCCCCTCAATGATCAGGCAGGGCGACCCCACAACGCACTGCCCCCCTCAATGTTCAGGCAGGGCGACCCCACAACGCACTGCCCCCCTCAATGACCAGGCAGGTCGACCCCACGGTACACAGCACCCCTCAATGATCAGGCAGGGCGACCCCACGGTACACAGCACCCCTCAATGATCAGGCAGGGCGACCCCACGGTACACAGCACCCCTCAATGATCAGGCAGGGCGACCCCACAACGCACTGCCCCCCTCAATGTTCAGGCAGGGCGACCCCACAACGCACTGCCCCCTCAATGTACAGGCAGGGAGACCCCACAACGCACTGCCCCCCTCAATGACCAGGCAGGGCGACCCCACAACGCACTGCCCCCCTCAATGTACAGGCAGGGCGACCCCACAACACACTGCCCCCCTCAATGTACAGGCAGGGAGACCCCACAACGCACTGCCCCCCTCAATGACCAGGCAGGGCGACCCCACAACACACTGCCCCCCTCAATGACCAGGCAGGGCGACCCCACAACGCACTGCCCCCTCAATGTTCAGGCAGGGCGACCCCACAACACACTGCCCCCCTCAATGTACAGGCAGGGGGACCCCACAACACACTGCCCCCCTCAATGTACAGGCAGGGGGACCCCACAACACACTGCCCCCCTCAATGTACAGGCAGGGGGACCCCACAACACACTGCCCCCCTCAATGTACAGGCAGGGGGACCCCACAACACACTGCCCCCCTCAATATACAGGCAGGGGGACCCCACAACACACTGCCCCCCTCAATGTACAGGCAGGGGGACCCCACAACACACTGCCCCCCTCAATGTACAGGCAGGGGGACCCCACAACACTCTGCCCCCCTCAGTGACTAGGCAGGGTGACCCCACAATACACTGCACCCCTCAGTGACCAGGCAGGGGGACCCCACAATACACTGCACCCCTCAATATACAGGCAGGGGGACCCACAACACACTGCCCCCCTCAATGTACAGGCAGGGGGACCCCACAACACACTGCATCCATCAATGACCAGGCAGGGTGACCCCACAACACACTGCGTCCATCAATGACCAGGCAGGGTGACCCCACAACACACTGCGTCCATCAATGACCAGGCAGGGTGACCCCACAACACACTGCGTCCATCAATGACCAGGCAGGGTGACCCCACAATACACTGCACCCTCAATGACCAGGCAGGGTGACCCCACAATACACAGCACCCCTCAGTGACCAGGCAGGATGACCCCACAATACACAGCACCTCTCAATGACCAGGCAGGGTGACCCCACAACACACTGCACCCCTCTCAGTCACCGGACATGACCCCGGGCCCCCCACAGCCACACTCCCCGGGGCCCCTCTACTCACAGTCCAGGTGCTTCTTCTTGGGTCCCATGATTTCGTGGGTCGTGGCCTTGCAGACAGTCTTGGAGACGGCGGAGCCGGTGACGCTGTGCTGAGCCGCCGTGATGCGGTCCGTGATGCTCTGCCCGGACATGGCAGCTTCTCCTAACCGCACAGATCAGAGAGATGAGGCCCGGGACGTGGGATCCGGTGTGACCAGACCAGCCGCACACCTGCTCATGGAGAGGAGCGTGCCCCACTCACACGGACACTCCCGGGCCGGCTCACGCCCTTGAAGCACGCCGGGGACCCGCCGGTACTGGCCGCCGAACGGCGCTGAGTGTCAGAGAACGGGAGCAGAGGGGAAAATGGCGGCGCAGCTCCACCTCAGAGCCGTGAGAGAGCCCGGTGGCATCACGTGACCCAGGGGCGGGGCGTATCCAGAGGGTCTGTTTCCCTGAGGGGCGGGGCTTTCCAGAGAAATCTACTGTGTGGGCGGAGAATTCGTGTAAAACCCTGAACGAGGGCGGGTCAAATACGTGGGAACCAGTAATGTGGGTGGGGCGTGTAGATGACCACGCCTAGTTTCAGGGCTATGGTTTGAGCGCTGCCAGTCACCAGTCCACTACACCAGTAATCCCAGTATAGCCTTACACTCTCAGTCATATATGAACTTATTCATACAGCCACTTCTCTAAAAATGGAAACAGCCCCATACAAGGCAGTGAGAATTGGGTGACAACTCCTGTCACTCAGCTTTCCTAGTGTCCTGAGTGAGGCATGGCTGTGATTTTCTGTGTTGCCCATAGCAACCAATCAGAGCTCAGCTTTCATTACTGAATCTGCTCTAGGAAAATAAAAGCTGAGCTCTGATTAGTTGCTTTCAGACAGTATAAATCTGAGACAACTGATATAAAGCTGGGTGACCGACAACTGATGCAGCTGCTGCTGTACCTCACATAGGGGTTGTCACTTATCTTTCCTCTCAGTAGGAATGCGAATTCCCAATAATTGCCCTGTCAGGCCTGCTCATGGGGGTGTCCCAAAGATTTTGCTGCACAATTTTACCACCAAATCACCTATAATGGTGGATATTTTAGTTGTTACCCAACTGTCAGAAACTGATAAGCAGAGGCGACTCATTTTTTTTAGAAAATTATACCCGAAATCCACGCCAGCTGGGAAATTTCAGTTCTGGCGCACAGACAGCCCGCAATCATAAGGCATGCGCCAGCGGACAGCAGATTAAGGTGCTGTTCACATCTTGCTTTTGCTACTTTTAGACACACAGTAAAAAAAAGTTTACAAACGTATGCAATTTTGTGGTTTTCTATCCTTTTTTTTAACGTATACATTTGACAGATGTGCATACGTTTCAGTGTTTTGTATAATAAGTTTTTGTGAAACCTTTAGTTTTTTTTTTTTAAATAATGATTTGAAGGCCAATTAGAGTCAAGACATACGTTACTCTACGTTTTTTCTGCACCCCTGCTGGTCGTGTGCATTCCCATTGACTTGAATGGGTCCGCGATCCGCATGATGACATGTCCTATCTTTTGCAGAGTGGAGGCACGGATTGGAAGCTCGCGGAAACACTACAAAGCGCTTCATAGTGTTTCCCTGGGCTTCCAATCTGTGCCTCCGCACCTCAAAAGATAGAACATGTCCAATCTTTTGCCGTATCATGCGGATGGGTCTGCATCCGCATTACGAAGTGCACACGGCCGGTGCTCGTGCATTTGCAGTCCACAGCACAGGCATGGAGCCACTACTCTCGTGTGAATGACCAACATATAAGAGCCCGGTTGTAGTAAAGGTCCTATCAAGGGTTTTGTGATGTTCAGTGCTACTCTACGCAGTGATCCGCTATGATGGACACTCGGTGAATGGTAGCGGTTCCGGCGGTCCCATCAGGAATATCCATGTGGGAATGTAAAGTGGGCGTTTGTAAAATGAAGGACAGAAGAAGACCTCAGCTCATCGCCAAGTCAGCAAATGCGCCACAATCAGCCGAGCCGAAGCCCGTGCACATTATATAACAGCAGCACTTAGCAGAACGGATGCTGAGATTAAAGGCGCTGTAGGATTCTTCCCTTTTTCCTTTGTATATGGCAAAGATCCAGACAATTCAAAGAAATTATGTGTCTTGGAAGAGGACCTTTCACCGCTCCTGACAGGCCTGTTTTAGTAACGGCTCACATTCCCCATGTAATGCCGGTTCTGCAGCATCTATTCTTATGACTCTATGTTGTGCCTTTCCTCCATTATTCTTGCTAGAAGTTAGGAATGAATAGCCAGCAGATTGCAGTGAAGGTACAGACGGGTATTACCAGTTGGGGGGGGTGTCTCTAGACATTTTGACATTGTTAGCACTGATTGGATAGAGTCAGACTGCAGGGATATACCTCCAACTGCTAACACCCATCTGGCCCTTCATGGCAGACTGCTAGCAATTGATTGACAACTTCTAGCAGGAATAATAAAGGATGCAATGAAGAAACAGCTGGATGTCACCAGTTGGGGGGGTGTACCTAGACATTCTCACACTGGTAGCACTGATTAGATAATGTCAGACTGTGCAGGGACATGCCTCCAACTGGTAACACCCAGCTGGACCATCATGACAGACTCATTCAAAAATTCTAGCAGGAATAATAAATGATGCAAGGAAGTTACAGTTTGGATTTACAGTACCTGTAGAGAGGTGTCCCTAGACATTTTGACATTGGTAGCACTGATTGGAAAGTGTCAGACTGTGCAGAGACATACACCCACCTGGTAACACCCATCTGGACCTTTATTGCAAACTGCTAGTAATTTATTCATAACTTCTAGCAGGAATAATAAATGGGGCATGGGGCCACTGTTCTCATGATCATGGGGGTCCTAGCAGTAGGATCCCCACCGATCTAATAGTCATCTCCTATCCTGTGGATAACTAGAAGATAACTACTAACAACCGGAATACCCCTTTAAAGGGGTATTCCCATCTTAGACAATGGGGGCATATGGCGGGGACCCGCACCTATAACGAGAACGGAGCGGGGAGCGCTGTGCCTGGAGGACCCCAGGTTTCCCGGGGTCCGGCCACCACCAGACTCAGCTCCCATAGAAATGAATGGGAGTGCACTGCGCATGCGCGGCCATAGCTCCCGTTCATTTCTATGTAGCCGACAGAAATAGACGAGCCAGTGCCCCATAGAAATTAATGAAGGGTGGCTGCTCATGCGCAGTGCGCCCTTCGTTCATTTCCCCCCTCCGTTCTAGATATAGGTGCGGGTCCTATCAGACAATGGGGGCATATCCTAGCGATGGGAATACCCCTTTAAGCTTTATGTATCCTCTTTTTAAAGATGTGTCAAAAGATAATAGGAGAGGGGGCACATACTTTTCGTGGCACCTTATTATAAAATAGACATGGACTCTTTGACAGGGGTCATATAAAGTGTAGATTCCAGCCATGGGCTAATGTTAGTCTTTCCTCCGCACTTATTCAGAGTCATTAACCTTACAAACTATGTTGTAAACAGGAAATGCCAGGGTTTGACATCACCCGTGGCGGGAGCGAGCAGCTCTGCAGGACCGGCCCTGGTCATCTGTACATTTTAGATGTCCTCGAGTCGTCCTCATCCGTCAGGATCTGTCCCTGGAAAGGCTGGGTGACAACCACTGAGCTGGGGTAGACGTTCTGTATATCCATGCCACACATAAAGGCTGTATACTGCTAGTGACTGTGTCCGTTCTTGCGGTCTGCAAAATACGGATGAGGTCCGGATGCATGCTGAAATTTTCACGGGTTCTACTGTTAAAAAAAAGCCTATTCTTGTCCAGAAAACGGACAAGAATAGGACAGGTTCTATCATTTGTGGCCCAGCCCCACGGATGCGGACAGCCAAACGAAGGGGTCTGTGTGCGATCCGCAAAAAATATGGATCAGACACGAGCTAAAATACAATCATGTGCGTGAGGCCGTATCCGCTTTGTGGTCAGCAAATCACAGATTCGCAGAATATGGGTGTGGTCTGTGGTGTTGGTTTTCTACATCTTTTTTGCGGACCCATTATGTTCAATGGGTCCGTGGTCTGCATTTTGCAGACATATTCTATCTTTTTGCGGAACGGACATACAGATGCGGAAAGCACAGATGATGCATGTCCGTTCCGCAAAAGGATAGAACACGTCCCATACTTGTCTGCAAAATGTGGATCGCGGATGCATTGAGGTCAATGGGTCCACAAAAAATGCGGATGCAACACAGACAGCATACGTATTTTCCAGATCTACGATTTGCGGACTACAAAATAGATACGGCCATGTGCAAGAGGCCTAAGGCCCCTTTCACACGACAGTATTTTTTGCGGACTCCGACCCATTCATTTCTATGGGTCCGCAAAAAATACTGAGAGCATACGGTGTGCTGTCCGCACCCGTATGCCCGTTCCGTAGCCCCGCAAAAAAAAGTAGAACATGTCCTATTCTTGTCCGCAAAACGGACAAGGATAGGCAATGTTACAATGGATCCGCAAAAAAAACGGATGCCATACGGACGGCATCCGTTTTTTTTGCAGATCCGCAATTTGCGGACCGCAAAACACAACGTTCGTGTGAAAGAGGCCTAAGGCTGATACTGCAGGTAGCCTGTGGTATGGAGACACACCCATGTGAGGTGCTGCACTTATGTAACAGGTAGACTGTACTGTAATTTGTGTTTGTGAAGACACTGCACCGTATATACTGCACATTCGTGGCAGTGTAGGGGTTAACTGCCAGGTAATGAAGTAATGCTGAGCTGAGTCAGGAGTCAGTTTAGGGGTCACATTGAAAGCACCCCCATGCCATGAGCACATTCCTAATGGTTAGAAATAGGGGAGCTTCTGAGGATTATGTGGTCAGAGCACCCAGAGAGGACAGCAGCAGAGAGTGTGCTTGGAGAGAACCAGCCACATACTGCATGGGAGTTAGCTAGCTGGTGGAGGTGAGTGGCGCTCACAAATGGGTGCACTACCTTGGGCTTAGAGAAGATAACACCAGCAGCAGAGAAGTGTAGCCTAAAGCAGGGGCAACCGACGTGCACTTCCAAGCCCCTGGACCTGTGACTACCCAGGTCAGCAAGAACCGACCTGTCAGCGTGCCGCAAGTAGAGAAACACATGTTTAAAAAGTGTCCAGACTGTGCGTGTGATGCCTTTTATAATATTGCTGTGCACCAATCAGGAGCGGACTGGGAACTTAAAGTGGCCCTGGAAAAAATACTAATCGTGGCCCCGTTTTGTAGTTGGGTCCAAACTGATGGAAGGCAGGGCCAGCAATACCATATTGTGGCACATTAGACCACCCCAACAGAGCCAAATACCACAGTCCATCACAAAATACTGCCAGCAGCACAAAATACATCCCCAAAAACTTCCACTGGCCGGCCGCGAGGAGGGCTCAGGCGGCCCCCTAGGCATCAGCTCACCGGGAAATTTCCCTGTAAGGTCTATGGCCAATCTGCCCCTGGCACCAATGGGACAGAAGAGCTGTTGGGCCCCCTAAGAAGGGGCAAAACTTGCACCCCAGTGCTAACAGGACCTCCCATCTACCATGCACCCTGTATACTGCATTATTTGTATGCGCCAGTCATCCCTTTTGGTGCATTATAAGCACATCGTCCACACTCCACTGCAGCACCCGGGATGGCAATTCTTATAAGGTGCATTAAGGAAATGCCCTGATTTTATGGGATGTCTCCGTGACAGATTCCCTGTCTATGGGTTGTACACAGCCTCCTTTCTCTAGGCAGTGGTAAGCCGATGGGGGGGTCTGACTGCTGCAACCTGCAGTGACCGGCTGTTATCACTGGATCCTGTATTATTACACAGCGCCCCCTGGAGGCAACAGGTCACCACCAGGAAATTAGGCATCCTCTGCAAGCACTTTATAATGTTTCTCCCTCTGATTTGGAAGGGGGCTTATAGAACATGTACAGTCCATAAAGATTGTCTATAAAGACAGTCTTTCTTTGGATGCCGAATTCATGTGTGTAGAGCGCTCATATACAACCACTATGGGTGTGAACTTTTAAACATCCCTGTCCTTGAGTTCTTAGACTGTACCTCCATGGGGCACACAGAGTAAATCCGCCAAAATTATGGAATGCAAAAGTTCTCCTCCAAGAAGAAAGTACAAAGTCTTATGGAGGCTTATGGAGTGCCTAAGGGTCTGTAATAATAACCTTTGCCCTGTGCATGGCCCTTTGAGGTTATAGGTCAGTGCATAAGTAACATCCTTGCAGAGCCCATATCTAATGTCCATGGGCGACTTTACCCTTCCTAAGTGCATCCCTTGGTTTCTACGCCCTCTTGTGGAAGTTGGGTGATGGTGCAGGATCTGTGGTCCTGGAGCTGATTGTGGTCATGCACACGAGCGTTGTCGGCCGGTGCCCAAATTGTGGCCCGCAAACAACGGTTCCGCAATATACAGGCACCGGCTGTTTGTACACCACATCACTGGTGTGCACCCGATCTCTTGAATGGGTCTGCAATCCGGAAGGTGCGGAACGGAGGCACGAAACCCCACAGAAGCAGTACGGAGTGATTCTGTGGGTTTTCTGTCCATGCCTCCGCACCTCCAAAAAGTAGCGCGTGCGTCGGGCTGGTCTGTGATGGAGAAACGCAGTAGAATAAGGGTCCATTCACCCGTCTTGTTTTTCTTTCCTGATCCGATCCGCATCTGATCCGCAAATCATGCGGATAGGATGCGGATCCATTCATTTCAATGGGTCCTGAAAAAATGCAGACAGCACTCCGTATACTGTCCGCATCCGTTGTTCCATTCCGTTATGCGGATCCTCAAATAGGATAGAGCTTGTCCTACTTTTGTCCGCCTATGCCATCCGTGGTTCCATTATAGTCAATGGGTCCGCAAAAAATGCGGATGATATGCGGAATGCATCAATATGTCATCCGCATATCATCCGCAATTGCGGATCCGTTTCCAGGAAATAGAAAGAAATACCCTACCAACATATATTCCTCCTTCCTTCCTGGAACGGATGCGGATGTACAATTGGTAAAAACTGAAGGTTTTTGTGGAAACACGAACCGAAATTCTGGAAAAGAAAAATACGGACGTGTGAATGAAGCCTCATCCTTGAACATTGCTGTACGCTGGGATACAGCCTTCTGTCGAAGATGTACGCCGGGAGATTTTTGCAAGACCTAGAGATGAAAAAATACAGAGCGCCCCCTAAGTAACCAGCGGCGAAGTTCGGCTGTGGAATATGGATGTTTGCCCATCCGGATTCCATCATCATGTGAGGTAAACCTTCACCTAGCTCTGACCATCTCCCATGTGATCGTCACTGATGGGACTGTGATCAGACATGTTCTCCTGTAAATACCTGAAAGTCCCCATACAACACAGGTGTGCTCGCTGTTTTATTACCACACGGGGGGGGACACCATATACCTCCAGGCAGTGGAAAGAAAAATCCTGGGCCCAGACAAGGAGTCTCCATCTGCGGCATCAGCCCCTGGACCACACACCTGCAGATCAGTCTGCCTTGGTCAGTATGTCCAGAGGTCTACAGGTCTCCAGACATGGGGAACCTGTTCCAAGCAGGCAGCAGGACCCGGACAGGCATGACGAGACACTGAGGTGACATTATTTTGTCCACCCTGGGTAATATTTTTTATTATTATTATTTTTATTTAATTTTTTTTTTTAACAGAAGTGAATATAAAACGTTCACTTTGTTCTTCTCCATAAAACAAATGCTTGATCATAACAATCAAGGGGTTTCCTTCTCACCGACAGCCCCTTTAAAAGAGAGTTGTAGTTTGGGGAGATCCCCAACAAATAGCTAATTTTATACTTTTTTTTTTCCTGCAGCGGCCACTACAGGGCATAAGTAGTATTACATACTGCCATTCAAATGATTTGCTCCTGGTCCCAAGAAAGTGAGAGGCGCTGTTGGTTAGCGGCACATCAATTTCTGCAGATTTCAATGCAAAATCCACATCTGTTTTGTGCAGATTTGCTTCAGATTCGGAGCGGATTTTACTGGTTTATCGTTCACGTTACTACTGCAGCCAATCACTGCCCACAGTGGTCATCTGTGCATGAACAGGACATGACCACTGAGGCCAGTGTTTGGCAGCAGCAGTCATGTGAGTGACGGTTATGACGTCATTGCAGCAGGACCAGTGGGGACCCTACGAGGTGGAGCTGCAGAACATTGAAAAGGTGTGGCCTTTTTCTAAAAAAAACTTCTTTGGATGGGATTAGAAAAATATGGATGGCGTCTTCCAGAAACAGTGCCACTTGTATGCATGGACGGTGTGCGGTACTGCAGGTCAGCCCCATTCTTATGACTGCTGCAATACCAGCTACAGTCCGTGGACAAGAGTGGCAGCCATGTTTTTTGCTCCCTTATAGGCGTTATCTTATGACTGATGTAAAAAATGTAAATCAGACATCATATAGTACATGACAATCTCTTTCTAACAAAGCTAGAACCAGCCCTGTACCTCACATGGATCCAGAGCATTGCTCCAATTGCTAGAGTGTCTTCAGGCTGGAAGCTCAGGGGTGTGTCCTTTCTGCTGCAGCTGAAGGGATTACTGTCAAGGCTTCTAACAGAACATATAGCTGGTGGCGGTTGAGCATGTGCGACCACCTCAGTGAGGTGGAAAAGAAAAAAGGAAAAAAAACAAACAGCAGGTGGCGCTATACAGAGACATTTCATTCAATAACTCACTGGCTATACAAAATTTTTAATTACATGCAATTACAAAAGTATTCAGATCCAGGGGCTGGTTTGAAAACTGTAGAATATTTTTCATGGTACAACCCCTTTACTTTCACACTGGTGTTTATATATTCCGGTATTGAGTTCCGTCATAGGGGCTCAATACCGGAATAAAATGCTTCAGTTTTGTCCCCATTCATTGTCAATGGGGACAAAACTGAACTGAAGACAATGGAGCGCTCCTAGAAGCATTCCGTTCTGTCTCCAGACCGGAGAACAAACCGCAACATGCTGCGGTTTGCTCTCCGGTCTGGGCATCCGCACCAAGACGGATCCAGAATGACCCCCAATGCAAGTCAATGAGGACGGATCCGTTTGGTGTGACACAGTAGTAAATGGATCCGTCCTCCCTTGACTTTCAATGGAGTTCATGCCGGATCCATTTAAGAGATGCTAAAGATAATACAACCGGATCCGTTCATTATGGATCCACATGGCTGTACTATCAGCACGGATCCGGCAGGTGAAGGGGCTAACGCGTGATATTCAGGACAAACAGTGGAAGTCTCACATCTAGGACCCGCTTTATACCCAAATCTCAGACAGGAAGAAATTACCTGTGCAAATAGACACTGTGTAATAATACTGTATGCAAAGTGTCCACGAAAGTGAGATTAACCCCGAATAAAGGAACTCTTCCTGCCTCCATTGTATTCTTATTACTGCTTGTTTGCTGTGTCTTGTGCAATGCTGGAGGCCAAACACGTAAGAAGCCGGGGGAAGGAACAACCTGGAGGACAGCCATGCTCACCGGACTCCCCTATAAGCCCTGAGTGAGTCAGTAAGGGGATAAATGGCTGCCAGATACATACAGTGCCGCTTATCTCCTGGAGAAACATAGGATTCGATGGGTTAATGAGCAACCTAGAGCGCCCCTCCAAAAACGGAGTCAGAAAAATTCCCCTCCATAATCAGCAACAGCAGTGTTCCCATACTGTAAAGATAACGCCCCATAAGCTGTCAGTAGAGTGCCCCCCATAAACAGTCAGAAAACTGCCCTTCTCAATGAATGGTTCAGAAGATTGCCCCCATAAACTTTGTGAAAAGCTCCCCCTCCCCCATTAAAATATCAAAAAAGTTCCCACAGTTCCAGAAGAATTCCCCAATAAACAGGGGTACACCTAGCCTTTCTGCTCCCTGAGGCGAAAACTGAAACAACCCCCCCCATGCAAATTTCTTAACCTAATCCCTTCCCTTCAGCCCATGGCCCTTCCACTGCCCCCCTCTTGCCCCTACCTGGTGCTGTCTGAGGCGATCGCCTCACCTGACCCCATTGGTGGTGCACCCCTGCCAATAAACAATATGAAAAAGCGCTCCATAACAGTACTAGCCCTCCATAAACAGCGTCAGAAGAGTGCCCCCATAAACAGTGCCAGAAGAGTGCCCCCATAAACAGTGCTAGAAGAGTGCCCGCCATAAACAGTGCTAGAAGAGTGCCCCCATAAACAGTGCTAGAAGAGTGCCCCCATAAACAGCGTCAGAAGAGTGCCCCATAAACAGTGCCAGAAGAGTGCCCCCATAAACAGTGCTAGAAGAGTGCCCGCCATAAACAGTGCTAGAAGAGTGCCCCCATAAACAGTGCTAGAAGAGTGCCCCCATAAACAGTGCTAGAAGAGTGCCCCCATAAACAGTGCTAGAAGAGTGCCCCCATAAACAGTGCCAGAAGATTGCACCCATAAACAGTGCTAGAAGAGTGCTCCCCATAAACAGTGCTAGAAGAGTGCCCCCATAAACAGTGCTAGAAGAGTGCCCCCCATAAACAGTGCCAGAAGATTGCACCCATAAACAGTGCCAGAAGATTGCACCCATAAACAGTGCTAGAAGAGTGCCCCCCATAAACAGTGCCAGAAGATTGCACCCATAAACAGTGCTAGAAGAGTGCCCCATAAACAGTGCTAGAAGAGTGCCCCCCATAAACAGTGCTAGAAGAGTGCCCCCATAAACAGTGCTAGAAGAGTGCCCCCATAAACAGTGCTAGAAGAGTGCCCCCCATAAACAGTGCCAGAAGATTGCACCCATAAACAGTGCTAGAAGAGTGCCCCCATAAACAGTGCTAGAAGAGTGCCCCCCATAAACAGTGCTAGAAGAGTGCCCCCATAAACAGTGCTAGAAGAGTGCCCCCATAAACAGTGCCAGAAGAGTGCCTGCCATAAACAGTGCTAGAAGAGTGCCCCCCATAAACAGTGCTAGAAGAGTGCCCCCATAAACAGTGCTCGGAGAGTGCCCTCCATAAACAGCGCCAGAAGAGTGCCCCCATAAACAGTGCTAGAAGAGTGCCCCCATAAACAGTGCTAGAAGAGTGCCCCCATAAACAGTGCTAGAAGAGTGCCCGCCATAAACAGTGCTAGAAGAGTGCCCCCATAAACAGTGCTAGAAGAGTGCCCCCATAAACAGTGCTAGAAGAGTGCCCCCCATAAACAGTGCTAGAAGAGTGCCCCCCATAAACAGTGCTAGAAGATTGCCCCCCATAAACAGCGCCAGAAGAGTGCCCCCCATAAACAGTGCTAGAAGAGTGCCCCCATAAACAGTGCTAGAAGAGTGCCCGCCATAACAGTGCCAGAAGAGTGCCCCCTTAAACAGTGCTAGAAGAGTGCCCCCATGAACAGTGCCAGAAGAGTGCCCCCCATAAACAGTGCCAGAAGAGTGCCCCCCATAAACAGTGCTCGGAGAGTGCCCCCATAAACAGCGCCAGAAGAGTGCCCCCAGAAACAGTGCTAGAAGAGTGCCCGCCATAAACAGTGCTAGAAGAGTGCCCCCATAAACAGTGCTAGAAGAGTGCCCGCCATAAACAGTGCTAGAAGAGTGCCCCATAAACAGTGCTAGAAGAGTGCCCCCATAAACAGTGCTAGAAGATTGCCCCCCATAAACAGCGCCAGAAGAGTGCCCCTATAAACAGTGCTAGAAGAGTGCCCCCATAAACAGTGCTAGAAGAGTGCCCCCATAAACAGTGCCAGAAGAGTGCCCGCCATAAACAGTGCCAGAAGAGTGCCCCCTTAAACAGTGCTAGAAGAGTGCCCCCATGAACAGTGCCAGAAGAGTGCCCCCCATAAACAGTGCCAGAAGAGTGCCCACATTAACAGTATAAAAAAGCCCTCCAAATAAGTATGCACAGAGTGCCCCCATAAACAGTGCAAAAAGGGTCCTTCATAAACATTGACAGCAGAGTACCCCATAAACATGATGAACACGGTGCTCCTATAAATAATATCAGCAGAGTGCTCCCATAAATCCTGTGAGAAAAGTGCCAACCCATAAACAGCACCATTATAGTGCCTCAATGAACCATCTCAGCGGAGTGTCCCTGTAAACAGTGTCATATAAATGCCCCCATAAATTCTCTTAACTGATGGGCATGATCCATCCTTGCAGATCACGTACACCCATACACACTGATTGTCTTCCCTGGGGCGGATGGGATCTTCCAGTAAGACAACACAACATGTCACACGGCGAGACATGACATGTCCAACAATGGTTGGAAGAGCATGACAGAGACTTCCAAGCAGGGGCGTAACTAAGGCTCATGGGCCCTGATGCAAGAGTTTAGCTTGGGCCCCTCTTCCCTCAGTGCTTTGTTGTCAGGGGCAGGGAGGCACATAGCCTTTGTGCTGCCTGAGGAAAGATTTGAAACAACACCCCACCCGCCCGTCATGCCAAATTCTTGACCTAACCCCTATCCTCCAGTCAGAGGTGTAACTTGACCAACATGCGCTTTCTATAATACCGGTGTCTTCTTATGCACCACAAGGGTCTTTGGGCCCCCTCAGGCTCCTGGGCCCGCTAGCGACTGCTACCTCTGCACCCCCTATAGCTACACCCATGCTTCCAAGTACTACCCTGGCTCCTCAGTCCCTAAACTTTAACCCAACTGATCATGTCTGGGACCACCTCGATGGTTGTGTTCGCTCTATGGATCCTCCCTCATGCTCCCTTCAGCAGCTGTGGGATGCACTGCAGTCAGCAAGGTTCCAGTAACCTGTGACAACCTACCAGGGCGTATTGAATCCCCCCAGCCCATCTAGCTTCTGTCCATGGTGCACACATCGGTTACTCTGGATATTAGGTGGTGGTCAGAATAATGGGACTGGACTGTGCAGAAACTGACACATAGCGCTCTTTATAATAAACATACATAGAGCTCTATATAATACATAGATACAAACTGATACATAAAGATCCAATCTGCTTTGTACATTGTCACTCTATTGGATTTATTGTACCAACATATGCAGAAAAAAAAAACCTGAATAGAAACGTTTTGGTAGTGCCACCTTCTGCAAGTGGCTCCCTGTAAGTCCTAACTCATAGAGAGCCACTTCCTGAAGGCACAATTCTCCATTTCTGGAAGATTTCTATTTCTATGCATACCTTTAGACAAAAAATACTTAGTAATAAATCATAGAAAAGTGCATTGAAATGTCTGTTCTTCTGAGATCAGTTTCTAAAGACCATACTTGAGTAAGTAGCCATTGAGTCCCAGCCTTATAGTCTGTTTTCGGACATGTGCACACATGGCAGCTTCTGGTGGATTTTCAGTGCCGGTTCTACACCGAAAATGTGAAACATAATACAGTAAAAATGCACGTAAAAAAACAACACAAGATCCCGTGAGTGTCTAGAAATGTGTTCCTACTGCAGGATAAATGGCTGTCCGTGTTACCTGGAGGCCTCGTGGTCTAACATGTATGTGTATTTTCTCTAAAATGGTGTTTTTTATTGTATACTGCACTAGTCTTAGAAGAAAGACATTCTAGTTGGACGCTGTTATCGAGGAGTCTTATTAGACTTGTATCATCTCCATCAAAGACAAACCAATGACTGTAGAGTCTAAGGAGACATAAGATAATTACACTACCACTAGATGATGGTAAATGGTACTGTTTATTGGTGGTATTGGTGGTAGTTGTCCTCTTCGGTCCCTCTATGCCACTAGTGGATGGTGTTATCTCCACTGAGGGCAGAGTCGAACAAGTCGCCTTTTTCTTGTTGATGTTGTTATCCGTTGGCACGAAGGAGAGGAAAAACCCCCAGTGGAGGAAACCTCTAGGGAACCATGGCCGAAGGACTACCCTTCCCTTGGGCACAAGAGGCAACTTGTCGACTAGAAGCGCTGGCGGTCAAGTCATTGACTCTTGGAAGAATCTTCATTGACTTCCTGCTGCTTCTTGTATTTAGACACAGCAGAGCTTCTGAATGCTGCTCTGCAGATCACGACCCTCAGGTTACTTCTAGTGGTAGATGGAAATTGAAGGACCAGGACTGTTGTATCACAGTACCAATGAGGAGAGTAGATAGAGGTTAGAGGTTGGAACTTGAGGCTCATACAAGGACGGCAATTCTTGGTGGATGTCATCAAGAGGCTCTGATGGAACTTGATGGTTTCAGCCACTGATCTATTGGGGACATCTGTATATAGAGCGGAGCTGTTCACTACCAGTGTCTTATCCTCCTCCAGATCCCGTGGACGATCCTTCTCACAATTCTGCCAAATGTTCTGTGAAGAGATAAAATAAGTCAGAAATGAAATGAGAAAAGGTTGTAATAATGGTAACCACCTGCAAGTTTGCCTTGTAGACCCATCAGCGGACTGTACACATCAGTCAGTGAATGGACTCCACACCACACTCTGCTGATAGATTCACAGGTGATGGAGGGAACCTTCAATAGTCCCCATATTTCCCTCCCAGTTACAGTGACTCACCTGCGATGACGTATGACAGGTTCTTGTATTGGCTTTATGACCTGCCATCTGGCATTGGCAAATGTGAATCCACGGAACAGTTTTTGATCTCCATCTGCCATTGGTGGCTTATTGGCTTCGGTGGAGGACAGGACATCATCTATTTTTTTCGATGTCAACACTGGTGGCTGTGGAGAGAAGATACAAGATCCAGTTGTCAACAAGAAGGGACACAATGGGACTGTACTACTACCCACATCTTCTCCAGATCCTGTACTTACTGGTCCTGGTTGGAATGGTGGACAAGCTTTTGCCTCCTCTATATCTGTCCACTCGATGTCAGTGAAAAATGGATGTTCCCTGATGTTACATACCGCTAACTGGCGACTCTCTGGTGACTTGATTAGGAGCTGGAAAAATATAATGAAGAGATTTTAGATTTGTAGATCTCACTTTTCCAATATATATTCCAGTATATTTTTATACTCACCCTCTCTATGAGGTCTCTGGCTTGGGAGTCGAGTCGTTTCGGGTAGGTGGGAACGTTGTTAATCAGTGACTTCTCAATCCTTTCAGGAAATATACCGGCATAGAATGGATATTTGCCAGTAGCCATCTCGTATATCATCACACCAGCTGAGAACCAGTCCACTGCCGTGTTGTAGGGCTTCTTTAGAAGAATCTGTGTAGACAACAAGAAATAAGAGCATTGTCCACACCAGCAGAAGTCATGGAGATGTCCAGATGTCCACACACAGAGATGATTCCTCACCTCAGGAGCCATGTAGTTGAGAGTTCCGGCATATTGTGAGATCTTCCTATTCCCAAACATGTTCATCACGGCAAGGCCGAAATCGGCGATCTTCAAGTGACCGGCGCTGTCCATTAAGATGTTTTCTGGTTTTATGTCTCTGTGTATGATGCCTCTGCTGTGGAGAAACTGCAGCCCACAGATGATCTCAGCTGCAAAAAATCTGCCGACAAAAAAGAGAAACCAAAAAAGAGACCAATAAACGACATGAAGACGGATGTTCCTGACAAGTATTGTCGTTATCTAAAGTATTCGTGTTCTGTCTTACCTGGTGACTGGAATGGTGAATGGGGCTTTGGCACTTATGAGGTCACGTAGGTCTCCTCCGCTGAGGAGCTCCATGATGAAGAAGGCATAGTCCTTTAATAAAGACAGAAAATATGAATGAAAGATATTAGGCTTCATATATACTCTGCTTTGGAGCTGCTATGCTTCCCACGTAGAAGAAGGCAAACGTTCAGGTTGACCTACCATCCTAGTGCAGGTCTTTGAACCTCTTTAGGTGCCACATAAGGTGACAAATAAGATGAGGTTGTGAAGAACTGACCTACTGACCAAACACCAATAGTGCATGAGGCTCTTACCTTGGTCTGGAAGGTGGCATAAGCGTGAGTGAATAGTGGACTCTTCCCAGCCACCTCCAGGACCTTTCTCTCAATCAGAACGTTGTTTCTAAAGCTCTGAAGCAGGACCCTCTTCTTCACCAGCTTCACTGCCAGTTGTTGTTGGCAGGCGGGATGTGTGGCCAGGATGACCTAGGGGAGACAGAGCATTAGATGAGGAGGAATGGGCCATCCGGCCATGAGAAGACATGAAGCATTGCTATAGTCATATTTCTACACATGAGGAAAAAGTCACAACTCCTAATACTTACTTTACCAAAAGTGCCCTCTCCCAGGATTTTATGGAAGGTGAAGCTTTCCAGTCCAGTCACAGTGATGGGGGGTTCTGCTGGGGTTGACACTGGTGGAGAGAGGAGACATAAGAGTTAATATTCCTGTATTTGGCCTTCAATAGAAGGAGTATCAAAGACAAAAATACTCCTTATGCTTATAAGTGGACAAACCCATTGATAAGTCATTGGGGGAGATTGGCGCTCGGCGTCTTAGATCTGCACTCACCTGACAGATGTTCCGTGTCAGTGTTGTAGGACATGCTGTGTCCATCTTCAGCTCTTCCCCCCATCTCTTCTCCCCTCTTCCTCTTTTTCAGGATACTCTCCTGTATAGAGCTTCCAGGTCTTTTTGAAGCCTTTTTGCCGCCATCTTTCTCCTTCTCTGGTGTTTCTATTCTCCTCCTCTTATTTGGCAGCTTATCTCTCCTCCTTCTCTTCCTCTTTCTTTTTTTGGGGAGATTCTTTGGAACCTCCATATTCAGCCCATAGATGACACTGGGCCTAGGAAGGTCCTGTCTGCCTTCAGCACGTTCCGGGATGACACTTGGAACGGCTCGGCTAACAGGCCCTCTTTTCTGGTCTTTGAACGAAACCAAAATTTTCTGAACGCAAGTAAAAGTCGCCTTCACCCGTCAAGTGATGAAGAAATATGGCCGAAAGTCAGGCTGCAGAGAGCTAGAGTCAATTGTTACGTGACATCACAAAGGGATCTGTGACATCACCACATTCTAAAGGTCACATGACATCACTGGTACCTGTGACATCATCAGCCTGGCTGACAGGCCTGTGTTTATCAGCAGTTTTAAAGTTCCATGGTTTTCTGCTATTTACCAAGTTTCTGTACCATTTATCAGTTTCCATTGTATCCAATGCATTCCCCAAATAAAACCTCTCCTCTACTAACACCTTAAACATGCAACATGATACAATTCTATTCTAATTATGTATCTTATTATGGAAAATTATACATTGTGTCCTGGCATGGCGCCCCTTCATTCAGCTTAGGGCTCATGCACGCAAATGTATTTTCTCTCTTTCTTTTTTCTGTTCCATTTTTTATGCGGACCGTATGTGTTACCGTTCATTTCCAAGGGTTCACTCAAAAAATCTGATCTGTTGCGTGCACGATTTTCAATTGAAAGAAACCATTATGACCAAAGCTCGTACGATGAGACCTATAGACTTCCATGGATCACCCGTGCAATTGTACCAAGACCTCTCCTGGGTGACTCTGCAAAAAAGACGTGCTCTGCACCCTCTGTTGTCCAGTCTCCGGGAGAGTAAAATTGCCTATAGATGGGGATTCCCGTTTGCACTACTTGTCACCGTCAATGGCAAGACGTCTCAGGCTGATCTACCGGAGTTCTGCTCCTCCCTGGGAGTTCCTATCCCTACCATGGATGACTGGGAGGTCCCTGAACTGCCACCTGCACCTGCTTCGATTTGGCGAACTGTCCGACAGAAGAGGCATCGCTCTCCACCCCAGGATGGACTGCCGGGTCCTGGGCCTTGAATCTTCCTTTCAGCTTTATACATTATTCTAAAGTTGACGTTATTGTCCCCCTATATGTTGCTTGAATCCTGAGTTCAAGCTCGCTTTTTGAGCAGCATTTTGGTTATAAAACTACACAGATGTTTCATGCTGGTTCGTTACCGCCAGGGACGATCAATCACACTCCCGCTAAGAGGGAATTCATTTTTTTACCCGCTGTCTCCTCCTCCTTTTTTATGATACTGGAAGGAGAGTATTGGGTACTTTGATTTTACATTGGCATGTCGCATTAGCCCCTTCCTGGGCACTATTACCTAATGTTAGGAATTATCCATGTTTTGACTACATGTGGTGTCTTTTGTCTTTCCCTATTCCCTTTTGTGTCTTTTCTTTCAGTATACAGTGCCTTGCGAAAGTATTCGGCCCCCCTGGAATTTTTCAATCTTTTTCCACATTTCAGGCTTCAAACAAAAAGATATAACATTTTACATTTTTGGTGAAGAATCAACAACAAGTGGGTCACAATTGTGAAGTGGAACGAAATTTATTGGATCATTTAAACTTTTTTTGTAATAATAAAACTGAAAAGTGGGGCGTGCAAAATTATTCGTCCCCCTTGCATTAATACTTTGTTGCGCCTCCTTTTGCTGCGATTACAGCTGCGGTCTCTTGGGGGATGTCTCTATCAGTTTTGCACATCTAGAGACTGAAATTCTTGCCCATTCTTCCTTGCAAAACAGCTCGAGCTCTTTGAGGTTGGATGGAGACGTTTGTGAACAGCAGTTTTCAGCTCTTTCCACATATTCTCAATTGGATTCAGGTCTGGACTGTGACTGGATACCTTTATTTTTGAACCATTCCATTGTAGATTTTGCTATATGTTTGGGATCATTGTCTTGTTGGAAGATAAATCTCCGTCCTAGTCTCAGGTCTTTTGCAGACTCCAACAGGTTTTCATCCAGAATGGTCCTGTATTTGGCTCCATCCATCTTCCCATCAATTTTAACCATCTTCCCTGTCCCTGCTGATGAAAAGCAGGCCCAAACCATGATGCTGCCCCCACCATGTCTGACAGTGGGGATGGTGTGTTCAGGGTGATGAGCTGTGTTGCTTTTACACCAAACATATCGTTTTGCATTGTTTCCAAAAAGTTGGATTTTGGTTTCATCTGAGCAGAGCCCCTTCTTCCACATGTTTGGTGTCTCCCAGGTGGCTTGTGGCAAACTATAAACCAGACTTTTTATGGATATCTTTGAGAAATGGCTTTCTTCTTGCCACTCTTCCATAAAGGGCAGATTTGTGAAGTGTTGGACTGATTGTTGTCCTATGGACAGACTCTCCCACCTCAGCTGTAGATCTCTGCAGTTCATCCAGAGTGATCATGGGCCTCTTGGCTGTATCTCTGATCAGTCTTCTCCTTGTTTGAGATGAAAGTTTAGAGGGACGGCCGGGTCTTGGTAGATTTGCAGTGGTCTGATATTCCTTCCATTTCAATATGATCGCTTGCACAGTGCTCCTTGGGATGTTTAAAGGGTTTCTGTCACCAGAAATCACCCTATTAAACCAAGTGTCATTTGCAATGAGCAAATGACACTTGATGACAGTAATGTTAGTCTCATATTTCTGGGTCCAGCAGTTTAGCCCAAAAATAGGTTTTTATAATATGCAAATGACCTCCCCTAGGTGCAGTAGGCGTGAACCTGCACCTAGGAGAGGCCGTAATAATGCCTCTTACCACGCCTCCGTAGCGCTGATTGACAGGGCCGGGCAGCCAGCTCTTTCGGCTCCCGGCCCTGTACGATCCCGAAATCCCGCGCCTGTGCACTGCGGTAGTACATCCGCGCACGCACGTTGAGAGCCGGCGGCCGCCCAGGTCCCGGCTCCTTCGTGCGAGGATGTAGGTTTTTAGGCACCATTTTGTAATTGAGAGACCCTGACGTACCCCTACAGTGGAAACCCTCAAAAAGTGACCCCATTTTGGAAACTACACCCTTCAAAGAATATATTAAGGGGGGTACTGGCCACTTTGACCCCCTAAGCATTTTACGGAATTCGGAAACACTTGGCTGTGAAAATGAAAAGTTTCATTTCTTCCAATAAAATGTTGCTTTAGCCCCAAATTTTTCATTTTCACAAGGGTTAACAGGAGAAAAGCACCCCATAAGTTTTTCCCCATTTTCTCCTGAATATGGCAACACCCCATATGTGGTGGTAAACTGATGTGGGGGCACATGGCAGGACTCAAAACAGAAGGAGCGCCATATGGATTTTGCAGAACAGATTTTGATGGATTGGTTTGTGGGTGCCATTGATTTTTATTTTTTTGAGTTATTGTCTTATGTGGGGGCTTACTTTTTGCGGGATGAGATGATGTTTTCATTGGTACTATTTTGGGGTACATAAGACTTTTTGATTGCTTGGTATTACACTTTTTGTGAGTCAAGGTGAAAAAAATAGCTGTTTTGGCATAGTTTTTTTAATTATTTTTTTTATAGCATTCACCTGAGGGCACAAATCATGTGATATTTTTATAGAGCAGGTTGTTACGGACGTGGCGATACCCAATATGTCTAACTTTTTTATTTTTGGAAAGTTTTACACATTAGATTTATTTTTGAACAGAATAAAATCTTTTTTTTTGTGTTGCCATTTTCTGAGAGCCATATTTTTTTTATTTTTCAGGCGATTGTCTCAGGTAGGGTATCATTTTTGCGGGACAAGATGACGGTTTGATTGGTACCATTTTGGGTTAAATACGCTTTTTTGATCGCCTGCTATTACACTTTTTGTGAGGGAAGGTGACCAAAAAATGGCTGTTTTAGCACGGTTTATTTTGTTTTTTTTTTTACTGCGTTCACCTGGTGGGGTGGATGATGTGATATTTTTATAGAGCCGGTCGATACGGACGTGGCGATACCTAATATGTATACTTTTCTTTTTTCCCCTTTTTTTACAATTTTTTTTTTACTTTATTTTGGGAAAAGTGTGCTTTTTTTTTTTTTTTACTTGAAACTTTTATTTTTTTGTAAAACTATTTTTTTTTTTACTTTTTTTCACTTTATTTATTTATTTATTTTTTTTACACTTTTTGACTCAGACCCAGTTGGTTCTTGCAAGTCCAGTGGGTCTGAGGGCTGTATAACACACTGCAGTACACTGTATAGTGTACTGCACTGTATTTTCATTCATAGTCAGCCTGATCAGACTCCTGCCTTTAGCAGGTGCTTGATCAGGCTTAGCTATACCATGGCAAGCCAAACGCCTGTGAAAGCGTCTGGTTGCCATGGTAACCATCGGGACGCTGCCACAGCAGAGCAGCGTCCCGATGGAGGAGGGAGGGAGCTCCCTTCCTCTGTGATCCCATCAAGCATCGGGTTGCTGCCATGGCACAGCAGCGACCCGATGGGAGAGGTAGGGAGCTCCCTCCCTGTTAACCCCTTCAATACAGCGGTCCCTATGGACCGCGGCATGGAAGGGGTTAAACGGCTGACATCGGTGCCAGCACCGATGTCAGCAGTTTCAAGCAGAGTATCAGCTGTATGCTGACACTCTGCTTGCAAACCGCTCGGCCATCCTGAAGTTGAACATCGGGGAAGGCAGACAGGCAGCTCGGGTTCAAATCGCGCTGCCGCCCGCTCGCCTGTCCACCCCGTCCCCCCCTCCCCTCTCGGCCATCCTGAATTTATGGGCATAAATTATGATGTTGGGGGGGGGGGATAATAAACATATTTTTAACAATATAAAAAATTCTGGGGCTCCTGATCGTCCCCCCAAAGAAGAAACATTAATCTACGTCGCTGCTGCACAAAGCCCGGCAAGCAGCGACGTAGATTTACCGTGGGTGGTCGTGAAGGGGTTAAACTTCTCCACAACAGTATCACGGACCTGCCTGGTGTGTTCCTTGGTCTTCATGATGCAGAACCCTGAGACTATCACAGAGCAGGTGCATTTATACGGAGACTTGATTACACACAGGTGGATTCTATGTATCTTCATCAGTCATTTAGGACAACATTGGATCATTCAGAGATCAGAGATCAACTTCTGGAGGGAGTTTTCTGAACTGAAAGTAAATGGGCCGAATAATTTTGCACGCCCCACTTTTCAGTTTTATTATTACAAAAAAAGTTTAAATGATCCAATAAATTTCGTTCCACTTCACAATTGTGACCCACTTGTTGTTGATTCTTCACCAAAAATGTAAAATGTTATATCTTTTTGTTTGAAGCCTGAAATGTGGCAAAAGGTTGAAAAGTTCCAGGGGCCACATACTTTCGCAAGGCACTGTATATAACCTTAATCCCTAAGCCGGGGAAGGATCCATTGGACTGTTCAAATTATAGACCCATTGCCCTCCTTAACTCAGATTTGAAAATATTTACGAAAATCCTTGCTAATAGACTTTCATACTGGCTTCCTCAACTGATTCACAAGGACCAAGTGGGCTTTGTTCCTTGTTGACAGGGTGGGGACAACTCAAGGAAAACCATTGATCTGATCGATATTATAAACAAGCAGAAGCAGCAAGCCTTATTATTAGGTTTAGATGCTGAGAAAGCATTCGACCAGCTGAGTTGGCCTTATATGTTCTCCACCCTGCAGGCTTTTGGAATATCCGGCTCTTTTATAACGGCTCTTCGAGCACTCTATACACACCCCACTGCCACTATTAAGACTCCCCATGTTCAATCCGGCACATTCCGCATACATAATGGCACGAGGCAAGGGTGTCCACTCTCCCCTCTTCTTTTTGTATTGAGTATTGAGCCCCTTGTGGCTGCTATTAGATCCCATTCAGATATTCATGGAGTCATAGTTAACAATGTAGAATTCAAGATCTCTTTATTTGCAGATGATATTCTCCTCACCTTGACTGACCTGCATACTACCCTTCCAAATCTCTTCAAATTATTGAGGGAATATGGGAAATTATCTGGCTATAAAGTAAATACTACCAAAACATTAACATTTCCTCTGGAAACTTAGGCACACTACAATCTAATTTTCATTTCAACTGGAATACGTGATCCCTCCGTTATTTGGAGTGCCAGAAGAATGCCCCCATAAACAGTGCCAGAAGAGTGCCCACCATAAACAGTGCCAGAAGAGTGCCCCCATAAACAGTGCTAGAAGAGTGCCCCCATAAACAGTGCTAGAAGAGTGCCCCCATAAACAGTGCCAGAAGAGTGCCCCCATAAACAGTGCTAGAAGAGTGCCCCCATAAACAGTGCCAGAAGAGTGCCCGGCATAAACAGTGCTAGAAGAGTGCCCGCCATAAACAGTGCCAGAAGAGTGCCCACCATAAAACAGTGCCAGAAGAGTGCCCCCCATAAACAGTGCCAGAAGAGTGCCCGGCATAAACAGTGCAGAAGAGTGCCCGCCATAAACAGTGCCAGAAGAGTGCCCACCATAAACAGTGCCAGAAGAGTGCCCCCCATAAACAGTGCTAGAAGAGTGCCCCCATAAACAGTGCCAGAAGAGTGCCCGCATAAACAGTGCCAGAAGAGTGCCCGGCATAAACAGTGCCAGAAGAGTTCCGGCCCATAAACAGTGCCAGAAGAGTGCCCGGCCATAAACAGTGCCAGAAGAGTGCCTGCCATAAACAGTGCTAGAAGAGTGCCCGCCATAAACAGTGCCAGAAGAGTGCCCACCATAAACAGTGCCAGAAGAGTGCCCCCCATAAACAGTGCCAGAAGAGTGCCCGGCATAAACAGTGCTAGAAGAGTGCCCGCCATAAACAGTGCCAGAAGAGTGCCCCCCATAAACAGTGCCAGAAGAGTGCCCGGCATAAACAGTGCCAGAAGAGTGCCCGGCATAAACAGTGCCAGAAGAGTTCCCCATAAACAGTGCCAGAAGAGTGCCCGGCATAAACAGTGCCAGAAGAGTGCCCACCATAAACAGTGCCAGAAGAGTGCCCACCATAAACAGTGCCAGAAGAGTGCCCGGCATAAACAGTGCCAAAGAGTGCCTGGCATAAACAGTGCCAGAAGAGTGCCCACCATAAACAGTGCCAGAAGAGTGCCCCCCATAAACAGTGCCAGAAGAGTGCCCGGCATAAACAGTGCTAGAAGAGTGCCCGCCATAAACAGTGCCAGAAGAGAGCCCACCATAAACAGTGCCAGAAGAGTGCCCCCCATAAACAGTGCCAGAAGAGTGCCCGGCATAAACAGTGCCAGAAGAGTGCCCCCATAAACAGTGCCAGAAGAGTGCCCGCCATAAACAGTGCTAGAAGAGTGCCCGCCATAAACAGTGCCAGAGGAGTGCCCACCATAAACAGTGCCAGAAGAGTGCCCCCCATAAACAGTGCCAGAATAGTGCCCCCCATAAACAGTGCCAGAAGAGTGCCCGGCATAAACAGTGCCAGAAGAGTGCCCGGCATAAACAGTGCCAGAAGAGTGCCCGGCATAAACAGTGCCAGAAGAGTGCCCCAATAAACAGTGACATAAGAGTGCCCCCATAAACAGTGACAGAAAAGTGCCCCATAACCAGAAGAGTTCCCCATAAACAGTGCCAGAAGAGTGCCCCCATAAACTGTGCCAGAAACGTGCCCCCATAAACAGTGCCAGAAGAGTGCCCCCCATAAACAGTGCCAGAAAAGTGCCCCCATAAACAGTGCCAGAAGAGTGCCCCCATAAACAGGTTCCAGATACCTATGACAACCTACCAGGGCGTATTGAATCCCCCCAGCCCGTCTAGCTTCTGTCCATGGTGCACACGGCGGTTACTCTGGATATTAGGTGGTGGTCAGAATAATGGGACTGGACTGTGCAGAAACTGACACATAGCGCTCTTTATAATAAATAAACATACAAACTGATACATAGAGCTCTATATAATACATAGATACAAACTGATACATAAAGATCCAATCTGCTTTGTACATTGTCACTCTATTGGATTTATTGTACCAACATATGTAGAAAAAAAAAACTGAATAGAAATGTTTTGGTAGTGCCACCTTCTGTACGTGGCTCCTTTAAGTCATAACTCATAGAGAGCCACTTCCTGAAGGCACAATTCTCCACTTCTGGAAGATTTCTATTTCTATGCATACCTTTAGACCAAAAAATACTTAGTAATAAATCATAGAAAACTGCATTGAAATGTCTGTTCTTGTGAGATCAGTTTCTAAAGACCATACTTGAGTAAGTAGCCATTGAGTCCCAGCCTTATAGTCTGTTTTCGGACATGTTCACACATGGCAGCTTCTGGTGGATTTTCTTTGCCGGTTCTACACCGAAAATGTCAAATAAAATGCATGTAAAAGGGGTTAAGAACCAAAAAAACAACACAAGATCCTATGAGTGTCTAGAAATGTGTTCCTACTGCAGGATAAATGGCTGTCTGTGTTACCTGGAGGCCTCATGGTCTAACATGTATGTGTATTTTCTCTAAAATGATGTTTTTTATTGTATGTTGTGCTAGTCTTAGAAGAAAGACATTGTAGTTGGACGCTGTTATCGAGGAGTCTTATTAGACTTGTATCATCTCCATCAAAGACAAACCAATGACTGTAGAGTCTAAGGAGACATAAGATAATTACGCTTCCACTAGATGATGGTAAATGGTACTGTTTATTGGTGGTATTGGTGGTAGTTGTCCTCTTCGGTCCCTCTATGCCACTAGTGGATGGTGTTATCTCCACTGAGGGCAGAGTCGAACAAGTCGCCATTTGTTGATGTTGTTATCCATTGGCACGAAGGAGAGGAAAAACCCCCAGTGGAGGAAACCTCTAGGGAACCATGGCCTAAGGACTACCCTTCCCTTGGGCACAAGAGGCAACTTGTCGACTAGAAGCGCTGGCGGTCAAGTCATTGACTCTTGGAAGAATCTTCATTGACTTCCTGCTGCTTCTTGTATTTAGACACAGCAGAGCTTCTGAATGCTGCTCTGCAGGTCACGACCCTCAGGTTACTTCTAGTGGTAGATGGAAATTGAAGGACCAGGACTGTTGTATCACAGTACCAATGAGAAGAGTAGATAGAGGTTAGAGGTTGGAACCTGAGGCTCATACAAGGACAGCAATTCTTGGTGGATGTCATCAAGAGGCTCTGATGGAACTTGATGGTTTCAGCCACTGATCTATTGGGGACATCTGTATATAGAGCGGAGCTGTTCACTACCAGTGTCTTATCCTCCTCCAGATCCCGTGGACGATCCTTCTCACAATTCTGCCAAATGTTCTGTGAAGAGATAAAATAAGTCAGAAATGAAATGAGAAAAGGTTGGAATAATGGTAACCACCTGCAAGTTTGCCCTGTAGACCCATCAGCAGACTGTACACATCAGTCAGTGAATGGACTCCACACCACACTCTGATAGATTTACAGGTGATGGAGGGAACCTTCAATAGTCCCCATATTTCCCTCCCAGTTACAGTGACTCACCTGCGATGACGTATGACAGGTTCTTGTATTGGCTTTATGACCTGCCATCTGGCATTGGCAAATGTGAATCCACGGAACAGTTTTTGATCTCCATCTGCCATTGGTGGCTTATTGGCTTCGGTGGAGGACAGGACATCATCTATTTTTTTCAATGTCAACACTGGTGGCTGTGGAGAGAAGATACAAGATCCAGTGTTCAACAAGAAGGGACACAATGTGACTGTACTACTACCCACATCTTCTCCAGATCCTGTACTTACTGGTCCTGGTTGGAATGGTGGACAAGCTTTTGCTTCCTCTATATCTGTCCACTCGATGTCAGTGAAAAATGGATGTTCCCTGATGTTACATACCGCTAACTGGCGACTCTCTGGTGACTTGATTAGGAGCTGGAAAAATATAATGAAGAGATTTAAGACTTGTAGATCTCACTTTCCAATATATATTCCAGTAAATTTTTATATTCACCCTCTCTATGAGGTCTCTGGCTTGAGAGTCGAGTCGTTTTGGGTAGGTGGGAACATTGTTGATCAGTGACTTCTCAATCCTTTCAGGAAATATACCGGCATAGAATGGATATTTGCCAGTAGCCATCTCGTATATCATCACACCAGCTGAGAACCAGTCCACTGCCGTGCTGTAGGGCTTCTTTAGAAGAATCTGTGGAAACATCCAGTAGACAACAAGAAATAAGAGCATTGTCCACACCAGCAGAAGTCATGGAGATGTCCAGATGTCCACACACAGTTGATTCCTCACCTCAGGAGCCATGTAGTTGAGAGTTCCAGCATATTGTGAGATCTTCCTATTCCCAAACATGTTCATCACGGCAAGGCCAAAATCGGCGATCTTCAAGTGACCGGCGCTGTCCATTAAGATGTTTTCTGGTTTTATGTCTCTGTGTATGATGCCTCTGCTGTGGAGAAACTGCAGCCCACAGATGATCTCAGCTGCAAAAAATCTGCCGACAAAAAAGAGAAACCAAAAAAGAGACCAATAAACGACATGAAGACGGATGTTCCTGACAAGTATTGTCATTGTCTAAAGTATTCGTGTTCTGTCTTACCTGGTGACTGGAATGGTGAATGGGGCTTTGGCACTTATGAGGTCACGTAGGTCTCCTCCGCTGAGGAGCTCCATGATGAAGAAGGCATAGTCCTTAAAGGGTTTCTGTCACCAGAAATAACCCTATTAAACCAAGTGTCATTTGCAATGAGCAAATGACACTTGATTCCAGTAATGTTACTATTATACTTCTCAGTAACGGCGTTTTGCTAAAAATAGCGATTTTATAATATGCTAATGACCTCCCCTAGGTGCAGTAGGCGTGAACCTGCACCTAGGAGAGGCCATAATAACGCCTCTTACCACGCCCCCGGTCGCGCTGATTGACAGGGCCGGGCAGCCAGCTCTTTCGGCTCCCGGCCCTGTACGAACCCGAAATCCCGCGCCTGCGCAGTAATGAAGCCGGGACCCGGGCGGGCGCCGGCTCTCAATGCGCGCTGATCGCAATGCGCAGGCGCGGGATCAGCGCGCATTGAGAGCCGGCGCCCGCCCGGGTCCCGGCTTCATTACTGCGCAGGCGCGGGATTTCGGGCTCGTACAGGGCCGGGAGCCGAAAGAGCTGGCTGCCCGGCCCTGTCAATCAGCGCGACCGGGGGCGTGGTAAGAGGCGTTATTATGGCCTCTCCTAGGTGCAGGTTCACGCCTACTGCACCTAGGGGAGGTCATTAGCATATTATAAAATCGCTATTTTTAGCAAAACGCCGTTACTGAGAAGTATAATAGTAACATTACTGGAATCAAGTGTCATTTGCTCATTGCAAATGACACTTGGTTTAATAGGGTTATTTCTGGTGACAGAAACCCTTTAAATAAAGTCAGAAAATATGAAGAATGAATGAAAGAATATTGGGCTTCATATATACTCTGCTTTGGAGCTGCTATGCTTCCCATGTAGAAGAAGGCAGACGTTCAGGTTGACCTACCATCCTAGTGCAGGTCTTTGAACCTCTTTAGGTGCCACATAAGGTGACAAATAAGATGAGGTTGTGAAGAACTGACCTACTGACCAAACACCAATAGTGCATGAGGCTCTTACCTTGGTCTGGAAGGTGGCATAAGCGTGAGTGAATAGTGGACTCTTCCCAGCTACCTCCAGGACCTTTCGCTCAATCAGAACGTTGTTTCTAAAGCTCTGAAGCAGGACCCTCTTCTTCACCAGCTTCACCGCCAGTTGTTGTTGGCAGGCGGGATGTGTGGCCAGGATGACCTAGGGGAGACAGAGCATTAGATGTGGAGGAATGGGCCATCTGGCCATGAGAAGACATGAAGCATTTCTATACTCATATTTCTACACATGAGGAAAAAGTCACAACTCCTAATACTTACTTTACCAAAAGTGCCCTCTCCCAGGATTTTATGGAAGGTGAGGCTTTCCAGTCCAGTCACAGTGATGGGGGGTTCTGCTGGGGTTGTCACTGGTGGAGAGAGGAGACATAAGAGTTAATATTCCTGTATTTGGCCTTCAATAGAAGGAGTATCAAAGACAAAAATACTCCTTATGCTTATAAGTGGACAAACCCATTGATAAGTCATTGGGGGAGATTGGCGCTCGGTGTCTTAGATCTGCACTCACCTGACAGATGTTCCGTGTCAGTGTTGTAGGACGTGCTGGGTCCATCTTCAGCTCTTCCCCCCATCTCTTCTCCCCTCTTCCTCTTTTTCAGGATACTCTCCTGTATAGGGCTTCCAGGTCTTTTTGAAGCCTTTTTGCCGCCATCTTTCTCCTTCTCTGGTGTTTCTATTCTCCTCCTCTTATTTGGCAGCTTATCTCTCCTCCTTCTCTTCCTCTTTCTTTTTTTGGGGAGATTCTTTGGAACCTCCATATTCAGCCCATAGATGACACTGGGCCTAGGAAGGTCCTGTCTGCCTTCAGCACGTTCCGGGATGACACTTGGAACGGCTCGGCTAACAGGCCCTCTTTTCTGGTCTTTGAACGAAACCAAAATTTTCTGAACGCAAGTAAAAGTCGCCTTCACCCGTCAAGTGATGAAGAAATATGGCCGAAAGTCAGGCTGCAGAGAGCTAGAGTCAATTTTTACATGACATCACAAAGGGATCTGTGACATCACCACATTCTAAAGGTCACATGACATCACTGGTACCTGTGACATCATCAGCCTGGCTGACAGGCCTGTGTTTATCAGCAGTTTTAAAGTTCCATGGTTTTCTGCTATTTACCAAGTTTCTGTACCATTTATCAGTTTCCATTGTATCCAATGCATTCCCCAAATAAAACCTCTCCTCTACTAACACCTTAAACATGCAACATGATACAATTCTATTCTAATTATGTATCTTATTAGGGAAAATGATACATTGTGTCCTGGCATGGCGCCCCTTCATTCAGCTTAGGGCTCATGCACACAAATGTATTTTCTTTTCTGTTCCATTTTTTATGCGGACCGTATGTGTTACCGTTCATTTCCAAGGGTCTGCAAAACAAAATGGAAGTTACTCCGTGTGCATTCCGTTTCGGGATGTACATTACACAAAAAAAAATAGAACATGTCCTATTATTGTGCGCATTACGGAGAAGGATAGGAGTGTTTTATTAGGGGCCGGCTGTTCTGTTACGCAAAATACGGAATGCACACAGATGTCATTCGTTTTTTTTGCAGCTCTGTTTTTTGTGGACAGCGAAATACATTCCTTTCTGTTCATGTGCCCTTATTGTCAGACACCAAGTAAATATGGGTAACTATTTTCAAGGATAGGTCATCAATATTCAATCTCGGAGAACCACTTTAATAACTCCTTTAATTTAGGCCCCTTGCAGGTCAGAAAAATCCCAGCAATGGTGCACTAGTAACTCATTGACATGTATTCAGTATTTTTTTTACATTACAATGATGATGATACTCAGTATATGTGTTTGGGATATGTCCTTGTTGGAGATGTTAGCAGTGACACAAAACAGGGGCATCAATGGTTAAAAGTCCAAATCCAATACAAAAGTTTATTTTTTTCATAAACACCACAGGGCTCTCAGCTCTGTCTTTATTCCCACAGTAATGCATACCTCCCAACTTTTAAAAATTGCAAAGAGGGACAATATGTGTGGCGCGCATCACGGCAGTTTTTTTTCATACTAGACCACGCCTTTATTGCGCTTCAATGTCCATTTAAATATTAGCTCATAAATCGTCAGATTATAGATATTTTAAGGTCCAAATTGCACCAAATAAAGAAGTTCTGATCTAATATACAAGTAGAAACCATACAGATAGTTTAGTAAAGAGCAATTTAGTAAATTTATTAATGCACATTTATGCATTAATTCTTCAGGTCAAAAAGAGGGACATTTAAGGAGCAAAGAGGGACAGGGGGACTTGGGTCAAAAAGAGGGACTGTCCCTCCCAAAGAGGGACACTTGGGAGATATGGTAAAGTATAGGCTGGAACCGGGGCTTCAAGCCTGGGGGTATGCCTGGCATGACAGGGGTTTGGAGGGAGTGGATGTTTCTGGGTCCTGAGGGGTTAATAGGCGGCTGTAGGGGCGGGCAATTAGGGGAGGGGTTATAGTTTTTATAAATGGTGGCAGGAGCGGTAAAAGGGGCTATTTTGCAGGGACAGCAGTTGGTGCAGCAGCCCTTGTCAGAGCTGCTGCGGTACCTTTAGTGATGGCTGGTTCCACTTCTGTGATGGAGTCCGTAGACGTGCTGCTGGAACGGCTTCGGGCGGCGGCGGAGAGCAGGGGATCGGAGTGGCTGCAGGCCTCCATGCAGGGCCTGTTTCTGGGGTCTGGGGATTCGGCCTCCACGGCTTCCCCACATCGCTGGCCGAGGAGGACCAGGCCTCCAGCGCGCCTTAGTCCGGACAAGACCCGGCAGGTCCAGCGCCAATTAAGGAGCCCATGCAGGGACCCACCGACACGCACCGCAGGTAGGGACTCTGGGGCCAGGCGGTTGCGTGCCGGGAGGAATCCTGTTGCTAGGTGGGATCCAGGGAGAAAGGCGCAGGACGCCTCCTCTTCAGTTGCAGGCGTCGGGGAAGCAGGACCGGGATCGGCAGGTGCCCCAGGCCGGGGCATCGTGCCCAGAGTGGGAGTGAGCGGCGGGCCTCTTCTTCTGGACGGCGGGGTCAAGATGGCGGCCCTGGGCCTGGTTCCAGCATCGGGCAGCACATGGCTGGCTCAGAGCCGGCTTCAGGCCTAACGGTGGCGGTCCTTAGTGGTGAGGCTGAGGAATTGCAGGCCTTGGGAGCAGCAACAGCAAGAAGGGGCACAGGCGATGCTGAAGATCTAAGGATGGCCAGAGGATAGTCCAGCGCCGGTCAAGTTTCACTACCTCACGTTCCATGAGACATGCAGGGATTCCCCTGTAACGGTTTCTTGTCTTGGGGGGGCTCCCGGGGTTGGGGGAAGCCCAGGGTTTTCCATATCGAGTGGTCTGGGGGAGTTGTTATTGGGATTGTAGGTCCGGGGTCCGGGGCAGGGTTGCCGGCGTAGGGTTTACAGGGGTCAGAGGCGGCGAGCAATAGTGGGGCAGTGGTGGTGGATGGAGTTGGGGAGATGCGGTGAAAGAGGAGGTATATGTTTGCTTTGAGGGGTCTCCTTTAAATTGTCAGTGAAATCTAAAAAAGATGGATCTGCTAAAAATTCGGATGTCGTCCGTGTGCATTCTGTATTTTGTGGAACGGAACAGCTGGCCCCTAATAGAACAGTATTATCCTTATCCATAATGCAGACAAGAATAAGACATGTTCTATTCTTTGTGGAACGGATATACGGAAACGGAATGCACACAAAGTGACTTTTGTATTTTTTTTGCGGACCCATTGAAATGAATGGTTCCGCATATGGTCCTTAAAAAAACGGAAAGAAAATACGCTCCTGTGCATGAGTCCTTATACACAGTCTGATCCTGTATATAGGTTGACAATTGTGAGCGGCAGAGGCAGTGGGGTGAGGCATGTCTACAAGACCAGACTACAGAGGGTGTGTTTGTAGTCTGTAACCATGGAGATGCACAGCTTGGCATAGGAGCTGTATACAGGATACGGGAGGATATTTCGTATTGCAGACCCTGACACAAGTACATAACCGCTGTGTAACTCATGGACTTCAAGTGCCTGTGAGCGGGCACTCCTGTGCCACAGCTGGCGGGCACATAACACAAGAGGCGCCTGGCACCAGCCCAGCCCTCGCTCTGCTCTGTTTTCCTTCATTAGTATGCAAGATCATTCCCCAGTTTTATGCACCTGTATCATGGAGGTGCTCTGGCCAACAGTTCAAGGTCAGTATGCGACTGAAAGACTCTAGGCTTTTATGGTCGTTGTTAAATTCCACTATTTAAAGGTGATGTGGCAAGTTTTAAACATATGCCCTCTCCCGGGTAGAGTCTGATTGGTGGGGGTCCGGTGGGGTGTCTCTTGTATGTGCCACAGCCTGTCCTCAGCCCCTACCTATGTCTGTCAGCAGTTTGTATTGACAAAACTGATAACAGATTCCCTTTAATGGGGTTGCCTCATGAAGGCAGCCCCTGCCCAAATGCCCTAATAGCCCCCACTCTAAGAGCGAGAATAATGAGCCAATGTGAGTGTCTCAGACCAATTTTTTAATGTGCTATATGCAATGTTATGTAATGTAATATGATGCTATGCCATTTATTCCAGCTAGAAGAGGTATGGCTGGCAGGAACAGGGTTAACCCTGTTCCTGTTCAATGAGACAGAGAAAGGAGACTTCCTGTTCTGATAGTGGAGGAGTGAGGAAGTACATGTCAGAGCTCCTACTCCCAGGAACCGTATCTTATTCTCCTGTGAGGCAGGGAGAAACCCAAATATTCTTCTCCTGTGAGAACAACTTAATTCTGCCTCAAGACAACACTTGAGAGACAAGACAGCAGAGTTATCAGTGAAATACAGCTTTACAGACACTACTGCAAGGTGAGGGACTACAGATCAGACACCACCACCTAGGCCAGACTAACATTAAGCCTGTACTACAGTGGACATCTAAATAAACAAGTGCCTGCTAGTTCCATCCAACCAGCCACCATAGCGCCTCATATGGTCTCACAAGCTGCACTTTTCACTTAAAGGGGTTGTCTCACTTCAGTAAGTTGCATTTAACATGTAGAAAAAGTTAATACAAGGCACTTACTAATGTATTGTGATTATCCATATTGTCTCCTTTGCTGGTTGCATTCATTTTTTCATCACATTATACACTGCTTGTTTCCATGGTAACATACCACCCTACAATCCATCAGAGATGGCCGTGCTTGTACACCAGATGTAAAGCAGCTATCCTATAAGTCAGGGTTTAACTTTTAAACAGGCATTGAGACATGACTTGGATAATAATTGAGCTAGCGCCTCATCTGCAGACAGCTGTTTGGGGGTGATTGACCCTCATCAGTACAGAGCAGAGAGTACTGGCTTAAAGGGGTTATGCCATGATTAATGTAAAAAAAGAAAATCAGACAGGGGATGGGTCCTTTCTGCTGCAAATGCATCCCTATCACAGCACAGGGGGCATGTCCTTTCTCAGGGAATGTGTCCCTTCTGCGCAGATCTTTCACTTTCACTATCACAGCTCATTTAACAACAATTTACTAACATTTACACCTGGAAACAGGCGTAAACCGTAAATGTTAGCAAAATCGAAGAGCTGGTCTAGTTTTTCCCCCATGCTGACAGACTTCTGAAGGTGTGTCTAATTTATAATGAGGTGCACACCTTGTCATAAGTTAGGAGCATCTTCCTCCAGCAAAGCCAGAGCAAAAAGAGAGTAAAAAAACGGTGTAAACACCTGGTTTTGGTAAATGACCCCCACAGACTCCAGACCAGACACCAGAGTGTTTTAGACCTCAGATCAGACACCCCCAACAATCTCCTTCCTTTCCTTCTCCCGCAGCGTGCTGCAGAGCTCCCATCCGCAGAGCAACGTAGGTACGGTAGTATACATTGTACATTTTGGAGACGGTAACACAGTTTTGCGTAGCGTGCAGTCAGTCTGGAATTTTCCCGTTGAGGAGACGTCTGTCATGTTGATGCGTCAGGCAGGGTACAGCGTTAGACCTCGGGCTGTCTAGTACTCATGTCGAGCATGATATATCGCCAGCTACTGATTGTACAGGTTTCTGGGTGGTGAGTTATGGCAAGATTTTCAAAGAGCAGAAATAAAAAAAAAAAAAAGTAATGTAAGGGAAAGTACAAATTTGACTCACAGATAATTATAATTATTAGAAGGTAGGCGTCCTCAAATAAACAAAATCTCACAGTACTATCGGGCGCTAAAACAAAACAAAAAAACTTTATTATAAATATTGGATAAAATAGGGTAGATACATGCGCCCTTCTTCAAAAAGGGTCTTATAGCAAATAGGCCCCAGCCTGATGTGGAGGTCTCCCTGCACACCACTAGTTGCTAAAAAATGGCCAAAATATAGTCAGTATCCCGTCTACCGAACTTGCTCTGTTGGAAAGCAGGACCTCTCACTACCTGCCTCCTATCCGGTTGACTAATAGTGCCTGTATAAATATGGCTTACTTCACTCACAAAATATCACTCAACGCGTTTCTGGGTGATCTAATAACACCCTCATCAGGAGCAATAGAGCAAAATTAGTACTGCCAATTGTTAATAACAGACAAACAAACATATAAGGACGGCGCACGCCACCTCTCTCTGTGGCGGCACCTCCGGCACTAGTTCGGCCGTGACACGGCCGGCGAGATACCTAGTATAAGAGGGTAATTCTCCACCCCTCTTACCCGCCCACAACCAATCAGCTGCTCGTCCAGCCTCCGACAGTGCAATAGTCTGCACGCATGCAATAATCTGCAGACGAGCGCTGACTTAATGTTTGGCTGCAGGAAATCATCATGTGCTCTCACCACATGAACACCCCTCTTACCCGCCCACAGTCAATCAGCTGCTCCTCCAACCTCCAACAGTGCAATAATCTGCACTCGTGCAATAGTCTGCAGACGAGCGCTGACTTAATGTTTGGCTGCAGGAAATCAACATGTGCTCTCACCACATGAACACATATTTGTGGGACCAATCGGCGGCCTTTGAAATTGTCATAAACATTACAACATGAAGGCAATAACATTACAAACCTATGGCTTGAACATGCGACTCTAGATAGTTTATAGTCGCCACAAAATGTCATAAACTACCTAAACTTAACCTAATAGCCCACTCTAACTATACCAAGTGATGACAAAGGATCAAAAAGTCACAGACACAGTTATTATAATCTGGCCAGCATAAGGCCTCCTGTCAGTGCAACCTGACACACAAATACAGAACAATCAAAATGTACGGAAACCTATATCAGAAAATACCTCGATATGACAGGCTGATATGGATCAGCACCAGAGGGTAGGGGGGGAGGGGGAGGGGGACCCTGCCCTTCGTCACCTCTTAAATTCCTCCGCTCAAATGAAACAAATAAATGAAATGTGATCATTCAGCCCATCAGGGCGCAATGTTCCCAATCTAAATGTCCACTGCGACTCTTTCTGTAGAAGTCGTCTATCCAAATCCCCACCTCTCGGGGATGGCTTAATGACTTCAATGCCCTGGAACTGGAATGTGGTACCATCCGATGCATGAAATTCATTTATGTGGCGAGCGATTGGGGTATCCTCACCTTTCCGGATGTCCCCTAGGTGCTCCCCAATCCTCCTTCTAAATTCACGAATGGTCTTACCCACATACTGAATGCCACATGTACATGTAGCCAAATACACTAGTGCCATTGTCTTGCAGTTAATGAACGTTCTAATATCATATGACCTGCCAGTAGTGGTGCTCGTGAAACTACTGCCTTTCTTAATGGAATTGCACGCAATACAATTGCCACATTTAAAGGTCCCTTTAAGTGGATTGGACAACCAATTAGAAGGTCGCGGCATTGGTTGATGAAAGCTGTGTACAAGGCGGTCTCTGATGTTACGGCCACGACGGTAGGTAATCGACGGTTTGTCCCCCACTAAATGACCCACATCCGGGTCCCTCTGGGTACTAGGCTATTTAGGAAGGAGACAGCAACAAATAGTCTTCTCAGTTGGGGGAGTTATCATCCCCCCCCATTAAAGAGGGGTATCCCCAAGGGTCAGTATTTGCGCGTAAGGCGCAATTGTTCTGACCTTGGGGATTTTAGAACGGCTGCAAATGAGCTCCAACTGAGGTTTAAGAGACGGGGGTACCCACATGGTGTTCTCACACAGGCTTACCATCATGCCTTGGGATGTGACAGAACACCCCTGTTGAACCCCAGACAACGAGAGGAGGAGTCTGGGGTATTCAGGATTATTGGCAACTTTGATATTGCCCATAAAAAAGTCAAAGAGGTGTTGTCAGAGTTCTGGGGCATCCTCAAGACGGACCCGGATGTGGGTCATTTAGTGGGGGACAAACCGTCGATTACCTACCGTCGTGGCCGTAACATCAGAGACCGCCTTGTACACAGCTTTCATCAACCAATGCCGCGACCTTCTAATTGGTTGTCCAATCCACTTAAAGGGACCTTTAAATGTGGCAATTGTATTGCGTGCAATTCCATTAAGAAAGGCAGTAGTTTCACGAGCGCCACTACTGGCAGGTCATATGATATTAGAACGTTCATTAACTGCAAGACAATGGCACTAGTGTATTTGGCTACATGTACATGTGGCATTCAGTATGTGGGTAAGACCATTCGTGAATTTAGAAGGAGGATTGGGGAGCACCTAGGGGACATCCGGAAAGGTGCGGATACCCCAATCGCTCGCCACATAAATGAATTTCATGCATCGGATGGTACCACATTCCAGTTCCAGGGCATTGAAGTCATTAAGCCATCCCCGAGAGGTGGGGATTTGGATAGACGACTTCTACAGAAAGAGTCGCAGTGGACATTTAGATTGGGAACATTGCGCCCTGATGGGCTGAATGATCACATTTCATTTATTTGTTTCATTTGAGCGGAGGAATTTAAGAGGTGACGAAGGGCAGGGTCCCCCTCCCCCTCCCCCCCTACTCTCTGGTGCTGATCCATATCAGCCTGTCATATCGAGGTATTTTCTGATATAGGTTTCCGTACATTTTGATTGTTCTGTATTTGTGTGTCAGGTTGCACTGACAGGAGGCCTTATGCTGGCCAGATTATAATAACTGTGTCTGTGACTTTTTGATCCTTTGTCATCACTTGGTATAGTTAGAGTGGGCTATTAGGTTAAGTTTAGGTAGTTTATGACATTTTGTGGCGACTATAAACTATCTAGAGTCGCATGTTCAAGCCATAGGTTTGTAATGTTATTGCCTTCATGTTGTAATGTTTATGACAATTTCAAAGGCCGCCGATTGGTCCCACAAATATGTGTTCATGTGGTGAGAGCACATGTTGATTTCCTGCAGCCAAACATTAAGTCAGCGCTCGTCTGCAGACTATTGCACGAGTGCAGATTATTGCACTGTTGGAGGTTGGAGGAGCAGCTGATTGACTGTGGGCGGGTAAGAGGGGTGTTCATGTGGTGAGAGCACATGATGATTTCCTGCAGCCAAACATTAAGTCAGCGCTCGTCTGCAGATTATTGCATGCGTGCAGACTATTGCACTGTCGGAGGCTGGACGAGCAGCTGATTGGTTGTGGGCGGGTAAGAGGGGTGGAGAATTACCCTCTTATACTAGGTATCTCGCCGGCCGTGTCACGGCCGAACTAGTGCCGGAGGTGCCGCCACAGAGAGAGGTGGCGTGCGCCGTCCTTATATGTTTGTTTGTCTGTTATTAACAATTGGCAGTACTAATTTTGCTCTATTGCTCCTGATGAGGGTGTTATTAGATCACCCAGAAACGCGTTGAGTGATATTTTGTGAGTGAAGTAAGCCATATTTATACAGGCACTATTAGTCAACCGGATAGGAGGCAGGTAGTGAGAGGTCCTGCTTTCCAACAGAGCAAGTTCGGTAGACGGGATACTGACTATATTTTGGCCATTTTTTAGCAACTAGTGGTGTGCAGGGAGACCTCCACATCAGGCTGGGGCCTATTTGCTATAAGACCCTTTTTGAAGAAGGGCGCATGTATCTACCCTATTTTATCCAATATTTATAATAAAGTTTTTTTGTTTTGTTTTAGCGCCCGATAGTACTGTGAGATTTTGAAAGTACAAATTTGCAGAAATATTCTAAACTTTTATTTTTTTGGAACTGAAAACACAGATTTTACAGCAGATTCATCAGGAAATAAGATATAATTTACGTATGTAACAGTAATCATCCATCTCTGGTCCAGGTTAGAGATGAGCGAATCATTCAAAATTTTATTCGCCGAACATTCATTGAACTTTTTCATAAGATTCGTATATTCTACGAATATATTCGTTGAAACTGCGTACAAAACATACTGTATTATGTGGCGTTTCGCGAACATTCGCACACTAATAACGAGCGTTCAGTTTTAACTTTTAACGCAACTTCTTTGAACACGTACACATGAGCATACAAATTGCGTACGAAAATGATGGGCTTTGCTGGAGTGGAATGGTGGAGCAGGAGGAACGCTCTGAGTCTGACCCCTGGCTACATATGGATATTGTATCAGCAGATGACAGCAGATCATCCGGCTGAGACTGAGGTGAGCGTGCCGTCCACTCCACTCCACTACCTCATCCACTTTCTCCTTCACTACAATTTTGCGCCTGGTGGGTTAGCCTGGTGGAACAACGGCCAAGTATTACGTATTCTTCAAGTAGAAGCTCCGGCTACTGGTCCTTTGGCACTTCTGCCCTTTGCCACCTTCTCCTTTTTTTTAGAGCTTGAGGTCTGGCTGGAACTGGACCTCTTTTGCTTATCCATTCCAGACATTTTTCACTTCACTCTGTGGCCCTGCAGCTGGTCTTTGTCTTTGTCTCTCTCCCTGTCTCTCTCTCCCTGCCTGATTAATTACTGGCCCTGCACTTGCCCTGCAGTATCCCTGATGTGTAATATGGTTTCCCTGAACAATTACAACCAATTTCAACAACACAGGTCTCAGTGTCTCAGAACTTCACACACAGTGCTTCTGCTCGTCTCAGCAGTAGAAGTAATGCGTCACTGGCTTACCGAGCCTGAGCCATTCAGAGCAAGCCCTGCCCGCTAGATCAGGTGACCGCTTTCTTCCCGGGCTTTTGAGCACGATAAACGAACTAACAGTAAATGTTCGCTAAGTAATTGAATTTGTAACCAACAGCGTATAGAGTAACTTATACGTAGCATTAGCGTACAATTTATCGGACAAGTACGTAGCGAATGTGTAGAAAGCCTTAGGAGTATTTCTGAATCTTAACTGAGCGAATCTCCAAATATTCGGATTTGCTTCATAGCTGAAAATTTCCAAGATTCGCTACAAATCGGCGAATAGATTTGCTCATCTCTAGTCCAGGTCATGGCCTACAGTGACAACTGGATTAAATATGGGGGGAGTCTGCATTGCCCCAAACTTATCAAATTTTGCTCGATGTTTGGCAAATTTGGTGCATCTTTAAGATGGTGACAATTTTTGCCATTTTTAAAAAAGTCACAGTTGATAAAGGTACAGCTACACGGTGACATGTGTCGCGCAATTTATTTCATATCATGTATTTTAATGGTGTCCCAATGCAGCATGCTGAGAGTGTTATGCAACAGTCGCAAAAAATTCATCCAAGTCTTATTTTTTTGGCAATTGTTGCATTGCAGTCGCAGTGTGTTGCGTTGCGACACCACTGAAATACATTAACTGAAATGTTGCGCGACACATGTCCCCGCAAAACCATACCCTAAATTAATTACCATAGTTAACCACTCACACTTTTCAAAACTGGAGTAGGTGGAAAAATGTTACATTTCTCAAAAATAAGCCCAAAAACTCACAGTAAAATCACCATACAATGCCAATTTAATACTGTTTTATAGAGCCCAAATAATACTTCTATACAGTACTCAAGTAAAACTTCTTACAGGACTCATACAGTAAATAAATAATGCCGCTATGCAATGCGCCAATTTAATGCTGCTCTATAGTGCCCAAATAATACACCTATATACAATACTCAAATAATAACTCCAATAAGACTCAAATTAGGCCTCCATAGTGGATAATACCACTATAAAATGCCAATCTAACAGTGCTATATAGCACCCAAATAATACTCCTATACAGTACTCAGGGGCACATTTATTAAGACCGGCATTTTAGTGTGCTGGCAGTGGATCGGCGCCGGTCTCTCCATAACTTTGCCGTAACAGCTTCCTTGCTGTTTTACATTTAGAAAATTTTCCACACCTAAACCAGGCATAGAAAATGGTTAATGAGGCGGGCCTGCCGGACCGCCCCCTTCCCTGCCCATGGCACTTCCCCTTTTTTTTTAGACCTGGCATAAATGGGAAAGAAGTCGCAGATTCTGCCGCAATATGGCGTGCGACAGAATTCGTCCCAGACCTATGCCACAAAAGTGGCGTATATCTGTTCGTAAATCACCCCCTAATACCGCCAATAAGACTCAAAATAAGACCCCCATACAGTGACTGAATAACGCTTGTTTCACACTTGCCGGATGCTGTCAGAATACCATCCGGCCCCATTAACTATAATGGGGTCCGGTGGTGATTCGGCCGCAATCCGGCAAATATACTGAGAAACAGCCGGACAAATACCTCTGCGTGCAACAATTTTTGTCCGGCCAATTTCCAGCATCCTATGCAGAAACAGCCTGCTGTCAGTGTGAAACAGGCCTAATACTGCCATGGAATGCTAATTTAAAACAGCTGTATAGCGCCCAAATAATACTTCTATACAACACTCAAATAATACTTCTATACAACACTCAAATAATACTTCTATACAACACTCAAACAATACCTCCATTAAGACTCTAAATAATATTCCATAAACATGAATTGATTCCTCCTAATTTTGACCTGGCCCCACCTAGCATGCAACCCGTTACAGCATGTGAACACATGACCTTTGACCTCCCTACTGCATGCCCACCACTAGAGTCTTAAAGGTTCAGTGCACATGAAAATGACAGTCTTAGGCTGCTTTCACACTAGCGTCAGACGGATCCGTTTGCATTATCTTTTACATAGGCAAAACGGATCCGTTCTGATCCCCATTGAAAGTCAATGGGGAACGGATCCGTTTACTATTGTGCGTGAGTAAACGGATCCGCCCCCATTGACTTGCATTGGAGTCAAGATGGATCCTTCTCCATTCCGCTCGGTCAAGCGGACACCAAAACACTGCATGCAGCATTTTGGTGACCGTCTCCAGAGCAGAATGGAGATGCAACGGAGGCAAACTGATGCATCCTTATCCATTCAGAATGCATTAATGTAAAACGGATCAGTTCAGGACCGTTTGTGAGATCCTGGGATGGATCTCACAAACAGATCCTGAGGACGCAAGTGTGAAAGTAGCCTTAGCCACTTAGCACATACAGTGCTCAGTGCAACCTATCAAACATGGCTTATTACAGTATACAGGAAGAGGATGGGAAAGGGTTCCTAGTGGTCCATGTGGTCTGCATAGAGACGCCCCCTTAAAGAAATCTACTGCAATGGGAACCTTCTTCAATGAAACCTGGTGACTGAATTGCCACTTTTTTGGGTGGAGTTCTCCTCTCCACCAGTCACTCTTGTGGCCTGTATGTTCCATACGTGACTGGAGTGCGCTCCCTTTAAAAGCATCAGTCGTGGCGGTTTCTAACGTTGTCTTTGGCAGCAATCCCGGCTCCATTCACCAAATATTTCCTGCCATGTAAGAGAGCGATCATCAAAGTCAGACGCAGGTCTAATCTCCAACCCAAACATTCCACATCAGCCGCCCCTCCGGCTATTTATAAGCTGTAATCTTGGGAATTTTAAGTGTAAGCGAAAACATGCGAGCGGGAGAACATGTCATCTACAGCGACAGAGCAGCACGTAATCAGTGGGGGCTACATTATCATTACAGGGACCCCTTAAAATATGTCCTATATGATAGTAAGGGGCATGGGTAGGGTTTAAGATCACATTAGCAGAGACATCATAAGAAAATGTTCAAGAGCATGCTTAAAAAGCAGCTAATAAACCAGACACACTGCCTGGTAGGGTTGATCCTGCTGATAAAAATGATACCTGCCTTGTGAAAATCGATTGCAGTGTTCCCAAGAAAATAGACTTTTATTCTTTATGTGCTTGAAGGCTTCAGTGCACTGAGAGGAGGGGCCTAGCCGCTCAGTGCACCTCAGCCTTCTGGCGCTGGTCACGCCCCTCGTTGCACTGAAATGCATAAAAAATCAAATAAAAAAAAAATTCTCAGGAAAGCCACAAGATTGTACGTTATTTCTGGTGTGCATAAGTGTAATGTTGCAAAATGTGTGACTTTTTGTTATTTTACACTTTTTGAAAAGTAGGTGTGGCTTGCAATCAAGGTGTAGAAACATCTCAAAGTTGATACAAAAATGGAAGGTTCCGAGAGCAACATGTCAAGTGTCATAGCAAACGGTCTGAATACTTATTTCCATGAGAAATGTTTGTTTTTCTTTTTAATAAATTTTCAAAAATGTTAAAAAATTTTATTTTTTCATTATAACATAGTAACATAGTTTATAAGGCCAAAAAATCCCTCTGTCCATCCAGTTCTTCCTGTTATCCTGCAAGTTGATCCAGAGGAAGGCAAAAAAAAACCCCTGTGAGGTAGAAGCCAATTTTCCTCACTTTAGGGGAAAAAATTCCTTCCCGACTCCAATCAGACATCAGAATAACTCCCTGGATCAACGACCCCTCTCTAGTAACTATAACCTGTAATATTATTACCTCCAGAAATACATCCAGGCCCCTCCTGATCTCTTATAGTGAACTTACCATCACCACCTCCTCAGGCAGAGAGTTCCATAGTCTCACTGCTCTTACCGTAAAGAATCCTCTTCTATGTTTGTGTACAAACCTTCTTTCCTCCAGACGCAGAGGATGTCCCCTCGTCACAGTCACAGTCCTGGGGATAAATAGATGATGGGAGAGATCTCTGTACTGACCTCTGATATATTTATACATAGTTATTACATCTCCCCTCAGTCGTCTTTTTTCTAAAGTGAATAACCCTAATTTTGATAATCTTTCTGGGTACTGTAGTCCACCCATTCCAGTTATGACTTTAGTTGCCCTCCTCTGAACCCTCTCCAGCTCTGCTATGTCTGCCTTGTTCACAGGAGCCCAGAACTGTACACAGTACTCCATGTGTGGTCTGACTAGTGATTTGTAAAGTGGCAGAACTATGTTCTCATCACGGGCATCTATGCCTCTTTTGATGCAACCCATTATCTTATTGGACTTGGCAGCAGCTGTCTGACACTGGTTTCTGCAGCTTAGTTTGCTGTTCACTAAAATTCCTAGGTCCTTTTCCATGTCAGAGTTACCCAGTGTTTTACCATTTAGTATGTACTGGGGACTTGCATTATTCCTTCCCATATGCATAACCTTACATTTGTCAGTGTTAAACCTCATCTGCCACTTCTCTGAGTGCAGATTGATGTGTAAAACTTAAAAAAAAACTGAAAAAAATAAAACGTGTCCAAAGACTTTCTATATGCACTGTATGGAGCCCTGTGGCTTCTGTGTACACCTACCAAAATCTCTTCCTGGGAATATTTCTGTGCCAGTGAAGATGCGTTGAACATGAATGGTGCTTTTAGAATCAAAATTTCTGCTCATATTTCAGAGCTGGGTTATTTTAGGCCGGTGGTGTCGTTACGTAAGATCGCTGTTCTCAGCAAGTAATCAGATATGAGGCCACAACGTGAGCCTCCCGAAACAATAAGAACTACTTTTAGAAACCTCACATCTTGTTGGCGAGCTCCGCTGAACGCTGACTTATCAAGAGTTCCTTTCTAATCGATGTCTGGCTTCTGATTTAATTGTCATTTTTCTTTCCTTATCTTCTCTGGGCTGGAATATAATGGTGTTATCGTGGTGGTGTAAGCAAGTGCAGCAGGAAGGAGCCTGGATCTTCTGCCAAGCTGAGGCAATCTGGAACTAAGTATTATATTCATTCTGTATTTGCAAGCGTCGTCTATTGTCTGCCACTTACAAGGCTGTTCTAACACCTCCTCTGAGGCAGTTTAATCACACTAAATAGGTGCAGTCATGCAAATGCAATGAACATCTTACCTCCATGAGGTCCTTGACCTTGTGTTGATTATGATAAACAGGTTATGCTGACTAAAGAATAAGTCATCAGTACTTAAAGGGGTTCTCCGGAAATTAAGAAAATACTTAATTACTTAAAATACTTAAATATTACTTTCTTATAAATATATTCCCCAAATACATTTTATAAGTTATAATGGCTCGATTTGTCCAGGGAGCAAACATCAGGACAAATAAAATGGCTGCCGACTTATTAGCACAGATAAAGCCTGTCCTAATCACACAGGAGGACAAGTTACTTCACAACACTGAGGTAAAGAGCTGCCTCATCCTCCTCTCTGCTCTGCTTGTCAGGGATTATGATCCTGAATACAGATGATAAGATCTTCAGCTGAATCTCTGTAGGAATGGAGTTCATAATGAGACATGACATACAGAGAGGACGGACAGGACAGACTGTGGTAATGGAGACTACATACAAGTGCTGCTGCTCATTATCCACATCCCCGCCTCCTCTCTGTACTTCATGTCTCCCTATGAAATCCATTCCTACAGAGATTCAGCTGAAGAACATATTAAAAGTATTCTGGATCATAATTCCTGACAAGCAGAGAGGAGGAGGATAAGGCAGCTCTTTATCTCAGTGTTGTGAAGTAACTTGTCCTGCTGTGTGATTAGGACAGTTTTTTTGTGTACTAATAGGACGGCGGCCATTTTATTTCTCCTAATCATTGCTCCCCAGAAAATACGAGCCATTATAACTAATGAAAGGTATTTGGGAATATATTAATAATAAAGTAATATTTAAGTATTTTCATTTTCTTAATTCCCAGAGAACCCCTTTAAGCCGGCAGCTCAGGGCAGTGTCTTTTCTGCTGCAGCTAAGGGGGCGTGTCTCTGCTTTCCCTATCACAGCTCAGAAGGCGTTTCTCAACTCTCCCTATCACAGCTCAGGAGGCGTGTCTCAGTTCTCCCTATCACAGCTCAGGAGGTGTGTCTCATCTCTCCCTATCCCAGCTCAGGGGGCGTGTCTCAGCTCTCCCTATCACAGCTCAGGAGGCAGCTAAAGGATGAATCTGAGCATGTGCGGCCTTATCAGTGAGTAGGACAAAAAAATAAGGAAAAAACAAATAGCAGGTGGCGCTATACAGTTACATTTTATTGAATAACTCAGGGACTATGCAAAATGTTTAATTATATGCAATCACAAAAGTATTCAGATCCAGGTGCTGGTTTGAAAACTGTAGAATATTTTTCATGGGACAGCCCCTTTAAAGATATTGTCTCACCTCTCTAGGATATGCCATCAATGTCAGATGGGTGTGGGTCCCACCTCTGGGACCTGCTCCTATCTCTAAAACTAGGCTTCCAAAGTGAAAGGAGAGCAGATGTGCATGCGCAGCCACCTGCTGTTCACCTCTACTGGAGCTCTGAAAATAGCCGAGCGCCAGCGCTAGCAGTCCCATAGCAGTGAATGGAACCATGGCTACACTTGCGCAGTGCTTTCTCCATTCACCGCTATGGGACTTCCAAAAATAGCCAAGCACCCTCGCTCAGCTATTTTTTGAACTCCCATAGAACATGTGGATGGGATTTCGAAAACCTAGCCTATGTATAGCGGGAGAAATCCGCTGCAGATCCACCCCATGCGCATTACCTTGCAGAAGAGCCGCAGGGTGTACAGGTGGCCTCACCTGGTAAATATGAGGATAGTGAGGCTTAGGCTTGATTCACATCACCATTTTAAAAAAAACGGATCCTGTAAAAAAAGTGATCCTGTGTATACATTATGCACATTTTGCATTCATTTTAGCCACTTCCGTCTGAGATCCAGTTTTTTAAAGGATCTTTTTTTTTTTCTGTTCTTCTGACAGATCAGAAAAACGGAAAATGAAACGGTGGTGTGAATCCAGCCTTATTCTTCACCTCCTCGTGTTCTGAAAGCGACTTATTAGATGCCTTTACCAGCCGCTCGCGAACAAGCTGAAAGAACGTCTTCATGCGCGACAGCTCCAGTTTGCTCTTTTTCTGGGCGATTAAGAAAGCTAACGGTGTCTGTTGCCAGCTCCATTCTCGGTTCTCTAGCAATTTGTGAAAGCAGAAAGTCCCAAAGACCAAGAAGTCTATATTTAACCTGAACGTCAGGCGGTGACTAATAGCTAACAGGTCGCTGCCGCGCCAAACCACAGGATCTGAAACTTTCAGAATTCCTTCAGTCTATAAAACTAAACTGCTGTTCCTGGCAAAGGAGAATTTGACATACTCGTCAAAAATAGACAATAACCCGTAGTGTTACTGGGTTTGGCGCTGAGACGATTAAAGGAACTCTACTGCACAATCCGGATGATACTGAGGAGACACTTGACGTAAGATGCTATGGCAGAACATCTAGTTCTCTGGACCAGGAGAGGCTCAAGTTGTATTCTGCTTTTTATTTCCACATATGCTTTTTCTTATATACCTGCTTGTGGAGCTGCAAGTTCAGTGCTCAGTGGGCATTCTCTGTAAAGCTGGAGCACCTACCTATTCATTGCAGAACTGACATACACACTCTGTCCACTGGACAATCGCACATGGACTTGAACACACATGCCCTATCTTGACTTTCTCTGCTTCTGGAGGTACAAGAACAGTGGTCAGTGGACATTCCCCCTGAAACTGGAGCAACCACCATATTCAGTGTAGAACATACACATACACACATCTAAACACATGGACTTGCACACACATGCCCTGTCTTGACTTTCTCTGATTCTGGAGCTGCAAGAACAGTGGTCAGTGGACATTCCCCCTGAAACTGGAGCAACCACCATATTTAACCATATTTAACATACAATACACACACTTCTGGTGGGTATCCCCTGTGAAACTGGCGTGCCCACAATATGTAATGTAAAACACACCCAATTCCTAAACTCATGGACTTGCACACCCATGCCCAGTCTTGACCTTATCTGCTTCTGGAGCTGCAAGAATAGTGGTCAGTGGACGTTCCCCATGAAACTGGAGCAACCACCATTTTTAATGTACTGCAAAACATACACACTTCAAAAACACACGGACTCGCACACATGCTCAGTCCTGACTTTCTCTGCTTCTGGAGCCGCAAGAACTGTGCTTAGTGGGTATTCCCTGTGAAACTGGAGCACTCACAATTATTAACACAAGGATTTGCACACCCATGCCCAGTCTTGAGTTTCTCTGATTCTGGAGGTGCAAGAGCAGTGGTCGGTGGACATTCCCCCAGAAACTGGAGCACCCACACACTTCCAAAACACATGGACCTGCACACACATGCCCTGTCTTGACTTTCTCTGCTTTTGGATCTGCAAGAACTGCGCTCAGTGGGCCTTCCCTGTGAAACTGGAGCACCCACCATATTTAATGTAAAACATACACACAAAACAGGGGCGTAGCTAAAGGCTCATGGGCCATGGTGCAAGAGTTCAGCTTGGGCCCCCAGATCTTTGTGGCCAGGGACACGGGAGCACATAGCCTTTCTGCTACCAGAGGCAAAAATTGAAATGGCACCCCCCCCATGCCAAATTCTTGACCTAACCCATTCCCTCCAGCCAGAGGTGTAACTTGATCAGCATGCACTTTCCATAATACCGGTGTCTTCTTATACGGCACAAGGGTCTTTGGGCCCCCTCAGGCTCCTGGGCCCGGTAGCGACTGCTACCTCTGCACCCCCTATAGCTACGCCCCTGACACAAAACACATTAACTCTCGCACTTATGCTCGGTCCTGACTTTCTCTGCCTCTAGAGCTGCAGGTTCAGCATTAGTGGGTGTTGTTACTGTGAAGTAAGCTGTCCTTCTCCCAACTGTGAGAGCTCTATCCCAGAGGAGGTGAACTTTTTCTACCCTCTAGGAACACCCACCATGTTGAATTTAAGGGGGTTTCTGTGATCCAGCAGCCCACCGCAATTAAATGTCTCTTGGTTGCAGGAGAAAGTTTCCAATTATACTATCTGAACGTGACGTGATTGGTCTGCTCTGGAACCCCCTCATGTGACGCCCCTCTTTGGAACATCCTACAATCACTGATGTTACGTCCTTCACCAGGTTTCCAGTCTGCTCTATGGAGGGGGACGTCACTGCTGCAGCCCAGGAAAGGAAGGTGCTGTGGACTGGGCCAGAACTATATGTCTCCCTGGCGCATAAACTCCTGAATCCACCTCATCTGCGCATGGTCCATGGACACAAATAGTGCCATGGACCATAAGTTTAGGCCCAGTCCAGAGAACCTCCCCCATCTTGGGATGTGGAGGCGACGTCCCGTCCATAGATCCAAACAGAAAGCTGGCATTGCCATATGTAGGACTTTCCTTCATCTGCTTGGGTTCCAGATTGTCCAGTCTATGCAACTTGGAGACACGGTTCTATATAGCCGTGCTCACCTGTTTCTCGCCACGCAAATCTCATGGCAGCTCCTATTTCTCTCCATATTGTCAGATGAAAATATCCCTTTCTATTGATTAATAAAAAAAATACACAGGGAAGGTATCCAATTTTTGTGGATCTGTTTTTTTATGGGCTAAAAATTGGATATGCTCATGTGCATGAGGCCTTCTTCAGTGACTATTCTTGTGTGTCCAACCAGCAAAGTCTATACTTCCTTGTGGGAGTTAGGCCTGGTCTACACTCCGACTTTTAACTATTGAACTACTGCTGTAGTCGGCCATAGCTAAAAGCTCATGCAAGAGTTCAGCTTGGGCCCCCCTTCCTTTATTGCTTTGTGGCCGGGGCAGAGAAGCACCTAGTCTTTGTGCTAGCTGAGGCAAAAATTGAGCCGGCACCTTCCCAATGCCAATTCTTGACCTAAACCCTTCCCTCCAGCCAGAGGTGTAACTGAACCAGCATGGACTTTCTACAATACCAGTGTCTTCTTATGCAGCACAAGGGTCTTTGGGCCCCTCAGGCTCCTGGGCCTCCTCTGCACCCCCTATAGCTACGTCCCCGGCTGCAGTCCACAAGATTGCATTCAACTGAATACATTCATTTGGACTGCAGCTGTATTTCAATAGTTAAAATCAATCAGTCACGCTACAAAAAGTCACAGTGTAGTCCTAGCCTTAAAGGGGTTGTGCCACAAAAGATATTCTACAGTTTTCAAACCAGCATCTGGATCTTAATTATTTTGTAATTGCATGTAATTAAAAATTTAGCATAGCCACTGAGTTATTTAATAAAATGTGTTAGTATAGCGCCACCTGCTGTTTGTTCTTTTCTTCTTTCTTTGACCTGCTCCCTGACAAGGCCGCACATGCTCAGTTTCAACCCTTCAACTGCCTCCTGAGCTGTGATAGGGAAAGCTGAGACACGCCCCCTGAGCTGTAATAGGGAGAGCTGAGACACGCCTCCTGAGCTGTGATAGGGAGAACTGAGACACGCCTCCTGAGCTGTGATAGGGAGAGCTGAGACACTGCCCCTGAGCTGTGATAGGGAGAGCTGAGACACTGCCCCTGAGCTGTGATAGGGAGAGCTGAGACATGCTTCCTGAGCTGTGATAGGGAGAGCTGAGACACGCCCCCTTAGCTGCAGCAGAAAAGACACTCCCCTTGAGCTTTCAGCTTGATATAAATCTCGCAGAGCAATGAATAGGGAGATTTCTGAATCCATGTGGGGTACAGGACTGGTTCTAGCTGTTTAGAAAGAGACTGTCATGTCCTAGATGATGTCTGATTTTACTTTTTACATTAGTCCTAGGTTTAGTAGGTAAAGAACGGGGAAAATTCTGTAGACGCTGCACCCCGGTCGAGGCTGCACCAGGAAGAGGGGAGAAGGACTCCTCAGTGAGACGTGGTCCATCAGACACATTGCATTGCAAGCATGAGCACCGCACATCTAACGCTTTGCAGCAGATGGGCTATCAATATATCGTGTGAGGTCACGTTGGTTTACTTTATGGGGCCCTGGCAGGATAGGGGCCCATGCAAATCCCTTTGGATGGAGGCAGGAAGGTCTTTGAATGTGAAGTCACTTTTCATTGAATTGCAGTTTCTATAGAATTTTTAGGTCTCCCGCAATTCAAAAACTGCAGGAGGCCTGCTGGAAAACTTTTGGCCGCAGCAGCATGAATTTTACGGGTGCTAGTCAAAGGGGTATTTCCGGTTTATAGCCTTTGGCCAAAGAACGCATTGTCCATTCTCTCATTCCTGGCTGATTATAGACTTGTAAAATCTGTTGTTTTTTTTTCCTTCTAGACCAATAAACACCTGGCCCTCAACAGAACTGAGGATCCTCATTGTGGTTGCACCTGCTCTGTAGCTTCTGCTTCATCATCGTCACATAATTTACCACTTCTGCTTCTTCTTTCTGTCTCTTTTTCTAAAGAATCTACTTAAAACAGTGAACTTGCAATTTTTAATGATTGCTAAATATAATTTGTTTCATTGATCTTTATCAAAAATGTTAAATGTTAAAACTCAGTCTGTAAGCTGTCAGTCTGTTTTCTTTGAATCTCGTCATCAGATGGCTCATGTGTAGTTCTTATCTCTGATATCCTAAACAAGTGCTAAACACTGATAAGAATATGGCTTAAAGGGAGTCTTTCACCTGTTTTTCACCTATGTAACTAACAGCAGTGCCTCACAGAAGATTGCAGACACATCCCAGACATACCTGTGTGCACTGTGTGTCTGTATTACATATCACATCCCAGACATACCTGTGTGCACTGTGTGTCTGTATTACATGTCACATCCCAGACATACCTGTGTGCACTGTGTGTCTGTATTACATGTCACATCCCAGACATACCTGTGTGTACTGTGTGTGTATTACATGTCACATCCCAGACATACCTGTGTGAAATGTGTGTCTGTATTACATGTCACATCCCAGACATACCTGTGTGTACTGTGTGTCTGTATTACATGTCACATCCCAGACATACCTGTGTGCACTGTGTGTGTATTACATGTCACATCCCAGACATACCTGTGTGCACTGTGTGTCTGTATTACATGTCACATCCCAGACATACCTGTGTGCACTGTGTGTCTGTATTACATGTCACATCCCAGACATACCTGTGTGCAATGTGTGTCTGTATTACATGTCACATCCCAGACATACCTGTGTGTACTGTGTGTGTGTATTACATGTCACATCCCAGACATACCTGTGTGCAGTGTGTGTCTGTATTACATGTCACATCCCAGACATACCTGTGTGCACTGTGTGTATTACATGTCACATCCCAGACATACCTGTGTGCACTGTGTGTCTGTATTACATGTCACATCCCAGACATACCTGTGTGCACTGTGTGTGTGTATTACATGTCACATCCCAGACATACCTGTGTGTACTATGTGTCTGTATTACATGTCACATCCCAGACATACCTGTGTGCACTGTGTGTATTACATGTCACATCCCAGACATACCTGTGTGCACTGTGTGTCTGTATTACATGTCACATCCCAGACATACCTGTGTGCACTGTGTGTGTGTATTACATGTCACATCCCAGACATACCTGTGTGCACTGTGTGTCTGTATTACATGTCACATCCCAGACATACCTGTGTGCACTGTGTGTCTGTGTTACATGTCACATCCCAGACATACCTGTGTGCACTGTGTGTCTGTATTACATGTCACATCCCAGACATACCTGTGTGCACTGTGTGTGTATTACATGTCACATCCCAGACATACCTGTGTGCACTGTGTGTCTGTATTACATGTCACATCCCAGACATACCTGTGTGCACTATGTGTCTGTATTACTGTCAATCCCAACAACCTGTGCACTGGTTAATGTCACCCAGACATACCTGTGTGCACTGTGTGTGTATTACATCTCACATCCCAGACATACCTGTGTGCACTGTGTGTGTATTACATCTCACATCCCAGACATACCTGTGTGCACTGTGTGTCTGTATTACATGTCACATCCCAGACATACCTGTGTACCCTGTGTGTGTGTATTACATGTCACATCCCAGACATACCTGTGTGCACTGTGTGTCTGTATTACATGTCACATCCCAGACATACCTGTGTGCACTGTGTGTGTCTGTATTACATGTCACATCCAGACATACCTGTGTGCACTGTGTGTCTGTATTACATGTCACATCCCAGACATACCTGTGTGCACTGTGTGTCTGTATTACATGTCACATCCCAGACATACCTGTGTGCACTGTGTGTGTGTATTACATGTCACATCCCAGACATACCTGTGTGCACTGTGTGTCTGTATTACATGTCACATCCCAGACATACCTGTGTGCACTGTGTGTCTGTATTACATGTCACATCCCAGACATACCTGTGTGCACTGTGTGTGTGTATGTACATTACATGTCACATCCCAGACATACCTGTGTGCACTGTGTGTGTGTATTACATACATCACATAGTCACATCCTGTGTTGCACTGTGTGTCATGTCATCCCAGACATGTGTGCACTGTATCCTGTACATGTCACATCCAGACTACCTGTGTGCACTGTGTGTCTGTATTACATGTCACATCCCAGACATACCTATGTGCACTGTGTGTATTACATGTCACATTCCAGACATACCTGTGTGCACTGTGTGTCTGTATTTACATGTCACATCCCAGACATACCTGTGTGCACTGTGTGTCTGTATTAACATGTCACATCCCAGACATACCTGTGTGCACTGTGTGTGTGTATTACATGTCACATCCCAGACATACCTATGTGCACTGTGTGTATTACATATCACATTCCAGACATACCTGTTGTGCACTGTGTGTGTATTACATGTCACATCCCAGACATACCTGTGTGCACTGTGTGTATTACATGTCACATCCCAGACATACCTGTGTGCACTGTGTGTGTGTATTACATGTCACATCCCAGACATACCTGTGTGCACTGTGTTCTGTATTACATGTCATATCCAAGACATACCTGTGTGCACTGTGTCTGTATTACATGTCACATCCCAGACATATCTGTGTGCACTGTGTGTCTGTATTACATGTCACATCCCAGACATACCTGTGTGCACTGTGTGTCTGTATTATATGTCACATCCCAGACATACCTGTGTGCACTGGTGTGTCTGTATTACATGTCACATCCCAGACATACCTGTGTGCACTGTGTGTCTGTATTACATGTCATATCCCAGACATACCTGTGTGCACTGTGTGTCTGTATTACATGTCATATCCCAGACATACCTGTGTGCACTGTGTGTCCTGTATTACATGTCACATCCCAGACATACCTGTGTGCACTGTGTGTGTATTACATGTCACATCCCAGACATACCTGTGTGCACTGTGTGTCTGTATTACATGTCACATCCCAGACATACCTGTGTGCACTGTGTGTATTACATGTCACATCCCAGACATACCTGTGTGCACTGTGTGTGTGTATTACATGTCACATCCCAGACATACCTGTGTGCACTGTGTCTGTATTACATGTCACATCCCAGACATACCTGTGTGCACTGTGTGTGTATTACATGTCACATCCCAGACATACCTGTGTGCACTGTGTGTCTGTATTACATGTCACATCCCAGACATACCTGTGTGCACTGTGTCTGTATTACATGTCACATCCCAGACATACCTGTGTGCACTGTGTGTGTATTACATGTCACATCCCAGACATACCTGTGTGCACTGTGTGTCTGTATTACCTGTCACATCCCAGACATACCTGTGTGCACTGTGTGTCTGTATTACATGTCACATCCCAGACATACCTGTGTGCATTGTGTGTGTGTATTACATGTCACATCCCAGACATACCTGTGTGCACTGTGTGTCTGTATTACATGTCACATCCCAGACATACCTGTGTGCATTGTGTGTGTGTATTACATGTCACATCCCAGACATACCTATGTGCACTGTGTGTATTACATGTCACATTCCAGACATACCTGTGTGCACTGTGTGTCTGTATTACATGTCACATCCCAGACATACCTGTGTGCATTGTGTGTTACATGTCCACCCAGACATACTATGTGCACTGTGTGTATTACATGTCACATCCCAGACATACCTGTGTGCACTGTGTGTGTATTACATGTCACATCCCAGACATACCTGTGTGCACTGTGTGTACTACATGTCACATCCCAGACATACCTGTGTGCACTGTGTGTCTGTATTACATGTCACATCCCAGACATACCTGTGTGCACTGTGTGTGTACTACATGTCACATCCCAGACATACCTGTGTGCACTGTGTTTCTGTATTACATGTCATATCCCAGACATACCTGTGTGCACTGTGTGTCTGTATTATATGTCACATCCCAGACATACCTGTGTGCACTGTGTGTCTGTATTATATGTCATATCCCAGACATACCTGTGTGCACTGTGTGTCTGTATTATATGTCACATCCCAGACATACCTGTGTGCACTGTGTGTCTGTATTACATGTCACATCCCAGACATACCTGTGTGCACTGTGTGTGTATTACATGTCACATCCCAGACATACCTGTGTGCACTGTGTGTCTGTATTACATGTCACATCCCAGACATACTGTGTGCACTGTGTGTGTGTATTACATGTCACATCCCAGACATACTGTGTGCACTGTGTCTTTATTACATGTCACATCCCAGACATACCTGTGTGCACTGTGTGTCTGTATTACATGTCACATCCCAGACATACCTGTGTGCACTGTGTGTCTGTATTACATGTCACATCCCAGACATACCTGTGTGCACTGTGTATTACATGTCACATCCCAGACATACCTGTGTGCACTGTGTGTCTGTATTACATGTCACATCCCAGACATATCTGTGTGCACTGTGTGTCTGTATTACATGTCACATCCCAGACATACCTGTGTGCACTGTGTGTATTACATGTCACATCCCAGACATACCTGTGTGCACTGTGTGTCTGTATTACATGTCACATCCCAGACATACCTGTGTGCACTGTGTGTGTATTACATGTCACATCCCAGACATATCTGTGTGCACTGTGTGTGTGTATTACATGTCACATCCCAGACATACCTGTGTGCACTGTGTGTCTGTATTACATGTCACATCCCAGACATACCTGTGTGCACTGTGTATTACATGTCACATCCCAGACATACCTGTGTGCACTGTGTGTCTGTATTACATGCCACATCCCAGACATACCTGTGTGCACTGTGTCTGTATTACATGTCACATCCCAGACATACCTGTGTGCACTGTGTGTCTGTATTACCTGTCACATCCCAGACATACCTGTGTGCACTGTGTGTGTATTACATGTCACATCCCAGACATACCTGTGTGCACTGTGTGTCTGTATTACCTGTCACATCCCAGACATACCTGTGTGCACTGTGTGTCTGTATTACATGTCACATCCCAGACATACCTGTGTGCACTGTGTGTGTATTACATGTCACATCCCAGACATACCTGTGTGCACTGTTTGTCTGTATTACATGTCACATCCCAGACATACCTGTGTGCACTGTGTGTCTGTATTACATGTCACATCCCAGACATACCTGTGTGCACTGTGTGTCTGTATTACATGTCACATCCCAGACATACCTGTGTGCACTGTGTGTCTGTATTACCTGTCACATCCCAGACATACCTGTGTGCACTGTTTGTCTGTATTACATGTCACATCCCAGACATACCTGTGTGCACTGTGTGTCTGTATTACATGTCACATCCCAGACACACCTGTGTGCACTGTGTGTCTGTATTACATGTCACATCCCAGACATACCTGTGTGCACTGTGTGTCTGTATTACATGTCACATCCCAGACATACCTGTGTGCACTGTGTGTCTGTATTACACAGGTATGACTGGGATGTAATGTAATGATTTGTACTCGCATAATGCACTCAGTACAAATCAGTACAGATCAGGTCAGGCATGGACACGCAGCATTATAAATCATTACAGTGGTCGGTGGGTCAGAGACACACAGCATTATAAATCACTACAGTGGAGGTCGGTCAGAGACACACAGCATTATAAATCATTACAGTGGAGGTCGGTCAGAGACACACAGCATTATAAATCATTACAGTGGAGGTCGGTCAGAGACACACAGCATTATAAATCATTACAGTAGAGGTCTGTCAGAGACACACAGCACTATAAGTCATTACAGTGGAGGTCGGTCAGAGACACACAGCACTATAAATCATTACAGTGGAGGTCGGTCAGAGACACACAGCATTATAAATCATTACAGTGGAGGACGGTCAGAGACACACAACACTATAAATCACTACAGTGGAGGTTGGTCAGAGACACACAACACTATAAATCATTAAGGTGGAGGTCGGTCAGAGACACACAGCACTATAAATCACTACAGTGGAGGTCGGTCAGAGACACACAGCACTATAAATCATTACAGTGGAGGTCGGTCTGAGACACACAGCACTATAAATCAGTACAGTAGAGGTGGGTCAGAGACACATAGCACTATAAATCAGTACAGTGGAGGTCGGTCAGAGACACACAGCACTATAAATCAGTACAGTGGAGGTGGGTCAGAGAGACACACAGCATTATAAATCATTACAGATAAGGTCAGGCATGGACCTGCAGCATTATTTACAGTGGAGGTCAGTCAGAGATACACAGCATTATAAATCATTACAGTGGAGGTCGGTCAGAGACACACGGCATTATAAATCATCACAGTGGAGGTCAGTCAGAGATACACAGCATTATTGATCATTACAGTGGAGGTCAGTCAGAGATACACAGCACTATAAATCATTACAGTGGTCGGTCGGTCAGAGACACACAGCATTATAAATCATTACAGTGGAAGTGGGCCAGAGACACACAGCACTATAAATCATTACAGTGGAAGTGGGCCAGAGACACACAGCACTATAAATCATTTAAGTGGAGGTCAGTCAGAGACACACAGCATTATAAATCATTACAGCTAAGGTCAGGCAGAGACACGCAGCATTATAGATCACTAGGAGCAGAGTTCACTATAGGAATTCACTCTAACACACGGAACGTGTTTCACGCAGTGAACACGCCTGTCTGAAACTGGCCTTATTCCAGCTGTAAATGAGCTACTAGCAGATTGCAATGAAGGTCCAGATGGGTGTTACCCGTTGGGGGTGTCCCTGCACAGTCTGACACTGGCAGCACCGATTAGATAGTTTCAAATTGTGCAAGGGACACACACCCAGTTGGTAGCACCCAGCTGGACCTTTATTGCCAACCAATGCCAGATACAGACGTTGACACTTAAAGCCAAAGTGTCCTTGGATCCATTACCTCCAGATTATAACCACTCAAGTTTTCCTAAGACATTGTGAAAGACAACAACATTTGTACAACGCTGTGGAATATTCCAGCGCCATATAAGGTATTTGTCAGGCGATTGGTGCATCCTGACGAAGTCCTAAAGAACAGAGAGCGACCGGGGACCAGGGAAACATCACCGCCGGGGCATCAGGGGACTAGTAAGGTGACAACCCCCTCAGAAGGAGCGCTCTACAGCTGACAACCCCTTTTTCTGACAGAAGTAGAAACTCATTATCATTGTAAGATATTAAATTACTGAGGCACTAATTGCATTTCTTACGTTTGGTGAAGTGTGACATATCGTTTGACGCTAAAAGCATTATAGCAGCGGTTTAATGCAGGTAACTAGGCTTCAATTAGTGGGATGAAGCACTTAAACCTACATGAGTATTTAAAAAAAAAAATTTAAAAAAAATATAAAAAAAATATATAAATATATATATATATTTTTCAATTGTTTTTACAGAGACCTTTTTTCCCCATTACGTGTTAATGAGCTAGTCTGCCATCTAGTGGATGTACACAGCATTGCACAGATATTCGATCCTAATAATGATGCCTATACGTTTACAAATCTGGGGGTCCTGCCAACATCTCAGCAGTATGGGCGCCCTATGCTTTTGTACCCACTATATAACGCCCTGAGAGCTGCTTTACCTCTGTAATTACCACAGATTCTGATACAGAGAAGTAAGAATTGGTACGGCCACCTCTCCGTTGATTTCATTGGGGAATAGCAACTGTTGACGATAGGTGAGAGTCTCAGAGGTTCAAACAATTATCCTCAGGATATGCGATTAATGGCAAACATGAAACGCCCCTGTGACCCATGCAGATTAACCCTTAGATGTCATGGGCAACAGCAACTGTGGGATCTAAGTAGTTGGGCAAGGGGAGGGAGAGCCCTATGGCAATCATGCTGCTAAAAGCCCCACTAATGATGGTGAATGTGGTCTTGCTGAATCCAGCAGGTTTGGATGTCATGGTTGTGGTAACCACATCACTATTATTTTTATGATGTAGCAGCACAACATTGTGAACTTCCGTCATGCGACCACAGGTCACAGTGTAGCCCTAGTCCGAAACCAGTTGTATCCGATTAGAAATAATGAATGGTTAGGGCTACACCGACATGTGTCACACGACAATAGGTTGCATGACAAAAAGGGTACAGCTAGATTGCGACGTATTGCGCCAATGTCACACATTTTTTATAATGAATGTCAATGGTGTCGCAATGCGACATACTGCGACAAGACATGCGCCATTGTCAATTGTTATAAAAAATGTTGCAGACATGCTGCTGTGTAGCCCTAGCCTAATACATTTTACTTTAAAAAAAATTCTACCTTTGCCCAGCAAAAATTAAAAAAAAAATTACATATAGGGTTATCGCCGCAACCTTTATCACCTGATCAACAGCTTTATGTCAGTATAAGGCCTCATTCACACGTCCGTATTTTGTATCCGCATCCTTTCCGCAATTTCGGACAATTATGCGGATAGGATGCGGATCCATTCATTTCAATGGGTCCTGAAAAAATGCGGACAGTACACCGTGTGCTGTCCACATTCGTGTGTCCGTTCCGACTGTCCGCATAAAGAAATCCTCCTGTCCTACTTTTCTCCCGATTTTGCAGTCCGTAGCACAATGAAAGTCTATGGATCCGCAAGAAATGCGGATGACTTGCGTAAAGGCATCCGCATGTCATCCGCATTTGCGGATTCCGTTCCACGAGGGTAGGAAAAAAAAAAGAAAAAATAAAAAGATTGGATTAATCCTTCCGTTTTTTGCGAATCCGCAAAAAATGGATGACATATGGATACATCCTTTCCGTTTTTTCCGATGTGCTTGAAAAACTGAGTTTTTTGCGGAACAACGGATCCGCAAAAAACTGACCGTTTTCCAGGATGTGCACAAATACGGACGTGTGAATGGGGCCTAAGGCTTCCGTATGTGTTTTCCATTCCATTATTGCGGATCCGCAATATACGGATGACGTTCCGTATGTCATCCGTGTTTCCGTTTTTTTTTCCGGATCCATTGTAACAATGCCTATCTTTGTCAGCAAAACCGACAAGAATAGGACATGTTCTATCTTTTTTACGGAACGGAAATACGGACATACGGAAACTGAATGCACGCGGAGTACCTTCGGGTTTTTTTGCAGACCCATTGAAATGAATGGTTCCGCATACGGGCCTAAAAAAAAACGGAACGGACAAGGAAACAAAATACGGATGTGTGAATGGAGCTTTAGGCCTCTTGTACAGAAACGTATTTTTTGCGGGTCGGATTCAGACCCATTCACTTCAATGGAGCTGCAAAAGATGCGGAGAGTCCCACAAAGAAATAGAACATGTCCTATTCGTGTCCATTTAACAGACAAGGATAGGACAGTTCTGTAGAGAGCAGGACAATCCGTTCAGCGAAATACAACATACATGGCCAGCATCTGTGTTTTGCTGACCATAATAACGGTTATGGCCGCGTGCATGAGTCCTAATTAAAGGGGTTGTCCGGGTTCAGAGCTGAACCCGGATATACCCATATTTTCACCCAGGCAGCCCGCCTGATAACAGCATCGTTGCATTTCATGCTCCGATGTGCTCCCTTGCCCTACGCTGGATTGTGCAGGACAAGTGCTCTTTTGTTTACAATAACAGACTGCCGGGCGGAGGCTGTGACATCACCGGCTCTGATGGGTCGGCTTTAGCGCTGCCCTTGCTATTTTACTGGTTAGGGCAGCGCTAAAGCGCATCAGTGTCGGTGACGTCACCGGGCTCACTGCGCCTGGCAGAGCCCGCTTCATCACCGGAACTGGGCTAAATGCCTTTTCCCTGCGTGATTTAGCGCAGGGCAAAGGAGAGCATCGGAGCATAAAATGATACAGAGACACACAGCATTATAAATCAGTATAAGGCCTCATGCACACGGGCATGCCGGCTGGGCCTGTGAAGTCACATTCACACACAGAGTATGATTCTCGCACAGGACACAGGCCTAAGGCTACAAGTATGTTCCTGGTCTGATGCCCTGATGGACACAATGTCTACATTACAGTGGGGGGAAAAAAGTATTTAGTCAGCCACCAATTGTGCAAGTTCTCCCACTTAAAAAGATGAGGTTGGCCTGTAATTGACATCATAGGTAGACCTCAACTATGAGAGACAAAATGAGAAAACAAATCCAGAAAATCACATTGTCTGATTTTTAAAGATTTGTTTTCTGGATTTGTTTTCTCATTTTGTCTCTCATAGTTGAGGTCTACCTATGATGTCAGTTACAGGCCAACCTCATCTTTCTAAGTGGGAGAACTTGTACAATTGGTGGCTGACTAAATACTCCCCCCCACTGTACTGTATAACAGTTTTTGACATTTTATAACACATCCTCTGTTGTCATTGCCACGGCATTAGTCCTCCAGCCACCACCTGGCAGGGCTCCGTTCTCGATATAGGTGCGGGTCCCACCGCTGGGACTATTAGACGATGGGGTCACATCCTAGCGATATGCCCCGATTGTCCATGATGAGACAAACCCTTTAATTCTAAAGACTTATGGCAATCATGTGGATGTTTGGATATCTTTACCCCTGTTATAGTACGTCACTACGCTGGAGAAAGACCTCATCGTGTTGGGCTGAAACACCGCAGTTGGGGTGAATAAAGTGGGTGCATCACCCTTCACCTACCCTGGAGTGTCGCCTCTTTACTGCAAACTATACATTGTGGGACCCAGTGGAGGGATTGCACCCATTTACAATTTTACAGTGCTGCTGATTTTTTTCTTTTCAGTATCTATCTATCTATCCATCTATCTCCTATCTATCATCTATCTATCTATCTATCTCATATCTATCTATCTATCTATCTCATATCTATCATCTATCTATCTATCTAATATCTATCTATCTATTATCTATCTATCTATCTCATATCTATCTATCTCATTTCTATCTATCTATCTATCTATCTATCTATCTATCTATCTATCTATCACATATCTATCTATCTCTCAATCTATCTATCTATCACATATCTATTATCTTTCTATCTATTATCTATCTATCCATCTATCTAAGGGCTCATACAAACGGCCATATGATGTCCGCAAAAATGCGGATCCGTTTTTTTTTTGCGGATTACATACTGACCCATTTACTTCTATGGGCCCTTTTCTTCCATGCCATGGCTCCACAAAAACACTGAAACACGTCCTATACTTGTCAGTGAAAATCAGGACGTGGCCCCATTAAAGTCTATGGGTCCGCAAAAATATGGAAAGCAGTCCGTTTTTTTTGCAGACATGCTGAACTGTCCGCAAAAAAAACGGATCCGTATTTTTGCGGACAGCATACGGCCGTCTGAATGAGCCCCAAGGCTTCATTCACACGTCCGTGTTTTCCATTCCGTTTTTGCGGATCCGCAATATATGGACGACGTTCCGTATGTCATCCGTGTTTCCGTTTATTTTTGCGGATCCATTGTAACAATGCCTATCCTTGTCAGCAAAACGGACAAGAATAGGACCTGTTCTATCTTTTTTGCGGAATGGAAATACGGACATACGGAAACGGAATGCATACAGAGTACCTTCCGTTTTTTTTTTGCGGACCCATTGAAATGAATGGTTCCGAATACGGTCCGCCAAAAAAAACGGAACGTACAAGGAAACAAAATACGGAGGTGTGAATGAAGCCTAATATCTATTTATCCATCCTCTATCTAATATCTAATTATCTATCTACAGTGACTTCAAAAAGTATTCATACCCCTTGAACTTTTCCACCATTTTTCACGTTACACCTGTATTTTATTGGGATTTTATGTGATAGACCAACACAAAGTAGTAAGTATGAAGTGAAAAGAAAACAATACATGGTTTTCAACATTTAAAGAAAAAAAAAAATCTTTGTGGCGTGCATTTGTATTCAGCCCTCTGTACTCTGATGACCCCAAATATGACCAATCCAGTGTGACCAATTGCCTTCAGAAGTCACCTCCTTAGTAAATAGAGTCTGTCTGTAAATAGAGTAACTGTGTGTCAGTTACTCTCAGTATAACTACAGCTGTTCTATGAAAGCCTCAGAAGTTTGTTAGAGAAGATCAGTGATCAAATAGCATCATGAAAACCAAGGAACACACCAGACAGGTCAGGGATAAAGTTGTGGAGAAGCGTCAAGCAGGGTTAGGTTATAAAAATATATATATCCCAAGCTCTGAACATCTCAGGGAGCACTGTTCAATTCATCATCTGAAAATGGAAGGGGTATGGCACAACTGCAAACCTACCAAGACATGGCCGCCCACCTAAACAGACAGCCCAGGCAAAGAGAGCACTAATTAGAGAAGCAGCATAGAGGCTCATGGTCACAGTGGAGGAGCTGCAGTCAGACCCACTGATCAAATATTGATGACCTATACTGAACATAAGCCATCAATATAAAAATCCTGGACAACCCCTTTAAGGAGATGGCGTGTTTGTGAAATGATAATATCACACCCAGACAGTCCAAGCTTTATAGAACATGTAGTTTATTAAACTATCAACAAAATAAAACTTTATTAAAAAAATAACACAAATGAACGCACAAGCCATCTCTGTAGAGAATAATAACCTATGAGAGAAAGCCCAGACATCTTCACTCCCAGGCCATGGATTCTGCAGGGGGGTCTCCTGTGAATCGGAAGCCAGTGAAGACGTTCTGGAGACCGGGGAAGGCGTTTCTCACTTTATGCACCACACAGGCCGGGATGGGCTTCTTATCTGACTCGTCCCGGTAGCCGTGTATCCAAGCTGAAAAGAAGCGGTAACATACCCTGCGGAGGTATCTGGTGGGGGAAAAAACAAAGTATGAGCCGATCATTTACTGAGGATCAAGTGTTAAAGGGGTATTCCCATCTGGGATGAACCAACAATGTCAGACAGATAATGGTCCAAGAGGTAGGACTCGCACCTATCACCAGAAGGGGTCCCCGTAGTGAAGGAGAGTGTCCCGCGCATGCGCAGAGTGCTCTCTTTTCAATGCTATGGGAGTTCCGAAAATAGCCGAGAAGTTCACAGCGGCGAATGGAGAGCACACTGCACAAGCGCAGCCCCTATGGGACTGCGCAGGTGTGGTTGCTCTCTATTCACTTAAAGGGTCCCATTCTGGAGATAGGAGCAGGTCCCAGACACAAGATATGCCATCAATGTCCCAGATTGGTATACCCCTTTAAATCACATACATTATAGCTAGATGAAAATTACCTGTGCATTATAGTGCATGAGAAAGAAAGGAGTCTCATCCTCCACATAATGGACAGTGACCTTACATGTGTGGCCAACCCTGCAGGGGGCGGTAGAAACTCACAGTGCTGTGGAATATGGCAGCACTGTATATATATATATATATATATATATATATATATATATATATATGGCCTCTTTCACACTGGGTCTGCAGAGTCCTCCAGAGGTATTGTCAGGTGCATGTGTCAGAGTGACAGAGTCCAAAAGACCTCTGAAGCGTCCTTACCTCCACATTAAATATTTTTAGGGAGGTAAAAAATACCCCTCTCAGGCTGGGTTCACATCTGCGTTGTGTCACTGCCGGCTTTCTGACAGACAAAAATGCTACATGCAAAGTTTTTTGTCCTTCTGAAAGTCAGCATATATGCTGGATCCCATTACAATGAATAGGGATCCCATGGTGCATGGTGGTATTCCGGCTATGCCAAATACGGTGAACTCAGTGGCGTAGCTACCGGGGGGGCAGGGGGGGCGACGGCTCCGGGCCCAGTGACTCAGGGGGGCCCCAGCAAGGATGACCTTGCCTACTATCAGGCGAATACAAGTGAGCGCTTCCATTATGGAAGCGCTCACTTGTATTTAGGGACCCCCATCAGACCTCAGATCAGCCCACCCAGCCACATAGGATTAAAATAAAAAACTTTACTTACCTGTTCTGCGCTGCGGCTGCCCTCCGGTCCGCGCTCTGCTCTCTTCCCTGGCGGCGCGCACTATGACCTGACGCTGCACGCAGCGTCAGGTCATAGTGTGCGCGGGCCAGGGAAGAGAGCGGAGCGCGGACCGGAGGGCAGCCGCAGCGCAGAACAGGTAAGTAAAGTTTTTTATTTTTAATCCTATGTGGCTGGGTGGGCTGATCTGAGGTCTGATGGGGGCACAGTCTGCTGATATGAGGTCTGATGGGGGCACAGTCTGCTGATATGAGGTCTGATGGGGGCACAGTCTGCTGATATGAGGTCTGATGGGGGCATAGTCTGCTGATCTGAGGTCACAAATGCTGATGGGCTGATGGGGGCACAATTGACGCTGATATCTGATCTGATGGGGGCAAGTCTGCTGATATGAGGTCTGATGGGGGCATAGTCTTGCTGATCTGAGGTCTGATGGGGCACAATACGCTGATCTGAGGTCTGATGGGGACAATACTGATCTGAGGTCTGATGGGGGCACAGTCTGCTGATATGAGGTCTGATGGGGATGGGGGGGCATGTCTGCTGCTGATCTGAGGTCTGATGGGGGCACAATACGCTGATGATCTGAGGTCTGATGGGGGCACAATACGCTGATCTGAGGTCTGATGGGGGCAAGTCTGCTGATATGAGGTCTGATGGGGGCACAGTCTGCTGATCTGAGGTCTGATGGGGGCACAGTCTGCTGATCTGAGGTCTGATGGGGGCACAGTCTGCTGATCTGAGGTCTGATGGGGGCACAATAGCTGATCTGAGGTCTGATGGGGGGCACAATAGCTGATTCTGAGGTCTGATGGGGCACAGTCTGCTGATATGAGGTCTGATGGGGGCACAGTCTGCTGATCTGAGGTCTGATGGGGCACAATACGCTGATCTGAGGTCTGATGGGGCACAATACGCTGATCTGAGGTCTGATGGGGGCACAGTCTGGCTGATATGAGTCTGATGGGGGCACAGTCTGCTGATATGAGGTCTGATGGGGCATAGTCTGCTGATCTGAGGGTCTGATGGGGGCACAATACGCTGATCTGAGGTCTGATGGGGGCACAATACGCTGATCTGAGGTCTGATGGGGGCACAGTCTGCTGATATGAGGTCTGATGGGGGCATAGTCTGCTGATCTGAGGTCTGATGGGGGCACAATACGCTGATCTGAGGTCTGATGGGGCACAATACGCTGATCTGAGGTCTGATGGGGGCACAGTCTGCTGATATGAGGTCTGATGGGAGCACAGTCTGCTGATATGAGGTCTGATGGGGGCACAGTCTGCTGATCTGAGGTCTGATGGGGGGCACAATACGCTGATCTGAGGTCTGATGGGGGCACAATACGCTGATCTGAGGTCTGATGGGGGCACAGTAGGCTGATATGAGGTCTGATGGGGGCACAGTCTGCTGATATGAGGTCTGATGGGGGCACAGTCTGCTGATCTGAGGTCTGATGGGGACACAGTCTGCTGATCTGAGGTCTGATGGGGGCACAATACGCTGATCTGAGGTCTGATGGGGGCACAGTCTGCTGATATGAGGTCTGATGGGGGGCACAGTCTGCTGATATGAGGTCTGATGGGGGCATAGTCTGCTGATCTGAGGTCTGATGGGGGCACAATACGCTGATCTGAGGTCTGATGGGGCACAATACGCTGATCTAAGGTCTGATGGGGGCACAGTCTGCTGATATGAGGTCTGATGGGGGCACAGTCTGCTGATATGAGGTCTGATGGGGGCACAGTCTGCTGATATGAGGTCTGATGGGGGCACAGTCTGCTGATCTGAGGTCTGATGGGGGCACAATACGCTGATCTGAGGTCTGATGGGGGCACAATACGCTGATCTGAGGTCTGATAGGGGCACAGTAGGCTGATATGAGGGTCTGATGGGGGCACAGTCTGCTGATATGAGGTCTGATGGGGGCACAGTCTGCTGATATGAGGTCTGATGGGGGCACAGTCTGCTGATCTGAGGTCTGATGGGGGCACAATACGCTGATCTGAGGGTCTGATAGGGGCACAGTAGGCTGATATGAGGTCTGATGGGGGCACAGTCTGCTGATATGAGGTCTGATGGGGGCACAGTCTGCTGATCTGAGGTCTGATGGGGGCACAGTCTGCTGATCTGAGGTCTGATGGGGGCACAATACGCTGATCTGAGGTCTGATGGGGGCACAATACGCTGATCTGAGGTCTGATAGGGGCACAGTAGGCTGATATGAGGTCTGATGGGGGCACAGTCTGCTGATATGAGGTCTGATGGGGGCACAGTCTGCTGATCTGAGGTCTGATGGGGGCACAGTCTGCTGATCTGAGGTCTGATGGGGGCACAGTCTGCTGATCTGAGGTCTGATGGGGGCACAATACGCTGATCTGAGGTCTGATAGGGGCACAGTAGGCTGATATGAGGTCTGATGGGGGCACAGTCTGCTGATATGAGGTCTGATGGGGGGCACAGTCTGCTGATATGAGGTCTGATGGGGGCACATTCTGTTGATCGGAGGTCTGATGGGGGCACAATACGCTGATCTGAGGTCTGATGGGGGCACAGTAGGCTGATGTGAGGACTAATGGGGGCACATTCTGCTGATCTGAGGTCTGATGGGGTACAATACGCTGATCTGAGGTCTGATGGGGCACAATACGCTGATCTGAGGTCTGATGGGGGGCACATTCTGCTGATCTGAGGTCTGATGGGGCACAATACGCTGATCTGAGGTCTGATGGGGCACAATACACTGATCTGAGGTTTGATGGGGGGCACATTCTGATGATCTGAGGTCTGATGGGGGCAGGGGACTGTTAGTTTAGTGATGTAAAAACTGTGGACAGGTTTCCTTTAACATAGGAGTCCTCTTGTTTTTTACTCCTATTACTCCTATATTTCACTGCATTATGTGGTAGAGTATTTAGAGTAGGGTATGTGGAAAGTCTATTGTACTGTACTTAACAGCATAGATGATCTAGCAGTTTATATAGTCATCTTTCTAATACAATATTATAACCACAACTAGTAGTATGTGCCTGTGAAGTTGGAAACGTGCGTTTGGGAAGCCACTAAGTGGGGGGCCCACTCAAGTATGTTTCGCCCCCCCTGTGCTGAACCTCTAGCTACGCCTCTGGGTGAACTGTAGGCTGTTCCTCCGCCGATAAATAGATATATAAGGAGACAGATAGATACTGATAAATAGACAGACTGTAGATATGAGATAGATACATAATAGATAGATAGATAGATAGATAGATAGATAGATAGATATGAGATCAATAGATAGATATGAGATAGAAAGATAGATCGCTGCTTAATATGTCTCAGCCTGCCACCAACTAGGAGGAAGATGAGACACCATGGACTATTATACCCCTATACTGCCCCTACACCATGGACTATTATACCCCTATACTGCCCTTTAACCCAACATCCACCCCCTAATTCCCACATCAAACCCTCCTCTACAATACCTATTATTTCTTTTGCTTTGGCAATGCTAAATGTCTTTACTGGGATGTGCCAATAAAGCTTTTTTGAATTTGAATTGAATTAGATCGATCGATAGATAATAGATAGAGATAGCTATATAGATAAATAGATATGAGATAGATAGATAGGTGGATAGATAGATAGATATATAGATAGATAGATAGATAGATAGATAGATAGATATGAGATAGATAGATAGATAATAAATATGAGATAGATAGATAAATATGAGATGGATAGATAGATAAATATGAGATGGATAGATAGATAGATAGATAGATAGATAGATAGATAGATAGATAATAAATATGAGATGGATAGATAGATAGATAGATAGATAGATAAATATGAGATGGATAGATAGATAAATATGAGATGGATAGATAGATAAATATGAGATAGATAGATAGATAGATAGATAATAAATATGAGATAGATAGATAGATAAATATGAGATGGATAGATAGATAGATAGATAGATAGATAGATAGATAGATAGATAGATAGATAGATAGATAGATATGAGATAAATAGATAGATAGATAATAAATATGAGATGGATAGATAGATAGATAGATAAATAGATAGATAGATAGATAATAAATATGAGATGGATAGATAGATAGATAGATAGATAGATAGATAGATAATAAATATGAGATGGATAGATAGATAGATAGATAGATAGATAGATAGATAGATCAGTACATGTCAGTTAGGAGCACATTGCTGTGTCCTGGTTTAGTGATGTCCTGTGCAGTCACCCTGTAGCACCAGACGGTCAGTGTCTGTAGGGGACGGCTCCTCTAGGATCAGCCGCACATACACAGATCTGACAGTACAAGCCATTTTTCACAAGGAAACCCACTTCGTTCCTCCAGATGAGACGAGGCACACGGAGGTACAGTGGTGCCTCACAGAAATCGGTGCTGTACTTTGCCTCCATACAGCTGGAGTGCAGGACGCCTAATATATATATATATACTGTTCAGGAGGAATCGCTGGTTAGGTAATTACCGACTCTTCTCTGCAGCCGGAGGCGGGAACCGGTGAATGATCCGTAAATTAATATTCACGACCTCTTCATTCTGGCAGAATAACTTGAAGAGCGGGTGCTCGGTTATGCAGCTCCTGCCTTCTAGGTGACCCTTGATTTTTTCGATCTCTTTACAGCAAACCGATTCCATCTCGGTGGGCAGCGATATGCAGTTGGCGCACTGGCACCAGCTCGTGTTCATTAGACGGACCGGCGCCGGCTGCTCAAGTGCCGATGAACCCGCTTCCTGTATGATGGGACTGGACGGGCACAAGTGTTTAGCTTCTGTCGGATCCGGAGAACTTGATATCTGTAACAGACAAATATATGACCCTATCAATAAAGATCATGTATATACAGGGTGCCATGTGTGATAACCACGGCTGCAAGGAGTACTCCATTAAATCGAGGAATTCGACACAAAAAATCCTGATGGCAATGGCACAGCGGGGGGGACTGGGGTGGGGGAGAGCTGAAGGCACCGGGGTAGGGGACAGCTGATGGCGCCGGGGTGGGGTAGTAGAGCTGATGGCGCTGGGCTGGGGGAGTAGAGCTGATGGCGCTGGGGGTGGGGGAGTAGAGCTGATGGCGCTGGGGTGGGGGAGTAGAGCTGATGGCGCTGGGGTGGGGGAGTAGAGCTGATGGCACTGGGGTGGGGGAGACGATGGCACTGGGGTGGGGGGGTTGAGCTTGATGGCGCTGGGTGGGGGAGTAGAGCTGATGGCGCTGGGGTGGGGGAGTAGAGCTGATGGCGCTGGGCTGGGGGAGTAGAGCTGATGGCGCTGGGCTGGGGAGTAGAGCTGATGGCGCTGGGCTGGGGGAGTAGAGCTGATGGCGCTGGGCCTGGGGGAGTAGAGCAGATGGCGCTGGCTGGGGGAGTAGAGCAGATGGCGCTGGGCTGGGGGGAGTAGAGCAGATGGCGCTGGCTGGGGAGTAGAGCAGATGGCGCTGGGCTGGGGGAGTAGAGCTGATGGCGCTGGGCTGGGGGAGTAGAAGCTGATGGCGCTGGGCTGGGGGAGTAGAGCTGATGGCGCTGGGCTGGGGGAGTAGAGCTGATGGCGCTGGGCTGGGGAGTAGAGAGCTGATGGCGCTGGGCTGGGGGAGTAGAGCTGATGGCGCTGGCTGGGGGAGTAGAGCTGAATGGCGCTGGGCTGGGGGAAGTAGAGGCTGATGGCGCTGGGCTGGGGGAGTAGAGCTGATGGCGCTGGGGTGGGGGAGTAGAGCTGATGGCTGCGCTGGGTGGGGGAGTAGAGGCTGATGGCGCTGGGCTGGGGGAGTAGAGCTGGCGCTGATGGCGCTGGGCTGGGGGAGTAGAGCTGATGGCGCTGGGCTGGGGAGTAGAGCTGATGGCGCTGGGCTGGGGGAGTTAGAGCTGATGGCGCTGGGCTGGGGGAGTAGAGCTGATGGCGCTGGGCTGGGGGAGTAGAGCTGATGGCGCTGGGCTGGGGGAGTAGAGCTGATGGGAGCTGGCTGGGGGAGTAGAGCTGATGGCGCTGGGCTGGGGGAGTAGAGCTGATGGCGCTGGGCTGGGGGAGTAGAGCTGATGGCGGCTGGGCTGGGGGAGTAAGCTGATGGCGCTGGGCTGGGGGAGTAGAGCTGATGGCGCTGGGCTGGGGGAGTAGAGCTGATGGCGCTGGGCTGGGGGAGTAGAGCTGATGGCGCTGGGCTGGGGGAGTAGAGCTGATGGCGCTGGGCTGGGGGAGTAGAGCTGATGGCGCTGGGCTGGGGGAGTAGAGCTGATGGCGCTGGGCTGGGGGAGTAGAGCTGATGGTGCTGGGGTGGGGGAGTAGAGCTGATGGCGCTGGGTGGGGGAGTAGAGCTGATGGCGCTGGGGAGGGGGAGTAGAGCTGATGGCGCTGGGGTGGGGGAGTAGAGCTGATGGCGCTGGGGGTGGGGGAGTAGAGCTCATGGCACTGGGGTGGGGGAGATCTGATGGCACTGGGGTGGGGGAGATCTGATGGCACTGGGGTGGGGGAGACGATGGCACTGGGGGGGGAGCGATGGCCTGGGGGGGGGTGAGCTGATGGCGCTGGGGTGGGGGAGTAGAGCTGATGGCGCTGGGGTGGGGGAGTAGAGCTGATGGCGCTGGGGTGGGGGAGTAGAGCTGATGGCGCTGGGGTGGGGGAGTAGAGCTGATGGCGCTGGGGTGGGGGAGTAGAGCTGATGGCGCTGGGGTGGGGGAGTAGAGCTGATGGCGCTGGGTGGGGGAGTAGAGCTGATGGCGCTGGGGTGGGGGAGTAGAGCTGATGGCGCTGGGGTGGGGGAGTAGAGCTGATGGCGCTGGGGGTGGGGGAGTAGAGCTGATGGCGCCGGGGGTGGGGGAGTAGAGCTGATGGCGCCGGGGTGGGGGAATAGAGCTGATGGCCCTGGGGTGGGGGAGTAGAGCTGATGGCGCTGGGCTGGGGGAGTAGAGCTGATGGCGCTGGGCTGGGGGAGTAGAGCTGATGGCGCTGGGCTGGGGGAGTAGAGCTGATGGCGCTGGGCTGGGGGAGTAGAGCTGATGGCGCTGGGCTGGGGGAGTAGAGCTGATGGCGCTGGGCTGGGGAGTAGAGCTGATGGCGCTGGGCTGGGGGAGTAGAGCTGATGGCGCTGGGCTGGGGGAGTAGAGCTGATGGCGCTGGGCTGGGGGAGTAGAGCTGATGGCGCTGGGGTGGGGGAGTAGAGCTGATGGCGCTGGGGTGGGGGAGTAGAGCTGATGGCGCTGGGGAGGGGGAGTAGAGCTGATGGCGCTGGGGTGGGGGAGTAGAGCTGATGGCGCTGGGGTGGGGGAGTAGAGCTGATGGCACTGGGGTGGGGGAGATCTGATGGCACTGGGGTGGGGGAGATCTGATGGCACTGGGGTGGGGGAGACGATGGCACTGGGGTGGGGGGGTTGAGCTGATGGCGCTGGGGTGGGGGAGTAGAGCTGATGGCGCTGGGGTGGGGGAGTAGAGCTGATGGCGCTGGGGTGGGGGAGTAGAGCTGATGGCGCTGGGGTGGGGGAGTAGAGCTGATGGCGCTGGGGTGGGGGAGTAGAGCTGATGGCGCTGGGGTGGGGGAGTAGAGCTGATGGCGCTGGGGTGGGGGAGTAGAGCTGATGGCGCTGGGGTGGGGGAGTAGAGCTGATGGCGCTGGGGTGGGGGAGTAGAGCTGATGGCGCTGGGAGGTGGGGGGAGTAGAGCTGATGGCGCCGGGGTGGGGGAGTAGAGCTGATGGCACTGGGGTGGGGGAGTAGAGCTGATGGCACTGGGGTGGGGGAGTAGAGCTGATGGCACTGGGGTGGGGTAGAGCTGATGGCACTTGGGCGGGGGACAGCTGATGAGACTTGGGCGGGGGACAGCTGATGGCACTTGGGCAGGGGGACAGCTGATGGCACTTGGGCAGGGGGGACAGCTGATGGCACTTGGGCAGGGGGACAGCTGATGGCACTTGGGCAGGGGGACAGCTGATGGCACTTGGGCGGGGGACAGCTGAAGGCACCGGGGCGGGGAAGAGCTAAAGGCACCGGGGCGGGGAAGAGCTGAAGGCGCCGGGGTGGGGGGGGGGGGAGCTGAAGGCGCCGGGGTGGGGGAGGAGAGCTGAAGGCGCCGGGGTGGGGGAGGAGAGCTGAAGGCGCCGGGGTGGGGGAGTAGAACTGATGGCGCCGGGGTGGGGGAGTAGAGCTGATGGCGCCGGGGTGGGGGAGTAGAGCTGATGGCGCTGGGCTGGGGGAGTAGAGCAGATGGCGCTGGGCTGGGGGAGTAGAGCTGATGGCGCTGGGCTGGGGGAGTAGAGCTGATGGCGCTGGGCTGGGGGAGTAGAGCTGATGGCGCTGGGCTGGGGGAGTAGAGCTGATGGCGCTGGGCTGGGGGAGTAGAGCTGATGGCGCTGGGCTGGGGGAGTAGAGCTGATGGCGCTGGGCTGGGGGAGTAGAGCTGATGGCGCTGGGCTGGGGGAGTAGAGCTGATGGGAGCTGGGCTGGGGGAGTAGAGCTGATGGCGCTGGGCTGGGGGAGTAGAGCTGATGGCGCTGGGCTGGGGGAGTAGAGCTGATGGCGCTGGGCTGGGGGAGTAGAGCTGATGGCGCTGGGCTGGGGGAGTAGAGCTGATGGCTGGGCTGGGGAGAGCTGAGGCGCTGGCTGGGGGAGTAGAGCTGATGGCGCTGGGCTGGGGGAGTAGAGCTGATGGCGCTGGGCTGGGGAGTAGAGCTGATGGCGCTGGGCTGGGGGAGTAGAGCTGATGGCGCTGGGCTGGGGGAGTAGAGCTGATGGCGCTGGGCTGGGGGAGTAGAGCTGATGGCGCTGGGGTGGGGGAGTAGAGCTGATGGCGCTGGGGTGGGGGAGTAGAGCTGATGGCGCTGGGGTGGGGGAGTAGAGCTGATGGCGCTGGGGTGGGGGAGTAGAGCTGAATGGCACTGGGGTGGGGGGAGAGCTGATGGCACTGGGGTGGGGGAGATCTGATGGCACTGGGGTGGGGGAGACTGATGGCACTGGGGTGGGGGGAGCTGATGGCACTGGGGTGGGGGAGTAGAGCTGATGGCGCTGGGGTGGGGGAGTAGAGCTGATGGCGCTGGGGTGGGGGAGTAGAGCTGATGGCGCTGGGGTGGGGGAGTAGAGCTGATGGCGCTGGGGTGGGGAGTAGAGCTGATGGCGCTGGGTGGGGAGTAGAGGGCGCTGGGGTGGGGGAGTAGAGCTGATGGCGCTGGGTGGGGGAGTAGAGCTGATGGCGCTGGGTGGGGGAGTAGAGCTGATGCGCTGGGTGGGGAGTAGAGCTGATGGCGCTGGGGTGGGGGAGTAGAGCTGATGGCGCGGGGGTGGGGGAATAGAGCTGATGGCACTGGGGTGGGGGAGTAGAGCTGATGGAGCTGGGCTGGGGGAGTAGAGCTGATGGCGCTGGGCTGGGGGAGTAGAGCTGATGGCGCTGGGCTGGGGGAGTAGAGCTGATGGCGCTGGGCTGGGGAGTAGAGCTGATGGCGCTGGGCTGGGGGAGTAGAGCTGATGGCGCTGGGCTGGGGGAGTAGAGCTGATGGCGCTGGGCTGGGGGAGTAGAGCTGATGGCGCTGGCTGGGGGAGTAGAGCTGATGGCGCTGGGCTGGGGGAGTAAGAGCTGATGGCGCTGGGTGGGGGAGTAGAGCTGATGGCGCTGGGCTGGGGGAGTAGAGCTGATGGCTGGGGTGGGGGAGTAGAGCTGATGGCGCTGGGTGGGGGAGTAGAGCTGATGGCGCTGGGGAGGGGGGAGTAGAGCTGATGGCGCTGGGGTGGGGGAGTAGAGCTGATGGCGCTGGGGTGGGGGAGTAGAGCTGATGGCACTGGGGTGGGGGAGATCTGATGGCACTGGGGGTGGGGGGAGATCTGATGGCACTGGGGTGGGGGAGACGATGGCACTGGGGTGGGGGGGTTTGAGCTGATGGCGCTGGGGGTGGGGGAGTAGAGCTGATGGCGCTGGGGGTGGGGGAGTAGAGCTGATGGCGCTGGGGTGGGGGAGTAGAGCTGATGGCGCTGGGGTGGGGGAGTAGAGCTGATGGCGCTGGGGTGGGGAGTAGAGCTGATGGCGCTGGGGTGGGGGAGTAGAGCTGATGGCGCTGGGGTGGGGGAGTAGAGCTGATGGCGCTGGGGTGGGGGAGTAGAGCTGATGGCGCTGGGGTGGGGGAGTAGAGCTGATGGCGCTGGGTGGGGGAGTAGAGCTGATGGCGCCGGGGTGGGGGAATAGAGCTGATGGCACTGGGGTGGGGAGTAGAGCTGATGGCACTGGGGTGGGGGAGTAGAGCTGATGGCACTGGGGTGGGGTAGAGCTGATGGCACTTGGGCGGGGGACAGCTGATGAGACTTGGGCGGGGGACAGCTGATGGCACTTGGGCAGGGGGACAGCTGATGGCACTTGGGCAGGGGGACAGCTGATGGCACTTGGGCAGGGGGACAGCTGATGGCACTTGGGCAGGGGGACAGCTGATGGCACTTGGGCGGGGGACAGCTGAAGGCACCGGGGCGGGGAAGAGCTAAGGCACCGGGGCGGGGAAGAGCTGAAGGCGCCGGGGTGGGGGGGGGGAGCTGAAGGCGCCGGGGTGGGGGAGGAGAGCTGAAGGCGCCGGGGTGGGGGAGGAGAGCTGAAGGCGCCGGGGTGGGGGAGTAGAACTGATGGCGCCGGGGTGGGGGAGTAGAGCTGATGGCGCCGGGGTGGGGGAGTACAGCTGATGGCGCCGGAGTGGGGGAGAGCTGAAGGCGCCGGGGTGGGGGAGTAGAGCTGATGGCGCCGGAGTGGGGGAGAGCTGAAGGCGCCGGGGTGGGGGAGGAGAGCTGAAGGCGCCGGGGTGGGGGAGGAGAGCTGATGGTGCCGGGGTGGGGGAGGAGAGCTGATGGCGCCGGGGTGGGGGAGGAGAGCTGATGGCGCCGGGGTGGGGGAGGAGAGCTGATGGCGCCGGGGTGGGGGAGGAGAGCTGATGGCGCCGGGGTGGGGGAGTAGAGCTGATGGCGCTGGGGTGGGGGAGTAGAGCTGATGGCGCCGGGGTGGGTGGAGTTTATAGAGCACTGGGAAGTATGTGTGGTGGTGCTCCTAGTGCTACACCAGCCCCTCGGTGCTCCAAATAACTAATTTGTATAAATATAAAAGTAAGGATACCTCCTCAGCAGTACAAGCTAAAAACAAAAGAAAGCTATCGTTTTAATCAGCATGATCAACCCTACCAGGGAATATGACTGATTTCATAGGGTTGATCATGCTGTCAGGTGCTCTTTAAAATTGATTCAGAACCCCAGATCAGACCACCAAAAAAATTCTCTTCACAAATCAGCCTCTAAAATAAAATCAAACCCCAGATCAGAAGAAAGAGAAAACTATATTCCGGTGTCACCACACACAAGGTTCAGGTGCTCACCAACTTCCGGACCTTGTGCACCAGTCTCAGAAGTAGTTCCACTCCTGATGGCACTCCCGCCATTACAGTCTGCATCTATGGGCAGCAGGTCTGCGGGGTCCAAACAGCTGGGGGTCCCTCTTCGAGTTTCAGACCGCCCTTTCAGACCGGCCGTTGAATACCCCTGGTCTACACACTTCTCTCTGCTGGTTTGCTACAATGTATCAGTCAGGAACCAGGGCATCATCTAGATCGGATACAATGTATCCCAGGGGCGTCGCTAGGGCTTTTTATCCGGGGGCCATCAATCTACCACTGCCCCAAACCTCTGGACTGGTGGAGACAGTGCCACCGATCCTCTAAGGGGGCCCCCTGCTTCAGTCAGGACTCCAGAGTGGGGAATTTCCCAGGTTAGGAGTCCCTGCTTTGACTCCATATATGGCTATGTCCATATATGGAGTTAGTGTTATGAACAGTGAAAGGGGTATTCCCACTATGCTTAGGAACACCCTGTATATTTATAAGTCTAGTTTAGACTCTAATTTTAAAATACTCATTCATACATACATTCCTTTGGGGATTTGAACTCACAACCTTCTACATTACAGGCAAGTACCTTAACCACTGGGATATGGAGCTCAGTGTTAAGCAAATGATGAAAAACCTCATAGAAGTTCTCTTGCATAATACAAGAGAACCTCTTAGGAGGTTTTTCAATATCAGAGAAACCTCTATGAGGTTTTTCACCATTGACTTAAAGGGGTTGTCCGGGTTCAGAGAAGAACCCGGACATACCTGCAATTTCACCCAGGCAGCCCGCCTGAAGAGGGCATCGGAGCATCCTATGCTCCGATGCCCTCCTTTGCCCTGCGCTAATTAGCGCAGGGCAAAGGAATTTCGCCGGGTTCCGGTGACGTACCGGTCCCTGCCGGGCAGAGGCTTCCGCCCGGCAGTGAGTCGGTGACGTCATCGGCGCTGATGGACAGGCTTCAGCGCTGCCCTAGCCAGTAAAACGGCTAGGGCAGCGCTAAAGCCGGCCCATTAAGGCCGGTGACGTCACCGAACTCACTGCCGGGCGGAAGTACCCGCCCGGCAGCGAGTATTTACAAAACAAGAGACCTTGCCCTGCGCGATCTAGCGCAGGGCAAGGGGGGGGCATCGGAGCATGAGATGCTCCGATGTCCTCTTCAGGCAGGCTGCCTGGGTGAAATTGCAGGTATGTCCGGGTTCTTCTCTGAACCCGGACAACCCCTTTAACACTGAGCTCAATAGCCCAGTGGTTAAGGTACTTGCCTGTAATGTAGTAGGTTGTGAGTTCAAATCCCCAAAGGAAATTTTGAAAATAAAGGCTAAATAAAGTTTAAAGGGCTTCTGTCACCAGAAATCACCCTATTAAACCAAGTGTCATTTGCAATGAGCATTATTGAGACAGTAATGTTAGTCTCCTATTTCTCTGTCCAGCAGTTTAGACAAAAAAATAGGTTTTTATAATATGCAAATGACCTCCCCTAGGTGCAGTAGGCGTGAACCTGCACCTAGGAGAGGCCATAATAACGGCTCTTACCACGCCTCCGTAGTACATCCGCGCACGAAGGAGCCGGGACCCGGGCGGCCGCCGGCTCTCAGCGCGCGGATGTAGTACCGCAGTGCGCAGGCGCGGGATTTCGGGATCATACAGGGCCGGGAGCCGAAAGAGCTGGCTGCCCGGCCCTGTCAATCAGCGCTACGGAGGCGTGGTAAGAGGCGTTATTATGGCCTCTCCTAGGTGTAGGTTCACGCCTACTGCACCTAGGGGAGGTCATTTGCATATTATAAAAACCTATTTTTTGTCTAAACTGCTGGACAGAGAAATAGGAGACTAACATTACTGTCATCAAGTGTCATTTGCTCATTGCAAATGACACTTGGTTTAATAGGGTGATTTCTGGTGACAGAAACCCTTTAAGTACACAGCCTGTCATTTTGGGGGTGTGTTTATTACTTTGGGAGATAAAGTGTTCTGTTACACCATATAGGCGTGTGGAGAATGGGGTGATTTTACGTTTTTTTAAATATTTTCAAAACTTTTTTTTTATTTTTTTACTTTTTAAGTCCCCTAAGTGGACCACAACTTACAATCATCAGATGTAAATTGCTCCATTAGTCTGTATTGAAAACATTATATCACAGTTCACTGCTGCCACCTAGTGGCCTGAACTGGGATATACTAACAATGAACCTGGAAGCCTGTTACAGGCTGAGGCTTATTTACAGAACAGGGTGCTTTCACCAATCTTCGCTGGTGGAAAGCGCGCCTGAAGAGAAATCCCGCGTCAGGACGTAGTATGCGCACGATGACCTGACGCTGCATATGGGGGTTGAGTGGGCTCATATGGGGGCTGAGTGGGCTGATTTGAGGTCTGATGGGGGCTGAGTGGGCTGATTTAAGGTCTGATGGGGGCTGAGTGGGCTGATCTGAGGTCTGATGGGGGCTGATTTAAGGTCTGATGGGGGCTGATTGGGCTGATTTAAGGTCTGAGTGGGCTGATCTGAGGTCTGATGGGGGCTGATTTAAGGTCTGATGGGGGCTGAGTGGGCTGATTTAAGGTCTGATGGGGGCTGAGTGGGCTGATCTGAGGTCTGATGGGGGCTGAGTGGGCTGATTTAAGGTCTGATGGGGGCTTAGTGGGCTGATTTAAGGTCTGATGGGGGCTGAGTGGGCTGATCTGAGGTCTGATGGGGGCTGAGTGGGCTGATCTGAGGTCTGATGGGGGCTGAGTGGGCTGATCTGAGGTCTGATGGGAGCTGAGTGGGCTGATCTGAGGTCTGATGGGGGCTGAGTGGGCTGATCTGAGGTCTAATGGGGTCGGAAAAGGTGATCTGAGGTCTGATGAAAAATATTTTTTTCTTATTTTGCTACTCTAAAATCTGTGGTGCGTCTTATAAAGCGAAAAATACAGTAACTGTGTTGTTAGTGCATTATTACAAAATTTTTGGCCACACTTTTGATTTTGCCCAGAGCCACATTTTGTCTAAAACCGGCCCCGGCTGGGGGGGGTGACTGTGGGGGATTGTATGCCGGGGGGGGGGCGACTGAGGGCCATATTCATTGGGGCTTGGGCCCCGGATCTTTTGAGACCCTAGCAACGCCTCTGATGTATCCACTCCTCAGAAGGACTAGCTGTGTACAGGATTACTGCCTCTGAATGGATGCAAGAGTGTTCTCATTCACTGACAGCAAGCAGAGATCTTGAATTAAAAAGGGTTTTCCCAGGATAGGACATCAGTATGTGATTGGTGGGGGTCCGACTCCAGGTACCCCCACTGATCAGCTGTGGCCTCTTCATAGCTCACCAAGCACAGCGCCGTCCATTGTGTAGTGGCTGTGCTTGGTATTGCAGCTCAGTCCCATGTGAATGTGATATCAACATGGAGTGCTGCGGCCACTTCAGAAAGCTGATCATCAGGGGGTGCCGGGAGTCGGACCCCCACTAATCAGATACTGACGACTTATCCTAAGGAAAATGGAATCACATATCGTACATACGACCCCCTTCAGCACATATAAAAATCCCACACCAGGCCTGAACAGCTAAATAAAGATAGGGGGCGCTAGGGTAACACAGAGGAGACTATTTCCCCATCCACGGCATCAGGTAAGATAGGTGTGAACAGCATTTGGTAACGTAGAAGGGGGGATGAGGAAAGGAAGAGTGGCGATATATAGAGGGGCGTGGCCTGGCAAAAGGGGCGTGTCTCCAGGAGGCGCTTCTGGCTGCAGTGGTTCGCTTGGTACTTGTGGCAGTCGGGAACTGAGGGGAGCACAGGGACAGGGAGAAGCCGTATGTGTGGTGCCCAGGAGATCACCCCTTTATCCAGGAGTCTTATGTATGTGTGTATATCGGGGCAAATGACGTAGAAGGAGATAACAGATCGCCATGACGACACCGCAGGAATCTAACGGTGACGTGCGGTCATCATGGACGTGTTTTGTGGATTTATTTGCCAAAATTTGCAGATCTTGACTGGTTTGTCCAAGGACAGATGGCGGCTGGAGAGGCGGCCATGTTGCTCCCCCCCCTCCCGATTGTTCACAATGCTCTGTATATGGAGTAATATGTAAAAGATGTATTAATCCCACTTACCTGATCCTCTGATACGATGATGTCATCTTCTAGGTCCTTAGTGGACGCCATTTTATTTTACACCTTGTCAAAATTCTCCTTAAATTCTGAAAAATAAAATTTAAAAAAATGATTGAAGGGAAAGCGGCAGCAGAGAAGATGTCCCTGTACAGGGGCGGCCGGTGACTGATCATGGGGACGTCCGCACGTCTGATCCCAGCTATTTCTGCATTACTATGGGAGCGCCAGAGACACTCAGCTACCTCCGTCAGTCTCAGAGTGGAGTGGACGGCAGCGTCCACCAGTGAACATCCACACCATCTGGATCCCCAGTCTTGTGATCGGTGGGGGTCCCACCTGTTAAATTCCCGTTTCGGACAATGGGGGCAGATCGCTAGGATATGCCCCTATTGTCCTATAGGTGCAGTTTCCACCTCTGCGACCTGCACCTATCTACAAAACGAAGCCGGCAAAGTGGTTGCTGGCAGTGCCAGGTCCGGCCACCACCAATCGTTCCTATTGGCCCAATTTTCGGAATTCCCAAAGAAATGGAGCGGTCCAAGTCCCGGCCCGTGATCATGAAAAAAAATCAATCATTATAATTTCCCGGATAACCCCTTTAACATTGCTAATATAAAAAACCTTTAGGGCTCATTTACACAAACGTTTTCGTTTCCATGTCCGTTTTTTTTTTTTTTGCGAACAGGATTCATTTCAATGGGTCCGCAAAAAATGAGGACAGCACACCGTTTACTGTCCATATCTGTATGTCTGTTCCGTAGCTCCGCAAAAAAGATAAGAGCATGTCCTACTCTTGTCCATTTTGCAGACAAGGATAGGCTTTGTTACAATGGATCCCCAAAAAAACGGATGCAATACGGACGTCACGCGCATTTTCTGTGGATCCGTGTTTTGCGGATATGGTTGTGTGCATGAGCCCTTACTGGCAGCCGCCTAGGGTTGTAAATGACGGCTAGGCAAAGGATCAAACGTTTTTGCGAAATCTACATCGATCCCATCAGCCGTCTGCCCGACCTCCACATCTGACCTCCCCATAGAAGGCCAGCGTAGCTAAAACCGCAACGAAAATCCGCAGCGTAAAAGAACAAAAAAGACAGCATGTGGATGACAGGTACGGAACGGCTGAGGAGACACGTGGGGATTTTGACACATTTTTCTACACTTTAGTGGTTTCTGCGCCTTTCTTTGGTGCGGTTTTTGTTGTAAAAATATCGGCTCCAGGCGTTAGACTGCTGTCACACTTGCGTTGTTAATTCCGGCAGAGAATCTCAATACCGTAAGTAAACGGATCAGTTTTGATTTTGCACATCAGGATGCATCTGTTCCGTTAGGATGCAAATGTGTGAGATCAAAACGGAAAAAAAAAACGGATCCATCACTAAATACACTGAAAGTCAATGGGTGACGGATCCGTTTTTTTAGGCTCCTAAAATTTAGGCTCATTGTTTTCAATGACATTTTTTCCCCCCGTTTTTATGACCGGACACAAAACCGGTTTACAGCGGTCACAAAAGGGAATGCTGCTGGAACGAAAGACATCCTGAACGGATCTCTTTCCATTCAGAATGTATGAGGACGAAACGGAGACGTTTTTTCCGGTATTGAGACCCTCTGCTGGATTTCAATAACAGAAAACAAAAACGCAAGTGTGAAAGTAGCCTTAGCGGATGGTGTTATTGAAACACGAAACGCAGGGGGACACAAGAGTTTTGGTCTCCGTTTTTTTTTTTTTTCAAACACAGCAAACTGAAGGTTTTTAATGTTTTTTCAATCTCTTCTACAGGGAAAAAAATAACTTAAAAAAAAAAACCAAAACACTAAAAAAGTACAACCCCCCCAAAAACTACACACGGGATAGAGAAAAAAGCACAAGTGTTATCAATGGTGTTATTTTAGTGACCAAAAAAAAACAATCGTCAAATAAAATTTGTATGTAGAGACTCTAAAAGCATCAGACTTTACATCAGGGCTGTGGAGTCGGAGTCGGAGTCGAAGTAAAATGGACCGACTCCTAAAATATATAATGAATTAGTACATTTAGTTCAATGCTGAATACATTTTATAAGAATTTGTGAAAATGATGAAATGTCCTATAAATGTCTGTTCTATTCCTGATCTAAGGATTTCGGCTTTTATTTGAGATGACTGTACTGCCCTTTATGTCCAGTGCATGTTCTCTCTGCTTTATGTTTCCTCTGAGCTCATGTCTGGAGAGGTTAGCTGCTCTCATGGCTTCTATCTGCTGATGTAAAACACCTAGAGCCTTATGTATGAAAACTGTCGAGGTGTAGAAGTTTTTGTTGCCCATAGCAACCAATCAGAGCTCCCCTTTCATTTCATATAGTGCTCTGGAGAAATGAAAGGGGAGCTCTGATTGGTTGCTATGGGCAACAAAAAAAGTCTTAGACCTAGACAGTTTTCATACATCAGGCCCAGAGGCGTAGCTCCTGGGGGGGGTGGGCGCAGGGGAGGCGATGCTCCGGGCCCAATACCTCTGGGGGGGCCTATATTGCTAACAAATTAGGTAACTTCCTAACAAATACACCATTTTAGGTTCAGATACTCTTTAAAGAGAGACAACCCACACCGTGTTAAAAATAGTAAAATAATCAAGTACATTTATTGAGGGAATAAGAATAATTAGGCAAATTATTGTCCTTTTTAGCAAAATACGGTAAATACACCAAATACAACACTTACAAACAATAAGGGGTAAGACAAAGGATAACACAAATACTAATTACATATTTACAACCACACTTCATCTAGAGTCCTAACTACATCCAGAATGAAGGTACATACATCACCAATTGAGTTAGCATCATCCGATAGCAATACACATCAGCTGGGGAGCCCGTTTCAGCGAGACTATCAGAGACTCGATTGGGAACCATTTTCCTAGGCAAGACATCTCCTCCTAGGTGAACTCCAATGTCTTGCTGAAACTGTCCAGCTTTTATACTGTTTTAACCCCTTCACCCCCGGAGCTTTTTCCGGTTCTGCATTTTTGTTTTGCGCTCCCTGCCTTCAAACAGCCATAACTCTTTTATTTTTCTGTTCACATAGCTGTATGAGGGCTTGTTTTTTGCGGGACAAGTTGTACTTTCCAACGCCACCATTTAATATTGCATATGGTTTAGGGAAGCAGGAAAAAAATTCCAAACCGGGTGAAATTGCAAAGGAAACGCTATTCCGCTACAGTTCTACGGGTTTCTTATTTACAGCGTTCGATGTGCATTAAAACTGATCCGTTACTTTCATTCTACTGGTCAGTACGAATCCGGCAATACCTAATATGTATAGTTTTTCCTGCGTTTTCATAGTGATAAAATTATTAGAAAGTTGCCCTTTTTTTTTTTTTTTTTCCTTGTCATATCTTGACCCCTATAACTTTTTGGTATTTACGTGTACAGAGCTGTATGGGGGCTCATTTTTTGCGGGACGATCTGAAGTTTTTATTGATACCATTCTGGGGTCTGTATGACTTTTTGATCACTTTTTATTTGATCACCATTTGATCACGGCAAATCACCATTTGGACGCTTTTTTCCGCCACACAATTCGCCGTATTGGAATTTTTTTTTTTATATTTTAAAAGTACGGGCGTTTTCGGTCACGGTGATACCCATGATGTCTATATTTATTGTTATTTAGGTATTTATTTTTTACTTATACGGAAAGGGGGGTGATTTGAACTTTTACATCTTTTTTATATATTTTTTAACATTTTTTTTTAATTTTTTTTTACTATTAGAAAGCTCAAATATGGGCTTATATATTGTGGCTTTTTTTTTTTTCTTTATGAGCAATTATGGATTTTATAGACTCAGAAATCCATGAGTTGCTCATTTCTTATCCTGGCCTGCCATCTAGTGGCCAGAATAAGAATTGCACTTTGAAAACTGTAATCTCACCAGCGAGGATTACAGTTTTCATATGGTGTACAGACACCCCGATTGGCCACACGGGGTGTCTGTACACCACCCGGAAGCGAACGCTTCCGGGTTTAGACGCAACTAGATGCCGTGATCACGGCATCTAGTCACCCCGGAAGACGCCGCCGACACAGTAGGTAGCGGCAAGTCTCTGCTGTTAGAAACAGCAGAGACTTGCCGGCCATGACGCCCGCCGCACCCGCGAGTGGGCGCCATGTGCCCATATCGCCCCAGCGCCATACATGTACGGCGCTGGGCGTGAAGGGGTTAACCAAAGAGCTTCACCCCCTAATGGAATGTAGCTAGATTACACAATGTATGATGGTCACTGTGCGTATATTGGTTTTCTGGTATTATTATGAACCTTGGAGTGGCCAATTCTCAGATCCACAATAAATCAGAATCCCAAGACAAACTATGCAGATAATGCTAATTGTCCTGCACATATAGCTTTCCCAACAGATCATTGTTCATTTACACATGGTCAGATACATAGAACAATACCTTGTACACATGTTTTCTGTGTCCAGTCTATCAGATAGAATGAACAAAGCTTTCCCCAAACATTTCCCCACCAGTTTCATTTCATCTAACAGAAATATACAAGGTCTCAAACAGGTAAGACAAATGACAAGGACACAGTTTAACTATTCGCATACAAGCACTGCCAAACAGTCTTCAATTCACTCAGAGGGAAGAATAATTTAATCAGACCCTATGGATTCCAAATGATCAGAAACATATTCATATTTGCACTTCAGGGCCCAACAGGGATGACCTTAGTACAATCAGGCAAATACAAGTGAGCGCTTCCATTATGGAGTCTGATGGGGGAACAATAAGCCGATCTGAGGTCTGATGGGGGCACATTCTATGGATCTGAGGTCTGATGGGGGCACATTCTGCTGATCTGAGGTCTGATGGGGCACAAGATGCTGATCTGAGGTCTGATGGGGGTACAATACGCTGATCTGAGGTCTGATGGGGGCACATTCTATGGATCTGAGGTCTGATGGGGGCACATTCTGCTGATCTGAGGTCTGATGGGGGCACATTCTATGGATCTGAGGTCTGATGGGGGTACATTCTGCTGATCTGAGGTCTGATGGGGGCACATTCTGCTGATCTGAGGTCTGATGGGGCACAAGACGCTGATCTGAGGTCTGATGGGGGTACATTCTATGGATCTGAGGTCTGATGGGGGTACATTCTGCTGATCTGAGGTCTGATGGGGGCACATTAAGCCGATCTGAAGTCTGATGGGGGCAAGGGACTGTTAGTTTAGTGATGTAAAAGCTGGGGACAGATTTCCTTTAACATAGGAGTCCCTTTTTTTACTCCTATTAATTCTATATTTTACTGCATTATGTGGTAGAGTATTTACACTAGGGTATGTAGAAAGTCTGTTGTACTGTACTTAGCATAGATGATCCAGCAGTTTATATAGTCATCTTGCTAATACAGTATTATAACCACAACTAGTAGTATGTGCCTGTGAAGTTGGCCCACTCAAGTATGTTTCACCCCCCCCATGTGCTGAACCTCTAGCTACACCTCTCATTAGGCCCTAAGTGAGCTGTACCCAGAGAAGCCTGATAGATTACAAACTGTTTTTGTCATGACTTATCTGTACTATTGATTTTATGCAAATTTGTTTAAAGTTATCACTTAAACATGCTCCATGTATGAGGGAGTAGGAGTCGGGAGTCGGGGTGAGGGGAAATTGAGGAGTTGGAGTCGGGGCTTTGGCTTACCTACTCCACAGCCCTGCTTTACATGGCTGAGAATCTGTGCCATGTCAGTTGTATTTCACACTGAGGATTTTGACAGCAGAATGTGCGGCGGATTCTGCACCAGATTCCCCTGTCAAAAACCGCCTGTGTGAACAGCTCCCTGAAAACCTTGCGAGGTCCGACTTACTGCAAACGAGTTGATAATAAAACAAAAAAAAGCCAAACCTTAAAGGGTTAAACGCTCCACACGTGTATTTGCCCTAAGTTCTTCCGTACCTCGGAAAGTTGCACATTCGAAAGCGGAGGTCTCGGAGTCGCGCATGCGCGCCGGCTGCGACTGGGTGCCAGGCGGTCACGTGCTCGCGGCGCGGTCGCGTCCGAATGACGTCACGCCGAGGCGCTGGAAGATGTCCGACGCTTCCGGTCGTGCGGCGGGAAACGAGATGCCGGCCAAGAAGCAGAAGCTGAGCAGCGACGAGAACAGTAACCCGGAGTTGTCTGGGGATGAAAATGTGAGAAAAACGCGCGGTGGGAATGGGGGTCGAGCATGGGGCATCTGACTGTGTTGGTTTCGGTATTTTTCACTGTGTGATATGCTGCCCGCAAACCTCCCAGAGCAGCCAGCCTCATGTGCTGTGGTACTACAAGTCCCAGAATGTCTGGTTGCGTGGGGGACTTGTCTTTCCACATCACAGGGACGTTTTCGGTTATGCTGTGACTTGTAGTTCCACGCGGCTGGGGCAGGGCACATGCTGGGACTTGTAGTTCCACAGTAAGGAGACCATCTCAGGCTGTCTGTGAGATGTATGGCCTCTGTCATAGAGGTGCTAGGCTGGTAAAGGAGAGGGTTTCCATTCACTGACAGCATGCAGAGTCCAGCTGAGTGATAGCAGATCATAGAGAGATCAGAGCTTTCCATTACACAGAATAGAATGTGGGACCAGGCCCCCCAGTTTTCAGGACTGGTTGAGATCCCAGTGGGGGGAGCCAAGCAGCCCCCTCACCATTGGGACCTCAACCAGTCCTGTAAACTGGGGGGCCTGGTCCCCCGCCTCCCGGAGTGCTCAACTATGGCATGATTAGAATAATTCATCATTTTCAGGACCTCTGCTTACTGTCAGTGAATGGAAAGGCTCTTGGTTACGTCCAGAAGTTCTGCTTTGTGTCTGACTGTGGGGCGCCGTCAGTTTAGATCGGGCCAAAATGAAAAAGTGCTCTTCTCCATCCCAAATTTTTGAATAGCCTCCACACCCCTCTGAATATCGCCCAGTGCAGTCGCCTCCCCATGAGCCCAGCAAGGTGTCCTCCTCCTCCTCTGTCCAGTCCTGCAGAGTTCACTACGCCCAGCGCTTTACTGCTGCAGTGCGGGGCTCCTCCTGATGTGGGGTGGGTGCTGCCTGCTCGATCATGCTCACGCACTGGCGGAGGACTTGCTTTTGGCAGTACGGTCTGCTCGTGGTGTCGGCCCTGCCCACAGGCGTCTCGCTGGTTCACTGTTGGGTGGTCCGTGACAGGAGGGGGACGGGGTGCAGCACCTAAGACCATGTTCTGGCGAGGATGAGGCCGATGAAAATAGCCGAGCCAGTGGTAAATGGAGGATGTGTTCTCCTTCACTTCGGGGACCCTGTTCTGGAGATGGGTGCAGGTCCCACCTCTGGGACCCTCTCCTATCTGACATTACGTCATCAGTGTCCCAGATAACAAGACCCCTTTAATCTTCTACATTTTCTATTTTTACCTTTTTGGATAAGAAAAGTTTGTTGTGTTGTTTTTTAGGACATATTTGTCTTTGCTCTGTCAGGACCTGTTCTTCTGTGTCGGAGGCTCCATTGTAGATTCTGCCAAAAAGAGCGGACCCCCACCCCTTCCAAAGCATACGACCACACGGGCCCCATTATAGTCAGTGTGGTCTGTTCGGCTCCGTTGGTTTCTGGCGTTTCCATTATTTTCATCGTTTGACTCTTCTAATGAAGCCAAACAATAGAAATACGCAGCGTTGATGTGAACGTGGCCTGACGTGGACACGTAAGATGACGGAGGAGGATATCTCTGATGAGTATGTCATCATGACGCTCCTAGGTGGACCAAAATAACGCTGCGGCCAGATACGTTCTTGCCATTAGAAAATGATAAAATGCTGTTGTGGTTTAAAGGGGTTGTCCAGGCATTGTCTATCGATGACCTATCCTCAGGATAGGTGATCAGTATCAGATCTGCGGGGGTCTGACACCCTTCACCCTCGCTATGTATGAGGAGACAGCGCGCATGTGCCGTCTCCCTTCTCTCTTGACCAGGGATGGCCAACCTGCGGCTCTCCAGCTTTTTCTAAACTACAACTCCCAGCATGCCCAGACTGCCTACAGCTATCGCGCTGCAGTAGGACATGCTGGGAGTTGTAGTTTTACAACAGTTGGAGAGCCTCAGGTTGGCCATGCCGGCCATAGACATACAACAGGGAGACAGCACATGCCCACGGTCTCATACAGCTGATCGGTGGTGGTGTCAGACCCCCGCCGATCTGATATTGATGACTTAGCCTGGAGAACCCCTTTAAGCTTTTTTTTTTTTTCATACTCTGGGAGTGGCGTTTTCTCATAGACTTCTGTATAGGGGTAAAACACACATCAGGTTGTCGCCCCCACGTTTAACATATACGTTGGGGGAGAGGATGCAAAAGCCTGGTGTTATACTCCGTTTTTCCATCCTGCAGCGTCCAGCAAGAAAAACCTATACATTAACGTATATGGAACTGACGGATGGCGCTGTATGTGTTGAACGTAAGACAAAAACGTACTGTGAACCCCGTCTAAAACGTTACGTGACTAAAAACTCCACTCCTCGCCCCCCAAAAAAAAACACATTTAAAATCTGCATGACTTTTCAAGGTGGTGTGCGGCAGCAGCCAGACTCATGTACCTTCTGCGGGAGGTGCGGACGGGGGAGGGGAAGGTTCGGGGCTGGCACCATGTGGTTTCCTTATGACGAGGCGCCGGCTTTTCTTCTGTCGAAGTCTCGAGATGACGTGCAGGTTTCAGGTTCAGTCTAGATGTGCCGCTGGATCATTTGCATATCTACGGTTTGAGCAGAATATGAAACTTTTTTTTTTTTTTTTTTTCCCGGCCCCTGAACAGACATGGCGGGTTCTGCAGATGGTGGATGTTTCCGCTCCTCCTTGGCAGCAGTACAGGGGGTACAGTACGTGTGCAGGAAGGATGCAATTTTCCATTGTAATGATTTCTATAGGGAAAACTGGTTCCCGTGTACAGAAACCTGCATGTCGTCGTCGTCGTCTGCCCTGTAAGGTCCCAGACAGGTCCTGAAATAGTGGCCAGGACTATTAATATACTTCTGTAGCGCTGACATATTCCTACAGACTGTCCCCAATCTAATCCCCGATCAGGATGTCTTTGGAGAATCTGGAGGAAACCCATACGAACTCCATGCAGATGTTGTCCTTGGTGGGATTTAAACCCCGAACCCCCGCACCTCTGTGCTGCTAACCAGTGAGCCACCTAGACAACCATTTAAAGGGGTTTTCCCATCTTGGACAATGGGGGCATATCGCTAGGACATGCCCCCATTGTCTTATAGGTGTGGGACCCACGCCTATATCGAGAACGGTGCTCCGAAAGTGAAGGAGGGCGCACTGTGCATGCGCAGCCCGGCTCCCATTCATTTCTATGGGGCCAGCGCTTGGCTATTTTCGGCGGCCCCATACAAATGAATGGAGGGCGGCCGCGCATGCTTCACTTTCAGGGCCCCGTTCTCGATATAGCTATAGGACAATGGGGGCATATCCTAGCGTTATGCCCCCATTGTCCAAGATGGTAAAACCCCTTTAAGGCCTCATATACACGGCTATATCAGTTTTGTGATGCTCAAAATATAGATACCAGCCGTGTACGTCTTGCCTGCTCACTAGTGGAGGAGATCACTGCTATTATATTCCGCAGTCTCCTCCTCATGCCGTCCCTCGTCCCCGTGCTGTACAGTGGTTTGCGGGTGGCAGATTGTAATTAGACAGCGCGACCTGCCGTCTGCAAACCATGATTTTGTAACATGTAAAAAGATCTGGATTGCCTGATGAACCAGCAGTATAAGGGCTCACAGGGACGGACTGGGAACTTAAAGTGGCCCTGGAAAAAATACTAAAAGTGGCCCCATTTTGTAGTTGGGTCCAAACTGATGGAAGGCAGGGCCAGCAATACAATATTGTGGCACATTAGACCACCCCAACAGAGCCAAATACCACAGTCCATCATAAAATACTACCAGCAGCACAAAATACATCCCCAAAAACTTCCACTAGCCGGCCGTGAGGAGGGCTAAGGTGGCCCCCTGGGCATCGGCCCACCGGGAAATTTCCCTGTAAGGTCTATGGCCAATCCGCCCTTGAGGGCTCATGCAAAAACGGATCCGCAAAAAAATACGATTATCTGACGAAAAATAAATCAGGCAGTGCAATACAGGATTTAGGCAGCTGGAGTTGAACTTGCTCAATCCTTCTGTTCTCACGGGAGATGAGATGCTCTGCCTCCCTGCGTCCCCCCGTTGTTGAGAACATACACTCGAATGTGCCGTTATATGGGGGAGTGGGACGGAAGAGCCGTCAGCATCAGGTATCCATCTGCAGATCGTTCAGAGACAAGCATCTGCAGTCCGTGCGGCCACTCGTGGCGTAAACTGGATTTTCAGCAGCAGAATTGCATGTGGAAAATCCGCAGCATTTTATGGTAGTAGTAAAGCGTTAAAGGGGTTGTTTCACTTCAGCAGATAGTATTTATCATGTAGAGGAAGTTACTAATGTATTGTGATTCTCCATATTGCTTCCTTTGCTGGCTGGATTCATTTTCCCATTACATTATACACTGCTCGTTTCCATGGTTACAGACCACCCTGCAGTCCATCAGTGGTGGTCGTGCTTGAACAATATAGGAAAAAGCATCGGCCTTTCTGGTGGTCAGGACCATGGGAGCGCACACAGGCTGGTGCTTCTTCCTATAGTATGTAAGCACGTCCACCGCTGATGGATTGCAGGGTGGTCTGTAACCATGGAAACGAGCAGTGTATAATGTGATGGGAAAATGAATCCAGCCAGCAAAGGAAGCAATATGGAGAATGACAATACATTAGTAACTTTCTCTACATGATAAATACTATCTGCTGAAGTGAGACGGCCGCTTTAATATACTCCATCTTGATTTCTGAGTGATGCATTGATACAAGTGAAACCTTGATTTATACTGCAGCCCATTTTCCATTAACATGGCGTACATGTTTTAGGCGCTGCGGTCAGTGACTGCTCCGGAGATGGACGTATGATGGGTGGTATGTAATACGTGGAGTGTTCAGTTCCAGTAATGGCAGAGCACAGCACACCATGGTGCCGATCAGTGATCACAGCCGAGTCACGGACCTACCGCTCAGCAGAACTCTCCGTAGTGATGTAACGGGTCGCACAGCATCGCCGCGCTAAGGCCCAGGCTTTACCTGAAGTTTTCCCACATCCTGACGTACTGGGTGTGAAGGTGATCGTATGGCACTGCCCCCCATCAAAAGCAGGACAGCGCTAATCCACAGCCACGCTCACGCCGAAACTGCCAGGATCTGAGAGAACGGTGATCCCCGTGGTTAACCCTCTCCGCAATCTCTGGCGGGGACGGCGTCCCGATATGTTGCTGTCCGTCAGCGGTGGTCTCAGGACGCCATGTTTGAGCTCTCTGTCTGTTGTTTGCAGGATGACGCTGTCAGTATAGAGAGTGGCACCAACACAGAACGGCCAGATACCCCCACAAATACTGCGAACGCCCCGGGGAGGAAGAATTGGGGTAAAGGCAAATGGAGATCGAAGAAGTGTAAATACTCATTCAAATGTGTGAACAGCTTGAAGGTAAGTCCCTGAGTAATGCCGGGAATCCTGATGATGGACCCCACTTTAGTAGTGATACAGCTTTTTTTAACATTTGTCGGTCTAGCGGTTCGCGCACACGAGCGCGGTTTGGGTCCGCATCCGATCTACATTTTTGGCGGGTTGCATGCGGAGCCGTATACTTCAGTGCTGTCCGCATCTGCACGTCCGTTCTGTGCTGTCCACAAAATTATACAAGATGTCCGATTATCGCTCACATTACGCACAAGGATAGGACTGTTCTATTAGGGGCTGGATGTTCTGTTCCGCAAAATACGGAATGCACACGGCCGGTATCCGTGTTTTGCAGATCCACAATTTGCAGACTGCAAAACGTCCAACAGTCGTGTGCATGAGCCCTGACATTGCAATATTTTTTTTTTTTTTAATCCCTGCAATATTTTTTAGAGCAATAATTCAGGTTTCTTTTCATATTTTTTTTCTGTATTTTTTTTTAATTAAAAGTATAGAATTTTTTTAAATTTTAGCATTTTTTTATGGTAATATATTCGCATAAACCAGACAGTTAATTTGTGTTTGTCATTGTCTGCTGTAAATTCTGATATATTGCGTGTCCGATATCCGGTAATTGGGCCTCGACTAATAGAACCAGAACGATTCATGTGTGGAAGGATTTTTTGGTTGATTTATTTTTTAACTTTTTTATGTTTATACTCAAATCCCTCAAAGGTCCGAAAACACCAATTGGGCACTTAATGTCTTCTTTTTTTTTTTTTTTTTGTCTAAGTTAGTCGTTGCCGCAGCATGCCCTGACTTTTTATCAGATCACCAGTAGACGGCTGGCGGCACTACCAAAGGTGCACAGTAAGGGCCCATTCACACGACCGTATTTTTCTTTCTGCATCCGTTCTACATTTTTGCGGATCAGATGCAGACCCATTCATTTCTATGGGACAGCAAAATCCACGGACCGCACACCGTGTGCTATCCGCTTCCGTATGTCCACATAAAAGATAGAACGTGTCCTATACTTGTCTGCAAAATGTTGTTCGTGGCCCGATTCAAGTCTACGGTTCTGCAAAAATGTGTTCTGTATCCGTGTCCGCAAGCTTTAATGCCCTGTCATTTCACCTTTGAATCTTAACTTCCCGTTTTTTCGCGGATACGCAAAATATGAAAGACATGAGGAAACGTACATACTGTTTTTTGCGGACATGCAGAAGGTTTTGCTGAAGAACTGATCCAGATATTTGGGGACAGCAAATAACATAGGGCCGTCTGAATGAGCCCTAACTCAGTTCCACAGGTTACTATATGAAGACACAGGTATGTATCTGAAAGGAGGAAAAGCGCGGCACTCACTATACGAAAAAAATGAAACGTTAATGTATAAGTAGATACATAGGACGTGAATCCTGAGGCTCCGGACGTTTCGTGCTCACCTGCACTGACATTTTATACGGTTGACACTGCATACTTAGTGGGAACAGTTTAGGGAAGGGCCTGTTCTGTTCCAGCATTTCCGCGCCCCAGTGCACAGCAAGGTCTGTGAAGGCATGGGGTGCCAAGTTAGGGGTGGAGGAACTCTGAGGGGGCACATTCACCAACATCTAGAGCCTGTTATAGCTCCAAAAAGGGGCCCAACTCCATATTAACACCAGTGGTTTTTAAAGAGGACCTGTCACCGCTCCTGACATGCCTGTTTTAATAGCTTCATGCATTCCCCATGTAATAACAATTCTGGAACATCTATTCTTATGTCTCTATGTTGTCCCATTCCTTTATTATTTCTACTAGAAGTTATGAATGAATTGCTAGCAGTCTGCAGTAAGGGTACAGAAGGGAGGTGACCAGTTGGGGGTGTGTACCTGCACAGACTCACTCTATCCAATCAGTGCTGCCATTTTTAGACTGTGCAGGGACACACCCCCAACTGGTTACCTCCCTTCTAGTGCAAATAATAAAGGAATGGCACAACATAAAGACATAAGAATAGATGCTCCAGAATTGTTAGTATGTGGGGAATGCATGAAGCTATTTAAATAGGCATGTCAGGAGCGGGGGCAGGTCCTCTTTAAATAATTGCCGGGGAGACGTCTGAGGAGCATTTGTCTTACTGATTTCTGTGTATGATTTGCAGGAAGATCACAACCAGCCGCTGTTTGGGGTGCAATTTAACTGGCACAGTAAAGAGGGCGATCCCTTGGTGTTTGCTACTGTCGGGAGTAACAGGGTAAGTAGCGGGCACCCGCGCTGTCAGCTGTGAACAGACTGGTCGTCGGTGTCTTTGGTCCTCGGTTATCGATTGTATCTCACAGTCTCCTCTTCCTTGCAGGTCACGCTGTATGAATGTCACTCACAAGGAGAAGTCAGGTTACTGCAGTCCTACGTGGACGCTGATGTATCCTTCACATGGGAGAGGCTTCCCGGGATTTAGCTTATCATACAGTCCTTCACCCAGTGAGGACAAGTGCGTTACACGGATTCTTGTAGTAGTTGTTACGTTTTTTTTGTCGGTAGACCTTCAGGCATTGCAGCTATAATATAGGCCAGGGATGGCCAACCTGTGGCTCTCCAGCTGTTGCAAAACTACAACTCCCTGCAAGCTCAGACTGCCTACAGCCAGGGCATGGTGGGAGTTGTGGTTTTACAGTAGCTGGAGAGCTGCAGGTTGGCATTGTAAAACCGGTTATATTAGAACCTGAAATGCTGCCCTTTATTGTCCTTCCCTCTGTGTCAATACAAATGTGACTGCAGAGCGAAGAGGCTTTACATCAGATGTCTCTTCCTTCTGCACCCCTTACCTCTTGCAGTCTCACAGACACACTGAGAAAGATAAATTAATTTCTATGGGATACCTGGCTCTGTTATCTCTAGCAGTCCCATAGAAACGAATGTGAGCGCTCCATTCATTTCTATGGGACTTAAGAAAATAGCCAAACTATTTTCAGAACTCCCTAAGAAATGAAGGGAGAGCACGCAGTGCATGCGCTGTGCACTTACCTCTCCCTGGCGCTCGTTCTGGAGATGTAGGTCCCAGAGGTGGGACCTGCTTTTATCTGACATTGGTGGCATATCCCAGCGCAAGGATCAGCAACCTCCGGCACTCCAGCTGTTCTGAAACTACAACTCCCTGAATCCTCCTTTCACTTCTATGGGAGTTACAAAAAGAGCTAAGCAAGTGTGCATGCTGGGAGTTGTAGTTTCATAGCAGCTGGATTGATGAAAAATGCTGATCCCTGTCCTAGCGATATGCCACCAATGTCTCAAATGAGACAACCCCCAACTTTCCACAGACCCTGATCCACAAGCGCATAAAGGGGCTTTGTGATCTGCTGTTCAGGGCCTTTGGAAAGCTGGGTGTTAACACAAGGCTTATGTAATGCTTTAGAATAGCAGTTGCCCACATTTTAGGGTGTATTCACATGCAGAAATGTTTATGACTGTCACATTCATCTGAATGGAACTTGCAGAAAATCTATTTGCTTGCTGCAGAAAACGACCTGGAAACGATCTGCAGCCAGCGAAATTTCTGCAACGGATCTGCCGTGTGTGAATATACCCTTTGACTTCATACAAGCAGGTTGTGCGCTGTTCCACGACTACCATATCCAGGGTCTGTACTGATTTCATCTTGCTTTATCTCTGCTCTTTTGAAGTCCTTAATTGTAAGATTTAGGCAGATGAGAACTTTTACACCTGCGCGTGGACTTACGACAGTAACACAAGTCACCCGCTCCTGGCAGTGGCAGGCTCCCGGGGAATTATCCGGATTATTAATCCCATCACTATGCAGTGTATCAAGGTATGTGGTGGATGGGTTAGATTACTATGTACTGCAGCATAGTCTCAGTAAGCGGCTTGTATGTCTTCTCATGCCGTTAAAGGTGTTGTCCCATCATTGACAGTGGGGGCATATCACTAGGATATGCCCCCATTGTCTTATAGGTGCAGGTCCCACATTGAGAACGGAGCCGCGAAAGTGAAGGTGGGCACACTGAGCATGCGCAGCTGCCCTCCATTCATTTCTATGAGGCCGCCGAAAATAGCCAAGCGCTGGCTCGGCTATTTCCATTGGCTCCATAGAAATGAATGGGAGCGGTGGCTGCGCATGCGCGGTGCGCTCCCATTCACGTCTATGGGGACAGCGGGGGAGCTGCGCCTTGTGGTGGCCGGATCCCTGGAAACCTGGGGTCCTCCAGGCGCAGCACTCCCCGCTCTGTTCTCGATATAGGTGCGGGACCCGCACCTATCAGACAATGGGGGCATATCCTGCCTTCATTGTCTGATGATGGGAATACCCCTTTAAGATGCTCCTAGTTCTCCTGTGTGCATAGGCCATGTTAGCAAAACCCGATTCATGTATTATTATTGTTTTTTTTTTGTTATAAATAAAGCTGTATATGGCAGTATAGTGGAATCAAAATTAAAGTTCTGATGTTTTTTCCTCCACGCAGCACTATGTGGGCCACGGCAATGCAATCAATGAACTCAAGTTTCATCCACGCGATCCAAACCTACTGTTATCTGTCAGCAAAGGTATGTCCTAAAGGAATAATGGGGGCGACTGCCGCTGAAGACTCTAGAAAGGGAGTTTATGAAGTTACTTCCTAAATGCAGAATTCAACAGTTCACTCCATGTTAGAGATAGCAGCAGGGAGGGGGAGGAGATTGTATACAGCAGATCAGAGTGTGCAGAGGGGGGTAAAGCATCCAAGGAGGAACCATAGAGAGAGAGGAAAGCAGAAACACACCCGGCTGTTCTCTAATTTCTGCTCCTATAATGAAACACAGGAAATCTGTACTCAGCCAGTCACTGGTGTTTCTTGTGTTCAGACCATTGGGGAACCAGAAGGCATCGGGATGGGAGTGGCAGGAAATCTGTGAGGTATCACTATTTTTTATTTTTATTTTTTTAGGACACCCCTGACCCTTTTGCCCTAATTCTTTTACCTGCTGGAAAGAGTATACATTTGGGATTTGAAGCCTAATCTATAAGAAATTTTGGAGCCTGCCTTATTTAACCCTTTTGTTTCTGCAGATCATGCACTGAGGCTGTGGAATATACAGACAGATACACTTGTGGCTATATTCGGTGGTGTGGAGGGGCACAGGGATGAAGTGTTGAGCGCAGTAAGTCAATTTAATATTTCCTTGATATCAGCATTTTATGATGATTGTTGCTAGGAAGAAAAGGTTATCCTGGTCCTCTGCAGGGTCTCCATGCACTTCAGAAAGGAGGGGGTACGGTCATCAGAATCTTTCAGTGGTGCAGCCTCAGACTTTTTACCTGTAACTTAACGTGATCATCTCGACCTAGAAATGTGATACTTACACAAAATTGCGGAATAGGGGCGAGCCCGTTCACCTCTATGGCCGGCTCGCTATCTTGCCCAGCCGCGGCTCCGCAAGAAAAGATACAGCATATCCTATACTTGTGTGCACGCACGGACAAGTATAGGCATTTTGAATGGGGCCGCCCCGGCGTGTGTGCCGAGCGTGCAGAATACACGCCGGATGGCTCCCGTATTAATGCGGACCCGCAATAATACGGCCTTCTGAATGGTGCCTTAGGGTCCATTCACACGTCCTGAAAATGGGTCCGCATGCGCTCCACACTTTTCCGCTCCGGAATTCATTTTCAGTGGGGCCACAAAACATGGTGTGCTGTCCGCATCCGCACTTCCGGTCTGCGGCCCGGCAAAAAAATAGAACATGTCCTATTCTTGTCCGCAGCCAAGGACAAGATTAGGCATTTCTATTATAGTGCCAGCCATGGGCGGACTGTAAAATGTGGAACGCACATGGCCGGTGTCCGTGTTTTGCAGATCCGCAATTTGCTGGGAATTGTAGCTTCAGCTGGAGTGCCGACCCCTGCTCTACAGTGATGTTATCGCTAGTGTGGCAAGTATTTCTGGAACAGAGCAAAAACTAAGTGGAGATGTGTGTTTTTCCCGTGTATACTTATTGCTGCTGATATTGTCACACAACTGTTTGATGTTCATGCTCTTGATAAATAAAACCGCCATATCATTATTTTCTTAGGATTATGATCTTCTAGGAGAGAAGATAATGTCCTGTGGAATGGATCATTCCCTCAAACTGTGGCGACTGAACTCTAAAAGAATGAAAGTCGCCATAAAGGAATCCTATGAATACAATCCCAGCAAAACAAACAGGTGAGTGCGGACCACATCCTGATGGCACAGCCGGGTCGCTCTGCGCTTTTTTTTTCTTTTTTTTAACAAAGCTTCTCGATTAGGGCTCGTACGCGACCGTATCCACGACTTTAATCAAAAATAATATTCATTAACTATCAATAATAATATCCATATATTAATATAATATTAACTATAAAAAATTATTTTCATGTTTAATATTAAGTATCAAAAAGTTTTTCCAACAGCATGCGACCGTATCCCCCTTGTAGTCTCCAATTCGGCCTCCACAAAACACAGGTCCTGGTCTTGTGCATGCCACACTATATAAATGTCCTATTCTTGTCCGCAAAATGGACAAGAATAGGACATGTTTCTATCTTTTTTTTATTCGGGCCGTAGAATGGACATACAGATACGGGCAGCATCTTTTGCGGCCCCATTGAAATGAATGGGTCTGCATCCAATCGGCAGTTTTTGCGGATCGAATGCAGACTGAACATAGTCATGTGCATGAGCCCTTATGGTGAACTACTGTGCTCCATGCAGCTCAGAAGCTTATGTCTGCTCCCCGAGCTTTCTGCTTAAAGGGGTTATCCCACGAATAATGTAAAAAATGAAAATCAGACATCATATAGTACATGACAATCTCTTTCTAACAAAGCTAGAACCAGCCCTGTACCTCACATGGATCCAGAGATCTCCACATTCATTGCTCTGCTAGATTTATATCAAGCTGACAGCTCAGGGGAGTGTCTTTTCTGCTGCAGCTCAGGGGGCGTGTCTCAGCCCTCCCTATCGCGGCTCAGGGGGCGTGTCTCAGCCCTCCCTATCGCGGCTCAGGGGGCGTGTCTCAGCCCTCCCTATCGCGGCTCAGGGGGCGTGTCTCAGCCCTCCCTATCGCGGCTCAGGGGCGTGTCTCAGCCCTCCTATCGCGGCTCAGGGGGCGTGTCTCAGCCCTCCCTATCGCGGCTCAGGGGGCGTGTCTCAGCCCTCCCTATCGCGGCTCAGGGGGCGTGTCTCAGCCCTCCCTATCGCGGCTCAGGGGCGTGTCTCAGCCCTCCCTATCGCGGCTCAGGGGGCGTGTCTCAGCCCTCCCTATCGCGGCTCAGGGGGCGTGTCTCAGCCCTCCCTATCGCGGCTCAGGGGGCGTGTCTCAGCCCTCCCTATCGCGGCTCAGGGGGCGTGTCTCAGCCCTCCCTATCGCGGCTCAGGGGGCGTGTCTCAGCCCTCCCTATCGCGGCTCAGGGGGCGTGTCTCAGCCCTCCCTATCGCGGCTCAGGGGGCGTGTCTCAGCCCTCCCTATCGCGGCTCAGGGGGCGTGTCTCAGCCCTCCCTATCGCGGCTCAGGGGGCGTGTCTCAGCCCTCCCTATCGCTGCTCAGGAGGCAGTTAAAAGTTGAAACTGAGCATGTGCGGCCTGCTCAGTGAATAGGTCAAAGAAATTAAGTGGCACTATGCAGATACATTTTAGTGAATAACTCAGTAGCTATACAAAATTTTTAATGACATGCAATTACAAAAGTATTCAGATCCAGGTGCTGGTTTGAAATCTGTAGAATATTTTTCGTGGGACAACCCCTTTAAAGATTAGGCTGAGCGCTCTTTTATCACACTGCCCAATTATGCAAACGAATAGGAACTGTGCGGCCATACAATTACAGCTGCACAGTCCTCTCTATCCCCCTCCTCTCTATGATCAGTGCAAAAGGGAAACCTAAAGCTGTAATATCAATGTGCAACCTCCTAGTGGAGCCTGGACAATGCTGCAGCCTGCTATACAGCATTAACCTTTCCACTGCTTTCCATCGGGAATCTTAAATTTAACCATTTGACTGCCTTAGGCCACCAGAGATCCTTACATTAGACCCAAGAGAGACACTGTAATTAACCTCCTGGCTGTCCTGGACAACCAGGTATACTGATATTAACCCTAGACCACTAGGAATATTGTCATATTACCCTTTCACTGCCTTTGATCCCCAGAAATAGTGACATTAACCTCTTCTCTGCCCCAGATCACCAGGGACTTAAACACTTATACTGCCATAGACCACAAGGCGACAAGGAATGCTGGCATTTACGCCTTCATTGCCCTAGACCACCTGGGGTACAGCTTAACAGGCTATTATGACCCCCCCAATGCCCAGGCCGCTCATATAGGTTATACTTTTCCCGACACCCGCATCGCTCCTGCTCGGCCACCACTGCATCTCCCCATCGCATGGATCATACCAGTCCCTAGATACAAAGGCTAGAGAAGGCATTGGAATTGCTAACTCTCTCCATTAGCCCTTAAAGGTATTATCTGACATGCGTCACAATCTCGAGCGGCCACCAATACTGGGATCACGTGCTGTACATTGGGGACTGATTTTATCTATTTAGCTTCCTAAAATTGGGACTTTTTGCTTGTTTCCCACAGACCATTTATTTCACAAAAGATCCATTTCCCAGATTTTTCTACGAGAGACATTCACAGAAATTATGTGGATTGTGTGAGGTGGCTCGGAGACTTGATATTGTCTAAGGTGAGTGTGCTTGTGACCGCAGTATAAGCCTTAAAACACCTGTAGAGTGTATATTATAACCCCTTAAGGGATTCCTTCCGTTCAATTCCCTGCTCCGTTCTCGTTGTAGTTGCGGAATGGGGGTATATCCTAGTGATATGCCCCTATTGTCTGAGATGGGAAAACCCCTTTAAATGGCAGTTTTTTGGGATACAAGTGACTTTATGATTTAACCTTTTATCTTTTAAAATTTTTTAAAGGGGTTTATTTTATGTTTTTACAGGTTAATAACATTAACCTAATTAAAGGGGTCCTCTCACTTTAGTAAGTGGCATTTATCATGTAGAGGAAGTTACTACCAGGCACTTACTAATGTATTGTGATTGTCCGTATTGCCTCCTTTGCTGGCTTCATTCATTTTTACATCACGTTATACACCACTCGTTTCCATGGTTACGACCACCCTGCAGTCCAGAAGCAGTGGTCGTGCTTGCACATTATTGGAAAAAGCGTTGCCCTATCTGCTGGCTGGGACCATAGGCTAGTGCTTCTTCCTATATTGTGCAAGCACGACCACCATTGCTGGACTGAGGGGTGGTCGTAACCATGGAAACAAGCAGTGTATAATGTGATGGGGGAAAAAAATGAAGATTCTCCATTGACTGGAAATATTTAATCATGGCACCGATACCTTAGCGTTGGTTGGACTGTGACAAGATAACACTTCTAGTGACGACTTTGTCTTTCAGTCCTGTGAAAATGCCATTGTGTGCTGGAAACCGGGTAAAATGGAGGACGACATTGACAAGATCAAGCCGAGCGAGTCTAACGTGACCATCCTGGGGAGGTTTGATTACAGCCAGTGCGATATCTGGTACATGAGATTCTCCATGGACTTCTGGCAAAAGGTCTGCTATACCGCACAATGGTTATCCAAGGGCGCAGTCACTGGTGAAGGAGGAGGGCGGCACTATCTGGATAGGACTACAGGGGCAGTGGTATTCCAGGATCCAAATAGCCAGTGTATTTACTATAGTCGAAGGGTAAAGCGACAGTTCAGTCTCCTCGCTGAGCCCAGAAGTGAATGATGCAGGGTGATGAAAGATCATTTTTTTCTCAGTCTGCAGCATTTTCTGCATGGTCCTGAAATGGTCTCGTAGAAATCCTGCAGAGAACAGAGGGGTTGATCTGCTGATCTGTTCTATCCTCAGCTGGGGGAGGGGCTTAGCTCGGGGGTGTGTTTATCAATCTTGTATTACTGCAGAGGGAGGAGGCTCCTGCTGCAACCAGTTATCTTACAGCCAGACCCAGGACAGTGAGGAGGAGGAGGAGGGACATAGCAGAACTCCTGAGATGCACAGAGAAGATTTCTTTAGATATTTGTCAAATATTCTTTTATTTGTGTGTGTCAATTCTAATATGATTAAAGTGTAACTGTCATTCTTTTTTTTTTTTTTTTGTAATGTACAGGGGCAGTGATACTGATCATTTTTGTAATATACTTTAATTACTAAAATCGTACATTTCTATTACAAAAATAGCTGTAAAGTGGCCCATTTTGAGCCTTAGCAACGCTCCTGTCTCCTGTTTACATAACACAGTCAGTGTTGATCAAGTCTCCACTGTTATGTAAACAGAAGACAGAGGAGCGTTGCTAAGGCTCAAAATGGGCCACTTTACAGCTATTTTTGTAATGGAAATGTACGATTTTAGTAATTAAAGTATATTACAAAAATGGTCAGTATCACTGCCGCTATACATTACAAAAATAAAAAAAAAAGAATGACAGTTACCCTCTAATTGTAATAAAGGCAAAATAGGATCAAAGGAGGGGGTGAAGAGTGGTGTTTTTGGACCCTATTACATCTTAAGGGTGCTATTGTACCCATGAAATTGTCTAAAAGGGCTAATTGGGGCTGGGAGATGGCTTTCCGGGTACGTCCCAATGGTTCCCTAAAACCATGTCTCATAAAAGGCTAGACTCAGGATGAGTGCGAGTCATGAAATATGTAGAGATAATCAGTCGGCACTCTAGAAGGTGGTGGTGCTCATATTCGGGGTTGCAGGCCCAGACATCCAAGTAGAAGAAGTGGATCAGCACACACTTCTAGATGCTAATAAATCTTCCCTTTATTGCCATAAACAAAATACAGGCAGATGTGACGTGTTTTGGCTAAACAGCTTTTTTCAAACAAGCATATGTTTAGCCGAAACGCGTCACATCTGCCTGTATTCTGTTTATGGCAATAAAGTGAAGATTTATTACCATCTAGAAGTGCGTGCTGATCCACTTCTACTACTTGTGAGACAGAGGCTTTTATAGATAATGTGTAAAGCCTGTACTACTCATTTTTGACCACTAGAGGGCAGCTAATTAGCTACTTGAGCCACATGAACTTTTCTTTGTTCTAAGACAACGGGGCGGGGGGGTGGTGATGGTGCTTCTTTCAAATGTACCAATAAACTCAGTGTTGAAGTTGGTGAACTACTCCCATCTAGTTAAGGAGCCAATTACCTTTTCTTAAGGTACACCCCTTTTGTCTATGTCATACCTACTATTTAAGGCTACTTTCACACTGGCGGCATGGGTATCCGGCAGGATGTTCTGGAGGGTGAACAGCCTGCCGGATCTGTGCTGCTGCAATTGCACGTGTGGGGCCGAAACTACGCTCCGTCACCATTCACACGTGCACTAGTGGCAGCACAGATCCGGCAGGCTGTTCACCCATCGGAACATCCTGACGGATACCCGTGCCGCCAGTGTCAAAGTAGCCTAAGTGACTATATCTTGAATAAACTCTCTGGTTCAGGGGGATGAGAAGTCCTTTCCATGAAACCAACTTGTGTGTCTGGTCTCATTGTGAAAGCTGTATGGCGCGCGTACTTCTAATTGATTTGGCACCACACACTAGAATGGTGATAACATACTTGAGTCATAAAATAGACACTAATATGGCAGGATACCCTGATATAACAAGAAGGCTTTCCAATTCTTTAAAATTGATGGCCTGTCTTTAGGATAAACTATCAAATCGGTGTTGGTCCTGCTGCCGGTCAACTGTTTGAAGGGGTTGAGGTGCTTAAACGAGTGCTCCATCCCTTCATAAACTCAATCTGTTATTGATGGCCTATACTAAGGATAGGCCATTGGTTTACTAACCAGTAAAGCCCTTTAACACAAGACCGTCATAGCCCCAATAAAGTAAAGTAAATCGGTTTATTACTTTACTTTGCGTTAGTTCTGGTACTGTCATCGCCACTCTGGCAATTTTCATCTTCTTTGTGTGGTGCCAAATCAATTAGAAGTATAAGTACGCGCATCATACAACTTTCATAATGAGACCAGAACACAAGTTGGTTTCATGATGAGAACTTCTCATCCCCCCCTGAGAGAGAGTTTATTAAAATGCATTCATTTATATAGCAGGTATGACATAGACAAAAGGGGTATTCCTTAAAGGGGTATTCCCATCTTCGCTAGTATATGCCCCCATTGTCCGATATATCAAGAACAGAGCGGGGAGCGCTCTGCCTGGAGGACCCCAGGTTTCTCAAGGTCCGGCCACCACCAGGCGCAGCTCCCTGCTGTTCCCATAGAAATGAATGGGAGCGCACCACGCGTGCGCAGCCACCGCTCCCATTCATTTCTATGTAGCCGATGGAAATAGCCGAGCCAGCGCTCAGCGGCACCATAGAAATGAATGGAGGGCGGCTGCACATGTGCAGTACGCCCTCCTTCACTTTTGGGGCTCTGTTCTCGATATAGGTGTGGGACCCGCACCTATAAGACAATGGGAGCATATCTTAACAATATGCCCCCATTGTCTAAGGTGGGAATAACCCTTTAAGGAAAGTTAATTGGCTCCTTAGCTAGATGGGAGTGGTTCACCAGCTTCAACCCGGAATTTATAGGTACATTTAAAAGTTGCAAACTAGCATTTCCCCCCCCCCTACAGTGATTCTAAGGCTACTTTCACACTAGCGGCAGCACGGATCCGGCACCTAAAGGGTGCCGACGGATCCGTACTGCCGCTGATACATGTGTGGAGCCGGAGCAGCGCTCCGGCCCCACACATGTTACCACACACATTGGAACAAGACGTACAGACATACATACATACATACACACATACAGACATACATACACACATACACACATACTCCAGGGACGCCGGCAGCACGTCTTCACGCGCCTCCTGCGCGCAGTGATGACGATTCCCCACAGCGCCCTCTGCTGGGCGCAGTGGGGAAACGTCATAGCTGCGCGCAGGAGGCGTGTGAAGACGTGCTGCCGGCGTCCCTGGAGTATGTGAGTATGTATGTCTGTCTGTATGTATGTCTGTATGTATGTATGTCTGTCTGTCTGTATGTATGTATCTCTGTAGCCGGATCCGAAATGACCCCCCATTGCAAATCAATGGAGGACAGATCCGGATTACTGGTGTGTCCACACCAAACGGATCCGTCCCCATTGACTTGCATTGGGTGTCATTCCGGATCCGTCTTGGTGCGGATGCCTGGACCGGAGAGCAAACCGCAGCATGTTGCGGTTTGTTCTCCGGTCTGAAGACGGAACGGAATGCTTTTAGGAGCCTCCGTTGTCTTCAGTTCAGTTTTGTCCCCATTGACAATGAATGGGGACAAAACTGAAGCGTTTTTTTTTCCGGTATTGAGCCCCTATGACGGAACTCAATACCGGAATTTAAAAACGCTAGTGTGAAAGTAGCCTAAAACAAAGAGCATGTTCATGTGGCTCACATAGCTAATTAGCTGCCCTCTAGTGGTCAAGAGTGAATATTACAGGCTTTACATAATATATGTAAAATCCTATCTCTCACAGTACATGTGGTTAAAAACTGCCTGTGCTCCGAATGTGTTTCATTATTGTACTTATAGGAGGAGTGTAATGTGCCATAAAAGCTGTAGGATGTATAAACTGTGTTTAAAGAACTAAAGGAGGCAACACATGGACCATTAACGAATAGACTAATATCTCTCTCTGCAGATGCTTGCACTCGGAAACCAGGTGGGGAAGCTTTACGTCTGGGATCTGGAGGTGGAGGATCCACACAAAGCCAAGTAGGTGCTGCTCCTCTGATGTGATGTCCATACAGAGCTTCATAGACGTAGTCCCCTAATGAGCGGGACGTGATAGATATTCACATAGCCCCTTTTTTTTTTTTTTTTTTTTTATAGTTTTTATTAATTTTTTACCAATTATACATACCAGAAAGTACAACGATATTCACGTAGTCTAACCAGATATGCAGTCACAGTGATTCCTGTGTGTCATCAATGGTCACATTGAGGATTGAACCCCTTGATCACGGCTCGGTTACCTGGAAAGCTCATACATTGCGAGCAAAGGTTCATGTAAGTCAGTCAGTGAGTGTAGAAAGTATTGCTAGATTTCCATATAGAAAAATATCGGCCCCTGCCGTGATATCAGTATTGGTTCTACGTGGATATCTTCTCGCATGTCATATACGGATAGTCTGACCTCACACGTCCATGTTCTCTACGAACAGCACATGGATCCATTGCGTATATCCAGAAGTCAGGTTTTTGAGCCCTTGAGAACCACAGACACTTAACCAATGCCAGAAATCTAAGCGTTGGCATTGGATTTCCACTGCAGAATTTTTCCGACCTATTTAAAGGGGTTTTCCGGGGCTTTTAATATTGATGATCTATCCTGATGATCTCATTCCCATGCCAAAGTATAGCGCCACCACAAAGTGTCCCTCTCTCAAGTGCACCTGTCTCATGAGGATGTTCCACAGATTGCCCACTGATTTCTATGCAACACTTCACTTCTCCTGCTTGCTGGCCCCTTCATGTCAGCCTAATCTAGACAAACCCTTTAAACGTGATGTCCAACTTTTCAGCCATTTTTTTTTTATTGCTTTGAAACCACTTTGCACTAGGTCTTTGATTAAACATATCCTACGTTTTTTTTTTTTTTTGTTCTCCAGCTTGTGTGTCTCTATGGTAACAGACAACAACCTTGCGTAGTCTGATCCTGCAGTCATACTTCCTCCTCTTTGTCCACTATGTACGTTCAGTAGATAGGCAAGCAGTAGGGGACTGATGGAAGAGAGTGTGACCGCAGCATCGGACTACACCGGGTCTCTTACTGTAATGACGCCTACTTCTATTAAGGAGCTGCAAACATAAAAAGATAGAAAATTTGTAACAAAGTCCTATTGCACCCAATAGGACAATTTTCCCACAATTTTCACTTTCAATGCAATGGGACAAAAAAATATATATATTTATATATAAAAATTCTGTATGACACTTAAGGCTCATTCAGACGACCGCAGTGTTTTGCGGATCTGCATAACACTGATGCCGGCCCGTGTACGTTCCGCAATTTTCGGATCGCACATGGCCGCCACTAGCATAGAAAATGCCTATTCTATCTTTTTTTTGCAGGGCCGCAGAACAGAACTAGTGCTCTGTGCTCTGTCCGCATCTTTTGCGGCCCCATTGAAATTAATGGGTCCACACGACGGGTGTCGGCAATGGACACCTTGAGGAGCATTTTTTTTATGATTGTATCTTACTCATTTTGGGCTAAAAATTGTTTTTTCAACTGGACTTTATTAAAAATATTCAGCCGTTTCTGAGATACAGGGGTTACCAGTCTGTTGGTAAGCTTCACAGTCTGTTTTCTTTAAATCCCATCATCTGACAGCTCATGTGAAGCCTTACCTCTGATCTCCTGACCTCATAGGCATTTATTTAAGCCATAGTCTTATCAGTTTGATAAGAATTGAGCTATGATGAGTGTTTGAGCCCAGGAGATCAGAGATAAGAATAAGAGCTACACATCAGATGATGGGATTCAAAGACAACAGACTGACTTAACCCTTGTATCTCGGAAAGGCTGAACATTTTTAAAACGGTCCAAATGAAAAAATGATCCTTTGCCCAAAATTAATAAATTACAATCGTAACAAAAATAACGCCCTGAAGGTGTCTATAGCCTTTCGGTCCATGAAGGAGGTAAAGACAGATTCAGCAGACTTTGTAATTGAGTGGCGACAGCTCAATGTTGCCCAGAATAGTACCGCCATCTCTGTCTGTAACACCTAGCGCTAGTGGATGTGGTACCAGAGGTCCCTTTGGTGCAGAGATCAGCAACCTTTGGCACTCCAGCTGCTGTGGAACTACAACTCCCAGCGTGCATACTTGCTTAGCTGTTCTAGTAACTTCCATAGAAGTGAACGGAGGATTCTGGGAGTTGTAGTTTCAGAACAGCTGGAGTGACGGAGGTTGCTGATCCGTGCTTTAGTGCATCCCAGCCCCTTCTTACCCAAATTTACACTTTTCCACTTTGGGCAACACGTTGGCCTTCACTTACGTCCCATGTTCTCCGTTTACAGGTGCACAACTCTCACTCATCCCAAATGCGTGGCCGCAATCCGACAGACCAGCTTCAGCAGAGACAGCAGCATCCTCATAGCGGTCTGCGATGACGCCACCATCTGGCGCTGGGACCGGCTCCGATGAAACACCCCCTCCCCCGATGAAAGACCATTGTGGTGTCATGTGCTGTGTCCGGCGACTAGTGTATGTAGGAGGCTGAGTTTAGTGACCTTCTTCTTCTCTGTAATGTTTCCTGGCTACGATCCAGCTGCTTTTAATAAAAATTTATTTTTGTACAGCTTTCTGTAACGTCTGTAATGTTTTTACGGATTTTAATGTATTTACTGTCTGATGTATATGCCGTCTGTATGATTGTGAGCCACGGACTCCTGGGGAAGACGGGACGAGTATGTTCCGCTCTTTGTAAATATCTTGTTTGTAGCCTTTTTAAAGTAGTCGTTAATTTAAGAATATCGTGTTTTGATGGTTACGGACTGTAACGTTCAAAATGGACTAAATCCCCCCAAAAAAATTTTTATTATTTTTTATTTTTCTTTTGGAAACTGCTCGCAAGAGGCTGAAAGTAAATATCACCATGCGTCATGTAATGGAGAAACAATAAAGTGGAGTTAACAATGAAAAGCCGACTCTTCCGTTTTATGACTGCGCTGCATGGAGTGTTACAAAAATGGGTACATTTAAAGGGGCACGTCCCACATTTGTCCTCAGGATAAGTCATTAAAGGGTTATTCTCATCTTAGACAGTGGGGGCATATCGCTAGGATTATGCCCCCATTGCCTGATAGGCGCGGGTCCCACCACTGGGACCCACACCTATATCGAGATCGAAGGGTGGAGCGCCACCACCAGGCGCAGCTCCCCGCTGCTCCTATAGAAATGAATGGGAGCGCATGCGCGGCCACCGCTCCCATTTATTTCTTTGGAGCCGACGGAAATAGCCGAGCCAGTCCCCCACAGAAATGAATACAGTGCGCCCTCCTTTACTTTGGGGGCTCCGTTCTCTATATAGGTGTCCCAGCGATATGCCCCCATTGTCTAAGATGAGAATAACCCTTTAAGATCAGATTGGCAGGGGTCAGACTCCCAGCACCCCCAACAATAAACTGAAGACGTTGTGATGCGCCGTACTTTGTATAGTGGCTGTGCCTGGTATTGCAGCTCGGGCCCATTCACTTGAAAGAGACTGAGCTGCGCCTAGACCATGTGACCAATGAATGTGTCATCGCTGGCCTTAAAAAGAGGCAGCGGTGTTCGACTCCAAACGCCAGATTCCCGGCACCCCTCCGATTAGATATTGATGACCTATCCTTAGGTCATCAATAACAAACTTTGACACCTTCTTTAAAAAAATTAATCACTGAGATTTTTTTTCCCAGAATCTAAAGATCCTGATTAGTCTTGTATAAATCTGGCTTGTTTCCTCTCTTACATTTTGGGTGGCCAGGTGAGGGGGGAGAGCCAGGTTTTGGCCATACAGTTAAGGCTCTGTTCACACTGCGCTTCGGGTATAGACCAGGATAATATGGTGAAATGTGTTGGCCAATGGTCACAAAGGTAAAATAAAAACTTAGGGTAGGATTCTGCTCAGGACCAGTGATGACTGCCCTCAACAAATTCCAGGGCCCACTGGATAAACGTGTTCTTTGCTTGAGGGTGGGGTAGTCAAAGGGACCCATATACTCCCAGAACTGGATCGGATTGGACATCAATGTCGTTGTTGATGGGCATGCCAAGTCCGACGCCTGCAGATATGATATTGATGACCTAACATAAAGAGAGGTCATGAATATAAAAGTCCCGGAAAACCGATTTAACCACCTAACTGCTTTTTCTGAGGCCAACTTGGGCTGTGGGAAAAGCATTTAATTGTTCGGGCAGAAGGGCAAGTGAGGGCTGCTTTAGCTGCTCATATCTCCTGATTGGTAGCAGCTAGAGACATGGGCCTGATCATCTTTGAAAGCCTGGCCTTTTCCCAGGCTTTCATACAAGAAAGCATTAGCACAACATAAACAGGAGATATCACTGTTAGAAATTGAGTCGGGAATAAATGGGTAAAACCTGCTTTTACCTTTTCAGCTGCATTCACTGCTTTCTGATTTCGAACACTTGTATCTTCCCACGTAAGATAGTACTGTCATTCTGGTCTTGTTTAAAAGCTTGGAACATCTCTCTAGCTTCTACCTATCCAGAGATATGAGCAGCTAAAGCATCGGTCTGGAGGAGAGTGAGGGAGCAGTTTTAGAGCTGACAGGCTGCAGGAGGAAAGGAAAATGGTAAGCGCCAACATATTCCACAGCGCTTTACAATTCAGGGGTTCATGTACAAACAGTCATAAATAACATAGCAACAAACAAGTCAATTATTACAACAATAGGATTGAGGGCCCTGCTCACAAGAGCTTACAATCTATCCCGAAGGCTAAAATTAATTGTCACTAAGGGGTTAAAAATGGAATTGTGTCCCCTGAGTTGTGCGCCAACAAGATTTACTGCAGACAAACATTAAAAATCTACAATAAAAAAAAAAAGTTGGAGGGTTTTTCCAATTTTAATGTGACTGTTAGGAGGTTAAAGTGGCACAGTGAACTCATTGGAGCTGTATGAATGATATAAGCAGTGAGCTCCCCCTAGTGGTGGCTGAAGGCAGCTAGAATTTTAAAGTTTTACTCATTGATGATGTGGAAGGGAAGGAGCGGGTGCCCATAGCATTGACTGGGTCTCTATGACTTTACTGTTGCTGGTCATGTGCATCTTTTTAGCCAATTGCAATCAAACTTAGTGCAAAGTATAAATGAAATGAAAAGAATAGGATATGAAGTGCTAACTGGCGGGAGAGGTGACCTATGACAGGACGTTGCCACCATATGTAATTTTTTTTTTTCTGCAGTGCTGTCTTTACCTTCATGTGTTATTCCAGCCTAAGGGGCGGGGAGTTCGAGCCAACAACCACCAGGCGACCACACAGACACCGTACCCCATTGCTTTCATTGGGAGGCCAGGCTGTGGTTTATTGCCACGATCGCACCAAGCATGTGGCAGCAATGAGGATGTCTGATGCTGCTTGTTACAGAGAAGAGCTAATGACCTCATGGCGCACTCCGTGCACACAGGGTGGCCATTCTTTTTGCATTTCGCTTGTCGCTGGTCTGTGGATGCTCAAGGGTCTAGGAAGTGCAATTCGCCACCTACTGGTATTCTGACCATGTCTAGACCCCGTGGCAGTGTGCCAACATGCAATCGCCACTCACCTGCACTAGCTAGCTAAATACCACATGGCCTGTGGCTGTTTTTCTCTGAGCACACGCTCTGCTGCTGTCCTCTCTGTGCGCTCTGACCACGCTTATTCCTCAGAGGCACCTCTATTTATTAACACTAAGGGGGGCATTCATCATTTGTGGTTTTCTTTGCGTCTGTCTTTGTGTTCTTTTTAAGTCGTAGTAGGCACCTACTGTAACATTTTAAAATGTCACACATCATAAATGCCTCTTAAAAGTGATCTACTTTTTAAAGATTGTTGCAGGATTTACACAAAAAGTTAAACGCAACATCAATTGTGACTTTGTACCGCCAGAAAACTGGCCTAGCAGCAAGGGCAGATTGACCATAGACCTTACAGGGAAATTTCCTGGTGGGCCGATGCCCAGGGGGCCGCCTGAGCCGTCCTCACCTCCGGCCAGCGGAAGTTTTTGTGGATGTATTTTGTGCTGCTGGCAGTATTTTGTGATGGACTGTGGTATTTGGCTCTGTTGGGGTGGTATAATGTGCCACAATATGGTATTACTGGCCCTGCCTTCTATCAATTTGGACCTGACTACAAAATGGGGCCACTTTTAGTATTTTTTCCAGGGCCACTTTAGGTTCCCAGTCCGCCCCTGCCTAGCAGTCTTGATAAATGTCCCCTTCAAGACCTTGCTCGGTGACATGCAGGTACCCTCAGTGTGACTGTTACACCGACCCCTGACTCAGTCCTGCATTGCCTTCTTACTTGGCAGTTAACCTCTACACTGCCACTAATGTATAGTATATACAGTGCAGTATCTTCACAATATATCTGTATCCTGCTAGTATATGACTGCCATGGGTGTATCTCCATACCGCAAGCTACCTACAGCATCAGCCTTATCAGTATACAGCCTATACATGGTACTGATACGCAGGGTGTTTACCGCACAGTAGTGCAGATGTTACTCAATTGCTTGGACATCCATATTCATCTGCTTCCTTCCGGTTCCTGTCAACTTCTGCACAGATGGGGTCACGTGCTGCTTCAGCCAATGCTTCAGTCTGGCCTCAGCGGTGGTGTATTTAAAGGGGTATAGATACTGTCAGATTGGTGGGGGTCTGGAGACAGCGCCGCACACTGTGTAGTGGCCGTGCTCGGTTCTGCACCTTGTGCCACATAAGAAGACACTGGTATTATAGAAAGTTCATGCTGGTCAAGTTACACCTCTGGCTGGAGGGAAAGGGTTAGGTCAAGAATTTGGCATGGGTGGGTGGTCATACGTTTTACGAAGGCTATGTGCACTGAGGGAAGGGGGGGGGGGGACCTCGTGGATTTTGATACTGATGGTCATCATCTGATCGTGGGGGTCAAACACCAGCTGATCTGCTATAAAAAGAGGCCGTGGTGCTCAGTGAGCATTTAAACCTTTTCCTAGGCCAGTGACATCACGTTCATCAGTGACATGACCTAGGCACAGCTCAGCCACATATAATAGAATGGAGCTGAGCTGCAATACCAAGCACAGCCACTATACAATGGACGGCGCTGTGCTTGGTAAACAGCGAGGAGGCCATGGCACTCACCAGTGCTCCTGTCAGCGCCGCCAATTCCATGTTAATGACCTATCCTGAGAATAGCTCATCAATATGTAAATCCCAGAAAATGCACATGAACGTATTTTTTTTCCATGTCCATTCTGTTTTTTGTTTTTTTTTGCCCCGTATGCGTAACCATTCACTTTAGTGGCACTCTATAAAAACGGAAATGACTCCATGTCCGTCTGTCTGCATGGCCGTCCTGCAAAAAAGTAGAAAATGTCCTATTATTGTCCGCATTACGGACATGGACTGTTCTATTAGGGGCCAGCTGTTCCATTCTGCAAAATGCAGAATGCGAATGCCGTTGCGCTGTGAGAACAAGGGGAGGCGGTTTCAGCCTGGTTTTCAGAACCTGCTCCTAAAATCTTCCGTGTGAACCTACCCTTACATTTCGATCCGGTCCTGGAAGAGAGTTTAAGGGAGGCACATAAAGAATTTTGATAATGTAGGTTTTACTTGAAAAAATAAAATAAAGACCAAATAATTTATGAAAAAAGGGCCTCTATTCCAAGAGTTTACAATCACCTGAGGCGCAAGAAACAATCCCTTCAGATTCTCTTTTGTTTTGTCTCGCTTTCTTTCAGTTGACAGCCACTGCTGCCCTCTTCCAACATGGCCGACACCATGTTGGTCATGTGACCTTCCCGTCTCCGCTGGCGATTCTTGGCGCGGACACAGACTTAGTTTAGCGGCTTGCCCGTCTCCAATATGGCGTCTGGCGCTTCGGAGGGGCGGGTCGAGGCGTGCGCCTCCTTTTTGGAGCCCTCAAGACGCCTATCGCAGGTTTTTCTGGAAGTTTCTGGACTGGATCGGGACGCACGGAGCACCGGGAGGCTACGAACATGTTCGGATGCCTGGTGGCGGGGAGGCTGGTGAGTCACGTGACCCCGCGCTGCTACATTGTATCCCTGACTGGTCAGGTGGGGGAACTACAAGCCCCGCAATGGACTGACACTGCCAGGACGTGCTGAGGGTAGTAGTCTAACCAGTACAGACTGAAATACTGTAATAACCTGCATTATGCACTATGGGGCAGCGTCATGGATGTGTTTTTTTTTGTGCATAACAATCCCTTTAAGGCCCTGTTCACACACGCAAAATCTGCAGCGTATTCTGCATCAGAAACAGCTGTGTTTTTTGACAGTTTTTTTCAATGGGCAATTTGCTTTTAGAGCCCAGAGACGTCTGTCCAGACATGTCCGTAAACTCCTGGCAGAGCAGCCGACCATTAAAAACAATGGGAGGTGGACTTTGCTGGCTTTTTGGCGTAGACCCTGTGGCGGCGCGGGATCTGTTCTTTAGGTCGATCCCCTGAGTTATCTGGTTTCTTCCTGAACCTGGATGACCCCTTTAATGTGGCAGTCTGGCTTGTGGTTAAAGGGGTTTAAATCACCCCCTTTCCTAATTTTACGTATAAAAATATATAAGCAATAAAAATTAAATATATTGGGTGTCGCCGTGTCCGAAAAAGTCAGAACTATTAAAATATTAAAAAATATCTCCTTTTGCCTGGTATCGAGTATCACAATAATTTTTTATGGTATCGAAATCAAATCTAAATTTTGGTATCGTGACAACCCTACTCTCATCCTGTGGGTAGGAACTGGAGTACCCCTTTAAATCTGCAGGCAATGAGTTCTAGAGCAGGAAGGACTCAGTTAACCCCTTCCCTTCCTTCCTACTATTGGATCACTTTGTGTGGTAATAATGTTGCAATGCTTTTACTTAAATAACTGATAGTTATTTTCCAAATTAAAATTTCTCTGCTTTAAAGGAGGTGAAAGTGCCCTCCTTGTGGCCCTGACGTTGCTGAGAAGAAGCGCTGTATTCTCGCGAATGCACACAGACGCTGCACGTGAGCGCTCACTCGGTCTTCATCCCTGTGCTGACAGCAGCCTCAGGGAATGGCCAACGCATGCGCCACCTGTCTGCCGAGAATTTTGGCGCTTCTTCTAGGTGACGTGGGATCTGCAAGGAGGGCAGTTTGGGATGCGGGGCGTGGCTGGGCTCCATAGGAATGGGCGTGGCTGGGCTACAAAGACGTAGAGGACAGGCCCCTGGTCTCTTTTTGTAGGTAATTTGCATATATAATATCGATTTTTCTAAATCAACAAAATCCTTCATGTCAATAACAAAAAGGTATATTGCGGACATGCTCTGGGAGCACCATCAGAACGTATAAACTCCTCTATAGGCATAATCCTGGTGTCAGAATCCCTTTAAAAGTAAAACAAATCTCAGTATTGATTGCCCTGATTCTGCAGTGTACATAAACTCGCTACATGTGATCATAAACTGCTGTATGGGCACAGCGCAGGGCTCAGAAGGGAAGGAGCGCCATATGGCTTTTAGAGGACAGATTTTGCTGGAATGGTTTTTGGGCGCCATGTTACATTTGAAGAAACCCTGATAGATCCGTACAGTCGAAACCCCCAAAAAGTTAACTCATTTTAGATACCACACTCAAATTTTTCAAGGGGTGTAGTGAGCATTCTGACCCCACAGCTGGCTTCCGTATATGTAGGATTGGTTCACACTCGTGTTAAGTGGATCCGGCAGGATGTTTTCCAGCAGAGAATAGTCTTCTGGAGATCACCGGATCCATCCCCTAGCCAGATCCTGCCATTCACTACTAGATCTTATTGACTATAATGTCATCTGACCGCTTTCTGGCATAAGTGTAGGTTTTTGTCTGGGCTTTTATTGGCCGTTGCTTGCAAGACATGCATGCAGGAGTCCAGTGGGCGGTCCTGTTAGTGATTGACAGCTATCTATGTATTCAGTTATAAAGGGAAGGTGGTCAGTTACTGAAAGGACCGCCTACTGGACTCCTAAGTGTGGGAAGTGCAGGAATATAAATGAATGAGCTCTGCTGAACCTTTTCCCATAAAACCATATATAAATCTGCTCAGCTCCTCCTTCTCTATAACATGCCGCCTGCAGATCAGACTGTGTCTATAACACCTAACATTGTTATACCTCGTCTCAGGGGGCGGAGCATGACACAGGAGAACGAAGAGAGATTTTCTGTGTCGCTTACCTGCTTTTCAGATTTACCTGGAGAGCTCCTGTTACCCAAATTCCAATTTTTTTTTCAGTTTATCAAGGAAGGGGGGCACAAGACCAAAATAAATGAGACTTGTTGAATTCCAACATGCACAGCCCTTCTTTGCCCCAAATGTGCTGTCAGGCAATGGTTGGGGTTAGGTTGGCAGTCGCCTCAAAATCAGCAGGTGTGGCAGTGTAATCTGTACGGGCACCTTAAAGGGGTTGTTCCTGGTGTTTGTATTGATGGCCTATCCTAAGGAAATCAGAAAATACAAAGAGATGAACACTTTCTGTCCAAGGCTTTCCCTCCCCAAGACCAGAAGCTTTTAGGTTAGGTTTCTAAGTGTAGTGTAGGTGATGTTAGGTTTCTAAGTGTAGATCTGCTGACTGGTCCAATGAAAAGGTGAGTGCTTGTTCCCAGTATTTTGCTCTATTGTTCGTCGGTGCTTGTTACCCGGAAGAAAATCTGCCAGTGTAAAAGGGGCCTTAGTCAGCCCTATCTGTTCTTCTATAGGGCAGTCCAGGGAATGTTCCCTTAGAGGGGTTGCCCAGCCATTAACCCCTTCACCCCCAGCGCCGTACATGTGGGGCGATGCGGGCACATGGCGCCCGCTCGCGGGTGCGGCGGGCGTCATGGCCGGCAAGTCTCTGCTGTTTCTAACAGCAGAGACTTGCCGCTACCTACTCCATCGGCGGCGTCTTCCGGGTTGACTAGATGCCGTGATCACACGTGATCACGGCATCTAGTTGCGTCTAAACCCGGAAGCGTTCGCTTCCGGGTGGTGTACAGACACCCCGTGTGGCCAATCGGGGTGTCTGTACACCATATGAAAACTGTAATCCTCGCTGGTGAGGATTACAGTTTTCAAACTGCAATTCTTATTCTGGCCACTAGATGGCAGGCCAGGATAAGAAATGAGCAATTCATGGCTTTCTGAGTCTATAAAACCCAGAATTGCTCATAAAGAAAAAAAAAAAAAGCCACAATATATAAGCCCATATTTGAGCTTTCTAATAGTACAAAAAAAATTAAAAAAAAATGTTAAAAATATATAAAAAATAAAAAAGATGTAAAAGTTCAAATCACCCCCCTTTCCGTATAAGTAAAAAATAAATACCTAAATAACAATAAATATAGACATCATGGGTATCACCGTGACCGAAAACGCCCGTACTTTTAAAATATAAAAAAAAAAATTCCAATACGGCGAATTGTGTGGCGGAAAAAAGCGTCCAAATGGCGATTTGCCGTTTTTTGTCGCTTTTTTTTTCTAAAAAAAATTAAATAAAAAGTGATCAAAAAGTCATACACACCCCAGAATGGTATCAATAAAAACTTCAGATCGTCCCGCAAAAAATGAGCCCCCATACAGCTCTGTACACATAAATACCAAAAAGTTATAGGGGTCAAGATTTGACAAAGAAAAAAAAAAAAAAAAAAAAGGGCAACTTTCTAATTAGTTTATCACTATGAAAACGCAGGAAAAACTATACATATTAGGTATTGCCGGATTCGTACTGACCAGTAGAATGAAAGTAACGGATCAGTTTTAATGCACATCGAACGCTGTAAATAAGAAACCCGTAGAACTGTAGCGGAATAGCGTTTTCTTTGCAATTTCACCCGGTTTGGAATTTTTTTCCCGCTTCCCACTGCACCGTATGCAATATTAAATGGTGGCGTTGGAAAGTACAACTTGTCCCGCAAAAAACAAGCCCTCATACAGCTATGTGAACAGAAAAATAAAAGAGTTATGGCTGTTTGAAGGCAGGGAGCGCAAAACGAAAATGCAGAACCGAAAAAAGCTCCGGGCGCGAAGGGGTTAAATCTTACTTTACTATAAATAGGCATGAAAAACAAATTACTTTTGCAGTTTACTTTGTAACAAAAATGTTCAAATTGTGAGATATTCTCATTACCACTCAGGGCTCCAGATGGCGACCAAAATGGTCGCAAATGCGACTTAGATTTGACAAATGGCGACAAGACTTTTTAGTCTTGTCGCCATTTGCGCCTGGACCCTACTGCGCAGCCTAGTATCAGAGAACATGGAGACATGCAGACAAAATAAAAAAAAAAAAAAATCTCTCACCTGTTCTGCGCTGCGGCTCCGCTCTGGTGTCCGGCGCTCCTCTTCTTCTCTGGGCCTGCGCTGCACTGTCCTGACCGCGTACAGCATCAGGACGTAGTGCGCGCACTCTGACCTGATGCTGCACGCAGTCAGGTGACAGCGCAGCGCCGGAGACTGAGGAGCGCCGGACACCAGAGCGGAGGCGCGGGGCAGGACAGGTGAGAGATTTTTTTATTTTATTCTGATGGTGGCAGTGTGGGCTGATGTGAGGTCTGATGGGGGCACACTGGGCTGATGTGAGGTCTGATGGGGGCACACTGGGCTGATGTGAGGTCTGATGGGGGCACGCTGGGCTGATGTGAGGTCTGATGGGGGCACGCTGGGCTGATGTGAGGTCTGATGGGGGCACGCTGGGCTGATGTGAGGTCTGATGGGGGCACGCTGGGCTGATGTGAGGTCTGATGGGGGCACGCTGGGCTGATGTGAGGTCTGATGGGGGCACGCTGGGCTGATGTGAGGTCTGAAGGGGGCACGCTGGGCTGATGTGAGGTCTGAAGGGGGCACTACAGGCTGATCCGAGGTCTGAAGGGGGCACGCTGGGCTGATGTGAGGTCTGATGGGGGCACGCTGGGCTGATGTGAGGTCTGATGGGGGCACGCTGGGCTGATGTGAGGTCTGATGGGGGCACGCAGGGCTGATGTGAGGTCTGAAGGGGGCACGCTGGGCTGATGTGAGGTCTGAAGGGGGCACGCTGGGCTGATGTGAGGTCTGAAGGGGGCACGCTGGGCTGATGTGAGGTCTGAAGGGGGCACGCTGGGCTGATGTGAGGTCTGATGGGGGCACGCTGGGCTGATGTGAGGTCTGATGGGGGCACGCTGGGCTGATGTGAGGTCTGATGGGGGCACGCTGGGCTGATGTGAGGTCTGATGGGGGCACGCTGGGCTGATGTGAGGTCTGATGGGGGCACGCTGGGCTGATGTGAGGTCTGATGGGGGCACGCTGGGCTGATGTGAGGTCTGATGGGGGCACGCTGGGCTGATGTGAGGTCTGATGGGGGCACGCTGGGCTGATGTGAGGTCTGATGGGGGCACGCTGGGCTGATGTGAGGTCTGATGGGGGCACGCTGGGCTGATGTGAGGTCTGATGGGGGCACGCTGGGCTGATGTGAGGTCTGAAGGGGGCACGCTGGGCTGATCTGAGGTCTGAAGGGGGCACGCTGGGCTGATCTGAGGTCTGAAGGGGGCACGCTGGGCTGATGTGAGGTCTGAAGGGGGCACGCTGGGCTGATCTGAGGTCTGAAGGGGGCACGCTGGGCTGATCTGAGGTCTGAAGGGGGCACGCTGGGCTGATCTGAGGACTGATGGGGCCAATAATTATTAAATAAAAAGTAAAAAAAAAACCCAAAACCCAGCAATATATTAATATATGTACAACCGTGTGAACGTGCCCGCATCTATTCCGCAATTTTGCAGAATAGATACGGCTGCATTCACTTCAATAGGCGGCTTGTGAACTTGCCTAGCCGCGGCTCCGCAAGAAATGATAGAAAATGTCCTATTTTTGTCCGCAACAGAAGACAAGAACAGGCATTTTGATCAGGACGCCCGGCCATGTTCTGCAAATTGCGGAACACAGGCCAGGCGGCATCCGTGGTATTGCAGATCCGTATTTTTGCGGATCCACAATACTACAGCCGTCTGAATGGCCCATTAATCACCCCATTTCCCAATTTTACATATAAAATATATTAATAAATGTCCAAACTATTAAAATATAAAAAAAAAATCCTATACAGTGAACACGTAAAAGAAAAATAAATAAATAAAACCTCACAATTCACTATGTTTTAGTCACCTTGTCCCCCCAAAAAATAGAATAGGACAGTTCTATTAAGGGCCGGACGTTATAATTTTATGTATTTAAATTTGGCGCCTAAAAATTTTATTTGGCTCCTAAATTTTTCAGGTTAGGAGCCAATGGCTCCTTGTTTTTTTTTTTTTTTAGTCTGGAGCACTGCCACTTTATAGCGGCGCCTCCTGGTGTTTAATCTTTATTGTAATGTGCATGTCCACCTGCTGAGGTGGTCACAGATGCTCAGTCCCATCCTTCAACTACCACCAGCCATATCTACTGTTAGAAGCTGTGACCGTTATATGGAGAAAGCTGAAAGGACATGCCCCTTGAGCTGCGATAGGGAGAGAGCTGCAGCAGAAAGGACACCCACCCTGAGAACGGACTCGATCCTTATAAAGAGGACACGCCTCCTGAGCTGTGATAGGGAGAGCATGGACACGCCCCCTGAGCTGCAGCAGAAAGGACACTCCACCTGAGCTGTCAGCTTGATATAAATCTAGCAAAGCAATGAGTGTGGAGATCTCTGGATCCATGTGAGGTACAGGGCTGGTTCTAGCTTTGTTAGAAAGAGATTGTCATGTACTAGATGATGTCTGATTTTCATTTAACCCCTTCCCGGGTCTTTCCTTGTCTCCACAGGTGCAGACAGATGCTCAGCAGATAGCAGAGGATAAGTTTGTCTTTAACCTGCCTGACTATGAGAGCATCAACCATGTGGTGGTGTTCATGCTGGGAACGATCCCCTTCCCGGAGAGAATGGGGGGCTCTGTGTACATCTCGTACCCCGATCACAGCGGCATGCCCGTCTGGCAGCTCCTCGGATTCATCACAAATGAAAAACCCAGCGCCATATTCAAAATCTCCGGACTGAAATCCGGTAAGTATTGGTTAATGAGCTTCTGGGAAATGTATTTTATGTCCCGTCTCTTTGTGCCACCCACTGATCGCTGGTCCTACAGACACAAAGACCGCTCTTCTCCTGACCACGTCTGCTGCCAGGACAGTGTTCACACTTTTGATAACTGCAGATAAAAAAAACAACATATTTATACATCCTTATATTTTCTGAAACTTGATATCACATTGAGAAAATGCCACCCATCACTTTATAATGTTTGGCACCTCTTTTTTTTTTTTGTACATAATGTATAACATGTTTGTGGTTAAAGCTATGTTCACAGTAGCGTCATGAAATCTGACATTACAGATGTGGCAGTTATTCCTTAGCGCCCCCGTTTTTCAGTAATCTTAAATTTTATTTTACGCTAATTAGCCTTAGCCCTGCTCCTAGAGCAGAGATCTCAAACTCGTGGCCCTACAGCTGTTGTAAAACTACAACTTCCATCATGCCAGGAGAGCCCACAGCTATTGGGGCATGCTGGGAGTTGTAGTTTTGCAACAGCTGGAGGGCCACGAGTTTGAGATCCCTGTCCTAGAGGCTCCGTTCGCCCACCTGTGGTAACGCCCAGTTCTTCTTGAGTGACAGGGCCAGGCAGTGTTCGTCTCCTTCTGCCGGCCCTGTCCTCCGAGTATAACCCGCGCCTGCGCCGCCCCCTTCAGTATTCGGTGCCGTGAGTGAAGGGCGCTCGCCGGCTACCGGCTTCCTCACTGGATTGCTCATGCCAAATACGTCAAAGTCGAGCGCAGGCGCAGTGAGGAGGCCAGGAGCACCCTTCACTCACTGCCGAATACTAAAGGGGACAGCGCAGTGAGGAGGCCAGGAGCGCCCTTCACTCACTGCCGAATACTAAAGGGGAAGGCGCAGGCGCAGTGAGGAGGCCAGGAGCGCCCTTCACTCACTGCCGAATACTAAAGGGGACGGCGCAGGCGCAGGCGCAGTGAGGAGGCCAGGAGCGCCCTTCACTCACTGCCGAATACTAAAGGGGACGGCGCAGGCGCAGTGAGGAGGCCAGGAGCGCCCTTCACTCAATGCCGAATACTAAAGGGGACGGCGCAGTGAGGAGGCCAGGAGCGCCCTTCACTCACTGCCGAATACTAAAGGGGACGGCGCAGGCGCAGTGAGGAGGCCAGGAGCGCCCTTCACTCACTGCCGAATACTAAAGGGGACAGCGCAGGCACAGTGAGGAGGCCAGGAGCGCCCTTCACTCACTGCTGAATACTAAAGGGGACGGCGCAGGCGCGGGATATACATGGAGGACAGGGCCGGCAGGAGGAGACGAACACTGCCTGGCCCTGTCACTCAAGAAGAACTGGGCGTTACCACAGGTGGGCGAACGGAGCCTCTAGGAGCAGCACTCCTAAAGGCTAATTGGCATATCTAATAATATTACTAAAAAAATGGGGGCGCTAAGGAATAAATAACCAGAACAGTTAGGGCTCATTCACACGACCGTATTTTTGCCGGTCTGCATTATTGCTCGGAACACACGCCGGGAGGCCCCATTCAAAATGCCTTTACTTGTCCGTGCGTGCGGACAAATATAGGACATGTTCTATCTTTTCTTACGGAGCCGCGGCTTGGCAAGATAGTGAGCCGGCCATTGAGGTGAACGGGCCTGCCGCTATTCCGCAATTTTGTTCCAGTTGTATGAACGGGCCCTTAGAATCGGGTAACATCTGTAATATCAGCCATATACTATACTATATATATAACTTTATTGTGAGTACAGTATCTAAGAAGCAATTATAATGTATCCTAACTTTGGTTCCCGCAGGAGAAGGGACGCAGCACCCATTTGGAGCGATGAGTTTACCGCAGACTCCTTCGGTAGCGCAGATTGGCATCTCTGTGGAGCTGTTGGAGCAGCTGGCGCAGCAGACTCCAGTAGCCAACGCTGCCGTGTCCACCGTGGACTCCTTCACCCAGGTCAGTGGAGGGCGCTCATGTGAATCGCACCCTCTCTGTAGTCCTGTAATGTGTAAAAAGGTCTACAGCGTCGCTGCCTCCATTGTTTGCCTTCCTCTATGAACCACCAAGTGACGGTATGGCAGAATGCCAGTCTTCACCCCAGTGGGGCGTTAAGTGTGGTCACAGGGTTCGGCACTGCCTGATGTCCTACCTCAAACAGTAAGTGAGGTGTCGAGCGTGCTGTGGGAGTACCATGGTCAGCTAATTAACCCTTATTGCCTGGGTCCCACCAGCAAAAAATGTCAACCAGGAATGTCCCCTGAAACTTCGTAAGGACCCAGACCTTTTAGCATTGAGTTAGTGCGCCCTCCACAGGCCACTCATTTTACTGCACAATAGAAATCTACAGATATGCTTTGAAAACTTTCCTTGTGTGCCTTAAAGGGGTTCTCCAGGATTTTGGAAATAATTGGATCGGTGGGGGCCTCCTCACCCACACTGGTCAACTGTTCAGTAATGGTTTATGTGCCTGAACTCCACAGCGCCATCCACTGTGTAGTGGACAGAGCTGGTTACTGCAGTATTCACTTCAGTGGGGGCAGTGCTGCAGTAACCAGCTCCGTGTTCTGGCAGTGTGGGGTTTAGACCCCTGACGATGTAACGGCCTATCCTAAGGAAATACTGGATCCTTTAATATTGAACAAGCCTTACGTGAAAGCCGCCACATGGTGAGCCAATGACCTTTGAAGGGGTGTTCTGGGAGTTTGCTATTTGATGACCTCTCCCCATGATCAGTCGTGGCGGCTCCCGACACCCTCACCAATCTGATATTGGTCACCTATCCTGAGGATAGACCATCAGTATTTTACTCCTGGAAAACTCCTTTAACATAACCGCCAGATTTTACTCATTTCTTTATTTTTTTTTTTATTTTTTTTTTTTGTACAGTTCACCCAGAAAATGCTGGACAACTTCTATAACTTTGCGTCCTCGTTTGCCGTGACTCAGGCGCAGATGACCCCGAACCCGACTGAAGCCTTCATCCCGGCAAACGTTGTTCTGAAGTGGTAAGAGATTTGGTAGTACCGTCTACGGCACAGAAGGCTGCTGGCTGTTTTTGGTTTTCTGTTGAGCCTATAGGGTAGTAATGGTGTCTGCTAGCTGCTTATCCCCTCCCCCATGGTATGGCTATGGGGGCAGAGATCTCAGTCACACCTAGGCCTTAGTGCCAGTGGTATAAACAGCATATGTTATGTACAGGGCCCATAGTCTCAGCACATCGTCCACCTGCTTCTGGAGAACCCCTATAAAATTGACACCACTGACTGTAGAAAATACACCCAAAAACAGTAATTTCTCCCCTAATTTTTTTTCTCTTCTCTGATTCTGTAGTATGCCAGTCTAAACTGCATGAAATGTATGAAGAATCGTTTTCTATGTGCCCCATACAACAGACGTTTCCTGCTCCTCCTTCTCACAAACCTCAGGGCAGACACATCTCTGGCTGTAAGGCAGCTGGCTGCAGCAGCAGCCCTCCCCCACACTTTGTCTATAGTAAGGATCAGCAACCTCCGACTGTTCTGAAACTACAATTCCCAGAATCCTCCTTTCACTTCTAAAGGAGTTACAAAAACAGCTGAGTAAGTGTGCATGCTGGGAGCTGTAGTTTTACAGCAGCCGGAGCGCTGAAGGTTGCTGATCTATAGGATGCTATATGTTCCCCACTTATATACAATAGATTTCCAGCCTGTCACTCAAAGGGGAGGGGAGAACACAAGGGGCGTTGAGTTAGCGGTGTGCCTAGCACTATGACCTGCCCTCTGGTGCTCAAAATACCTAATTTACATAAATATAAAAATTAATATCTCTTTGCCTTTATAGAAAAGAAAGATATAGTTTTACTCAGCATGATCAACCCCACCATTCAGTATGCCCGGTTTAATAGGGTTGATCATGCTGACAGAAGCTCTTTAACTCTGTGTGCAAATCCTCTGTATCTGAGGATTTATCCACTCTCCGTTCTTCTCCCCTCTCAGGTACGAGAACTTCCAGAGGCGCCTTGCACAGAACCCGTTCTTCTGGAAGACGTAAACCGGAGGCGTCCACAACCGGCATTCTGATTGACATTGTGTGCCTCTCCTTAACACTTTATTTGCTGGACGAACCCTCCGTCGTTCCCTCCAGCAGAGTGTTTTGAAAACCCTTGGGCGTGGCGCGCTACCTGCTTTTTCTGCAGATATCGTATAACGATGATGAGGATATATATATGTCAGGGGTTTTGGCTCTGGCAGCTGCTTTATGGGGCTATGAAAGGGTTAATACCACAGTGGGCAGCCCGCAGCTCCTCGTACACGCGTCTTATTCAATAATTCTGTTACTAAACCTGTTTTAAGGTTCTTTGTCATAGAGTTGTGCTTTGTTTCTCCATTTATCATGAAAATCCTTGTTCTTAATTTTTCTTTGTTTTAAATATATATACATAATTAATATTATTATTATTTTTTTTTTGCAAAGAAAAATACATCATTGTTTAAAGGAGGCCTTATTGCTCTCAATTGGCCTGTATCAAAGCAGGCCTGGTTAACCACAGCAGCCAATCACAGCGCAGTTTTCATTTTCTCTCAGTGGTTTAAGAAATGAAAGCAGAGTTCTGATTGGTTGCTATTGGCAACCAGGCCTGTTCTTTCAGGCTGTTTTGATGAGGCCCAGTAAAAATTTACTAAGCAAAATGAGGCAGAATGAAGTCGGAGACATGAAGGAGAGGGCCCGCGCCATATGTATTATACATTTTACACACTTTTTGGGCCTACCTAGTAGTCTAGAAAAAAGAGCGTTGCTAAGTAGTTGTCAAATGCCAAATCTGTTAAAGCTTGCTGCTATCGGCCTACATGTACATAGCGTAAGGAAGAGAAATGGGTCTGAGGTGTCTAGTGGGTTGCGCCAAATGTCTAAGCCCTCCGCCATTTTGAGAAATTAAGACCCATTTTTCGGCACTTGCTCCATTTCACGACGCCTGTCTCCATATTTTTATTTTTTTTCTGTTTTAATCTCTGAGTGAAATTTTGTGAAATTATGATTGCTGCTTTGTTGTTCGGGGGTGTTTGGACATCCGGGGTGTATCGCTAGTATATGCCCCCAATGTCTGATAAGTGTAATAAGATCCTTAGAACGGAGCCCGCTAAGTGACGGCGCATTGCGCATGCATGACCGCCCTCCATTCATGGGAGTGCCGAAAATAGCCGAGCGCATTGCTTTTTCGGAAGACCCATTGAAATCAATGGGAGATGCACCGCTCCATTCGCTTCTATGGGGTTGATGCAAGTAGCGGAGCCAGAGCTTGGCTTTTTTCACTCCCATAGAAATGAATGGAGGATGGCTGTGCTTGTGCGGTGTGCTTCCCCCTTTGCGGGCTCCGTTCTAAGGATAGGATAGGGTCCCAAAGGTGGGACCTGCACTTTTCAGACATTGAGGGCATATCCTAGGGATATGCCCTCCAGTGTCCAGGATGGGAATACCCCTCTAATGGAAATTTGCTTGCAGTGATAGGGAAGTGGCTGCGTTTTTCCCCAAACACTCTCATTCGCGCTGTGCTATGATACTGGTATCTGTAAGACGTTTAGTTAATAATATGGCAGCTGGATGTAGTCGTATCTTATGCTCTGCTGTCGGCACATGCGGCCAAACCCACGGCACCATGGCGGGGACTTGGACTGCTCTGACCATGAGGCGTCTGCCACGTAAATGGCATTCTCACATGGAGGACACGCCCTATAGGTTGTGAAATTTATACAGTTCGAGCTTTGCTCTCATTTTATGCTTTAAATAAATAAACTTTTGTGCCATAAAGCGAATTTACAGATGTGGTTATTGTGTAGTGTTCACACGCGCATACACACGATGCACAAGCATGCATTCACACAGGCACGTTCTTGGATGCATTGTCAGGGCATGGACCCCCATGAAACATCAGAAGTTAGGTGGTCTGTGTCCAGATGATGCCAGGAACCATGGTTCTCCAGCAGAACATTGCTTGGAGCATCACACTCGGTAACTGCCCCTCACCCCCACTGTCATCTTCTTCCCACCCTGCATACTGGTGCCAGCTCTTCCCCAGGTAAGTAGTGGTCCTGGCCATCCACGTGATGTAACATGACTCATCAGACTGGACCACCGTCTCCCATTGCTCCATGGACCAGTTCTGAGGCTCATGTGCCCATTGTAGGTGTTTCTGATGGAAAAGACGGGGATCACCATAGGCGCTCTGGACTGGTCTGCGGCCACACCATACATAGTGCCACAGTGCCCTGTGTGTTCTGTCAGCTTTCTATCAGTGCCAGCAGGATCTGACCGGACCAGGCGTACATCAATAAGCGCTCACGCCGCTGTCGTCAATTCCCAGTTATCCTTCCTTGGCACTCACCACTGCGTACTGAGAACACCCCACAAGATCTGCCATCTCAGAGATTCTCTGACCCGGTCATCCATCATGACGGATTCTATAACATAAGTCGCTGAGATCTTGCAGTCAATGGTGGTGAAGTAGAGGATCCAGCTACACCGCATACAGGAGATCCAACTCGCTGCTAGAACAACCTGACGGATCTCTAAATAAAGTTGTGAATGGGGCCTTTTTTTTTTTTTTAATAGCAGAATCCATTTTTTCTTTATTTTTCTGTTATGAAACTACAATTCCCAGCATGCAAACTTATTCGGTTTCAGAACAGCTGGAGTGCCGGAGGTTCTGACGGATCAGAAGAACGGAAAAATAATCGGTGATGTGAACTCCCCCTTATACTGCTTATCTCCCTTTGGAACAAAGAGTTGGGCAGATTGAAATCCAGCATGTGTGATCTTTTCCCACAGCTGCAGTCTGGGGAGAGGCTGTAGACTTTGGTGCCCAGTAGATGGTCAATTAATCCTGCCCAGATGTGTATGGCCAAGTCAGACAAGAGATGTTCCCATCTGGGTGCTGTCCTAATTTAGGAAGGACAGAACACTGGCCCTTTAAGTCAATGGGGGTCATTTATCGAAGAGCAGCGGTTTACACTGGTCCTTGAGATCCTTCGTGCCACTGGAGGATGCAAGGGGGCAACCCATCTGGCGCTGTGTATGAGGGTACTCTGGCACTATTTATGGGGGGCACACTGGCTGGCACTGTTTATGAAGGTACTCTGGTTGGCACCATAAAAGATGGCTCCAGCTGTCACTACTTATGGGGGGACACTCCATCTGGTACTATTTATGAGGGCGCTCTCGAAGGCACTATTTATGGGGCACATCAGCTGCCACTGTTTATGAGGGTGCTCTGGTTGGCACTATTCATGGGGGCACTCTGGCTGGCACTATTTAGGGGGGCACCCCATCTGGCACTGCTTACGAGGGTGCTTTGTTTGACACTATTTATGGGGGTACACTGGCTGGCACTGTTTATGAGGGTGGTTTGGTTGACACTATGGGGGTACACTGGCTGGCACTGTTTATGAGGGTGGTTTGGTTGACACTATTTATGGGGGTACACTAGCTGGCAATGCTTATGAGGGTGGTTTGGTTGACACTATTTATGGGGGCACACTGGCTGGCACTGTTATGAGGGTGGTTTGGTTGACACTATTTATGGGGGCACACTGGCTGGCAATGCTTATGAGGGTGGTTTGGTTGACACTATTTATGGAGGCACACTGGCTGGCACTGTTTATGAGGGTGGTTTGGTTGACACTATTTATGGGGGCACACTGGCTGGCACTGTTATGAGGGTGGTTTGGTTGACACTATTTATGGGGGCACACTGGCTGGCACTGTTTATGAGGGTGGTTTGGTTGACACTATTTATGGAGGCACACTGGCTGGCACTGCTTATGAGGGTGGTTTGGTTGACACTATTTATGGGGGCACACTGGCTGGCACCGTTTATGAAATGCTCAAGTTGGCACCATTAATGGGAGCACACCAGATGGCCCTGTTTGACCGCTCCAGCTACCAATACTTATGGGGGCACCCAATCTGGTAGTGCTTATGAGGGTGCTCTGCCTGGCACTATTTATGGGGGCAAACCAGCTGGCACTATTTAGGGGGGCACCCCATCTGGTACTGCTTATGAGGGAGCTCTGGTTGACACTATTTATGGGGGCACACTGGTTGGCACTGTTTTTAAGGTACTCTGGTTGGCACCATTAATGAGAGCACACCAGATGGCTTCAGATGCCACTACTTATGGGAGCGCCCCATCTGGCACTGCTTATGGGGCACCCCGGCTGGCAATATTTAGGGGGACACACTGGCTGGCACTGCTTAAGAGAGTGCTTTGGTTAGCCCAATTTATGGAGGGCACACCAGCTGGCACTATTCATGGGACTATATTCTAAAGGTCACACTAGTTGGCACTGTTTCGGGGGTGGTGTGTGTGGGGGGGTGTCTCTGTCACCATTTTAGGGTCACAGTCACACGGGCAGGCGCTGTTTATGGGGCCACCCCAGCTTGGCACTATTTGTGGGGGTACCCCAGCTGGCACTGTTTATGGGAGTGTCTATGTCACTATTTTTAGGGTCACGCGGGCTGCCACTGCTTATGAGGGTGCTCTGGTTGACACAATTCATGGGGGCACACAGGCTGGCACAGTTTATGACGGAGCTTTGGCTGGCAGTGGCACTATGTATGTAACTTCAATGTAAAGGTGGGAATTGTGCGCATAACAATATCATGCCCATTTCACGAGCTTCATCTAAGATCTACCAAGATTTCCACGCTCGTCCGCATGCGCAGTCGGCCACCTTCAGCTGCGCGTCCACGCTCTGTACACTGGGGCAGGGACTGCTCGGCGGCGCGCAAATTACGTCACTCCTAGCAACAGCCGGGTACTCCCTGCGCGTCCTAGAGACATCCCTAAGGAATCCAGGTCCCGGGAGACGGAGAGAGGGTGAGAGCTCTGCACCGGGGAGAGCGGCCCCAGGGGAAGGGGGGTTGGGGGGGGGGCTGTGTGTATGGGGGACAGACCAGAGAGACTTGTCCAGAAACTTATTATGAGGCAGGGAAGTTTTATATCTGACAATGGAGCGTCCCTTTAAGTCCTACTGTGTGTGCTGTATGTAGCCCCTCCTGCAGGAATACAGTGTGATCATCGTCATAAGATTGTGATAGCGCCAGATGTTCCTGATATGCTTCTATGACCACCCTGCTCCTGTGACAGATGTGACCCGGGGCATCACATGTCCAATCACAGAACAGAATTATCTGCATGCCGAGATCAGATGATAGCGCCCACCCGAGAGCGACATTGTCAGACGGGTCGTTTATATGAGTCCATGATCGCTGTGAATGGTAATGAGTGCTAACAATAATCATCTCCTTGGGCCGGAGTGTGTGCGCCAATGTATCCACAATATATATATCTTATATCTGACATCCCATCTATACACCGGCTTCTCAAGACAGAACAGTTTTGTTAGTCCACATAAAAAGTGCATAAAAACATGAATTCTATCTATCTATCTATCTATCTATCTATCTATCATCTATCTATCTCATATCTATCTATCAATCATCTATCTATCTATCTATCTATCTATCTATCTCATATCTATCTATCTATCTATCTATCTCATATCTATCTATCTGTCTCATATCTATCTATCTATCTATCTATCTATCTATCTATCTATCAATCATCTATCTATCTCATATCTATCTATCTATCTATCTATCTCATATCTATCTATCTGTCTCATATCTATCTATCTATCTATCTATCTATCTATCTATCTATCTATCTCATATCTATCTATCATCTATCTATCTTCTATCTATCTATCTATCTATCTATCTCATATCTATCTATCTATCTATCTCATATCTATCTATCTATCTATCTCATATCTATCTATCTATCTATCTATCTAATATCTATCTATCTATCTATCTATCTAATATCTATCTATCTATCATCTATCTATCTATCTATCTATCTATCTATCTATCTATCTATCTATCTATCTCTCATATCTATCTATCTATCTCTCATATCTATCTATCTATCTCTCATATCTATCTATCTATCTCCTATCTATCTCATATCTATCTATCTATCTATCTATCTATCTATCTATCTATCTATCTATCTATCTCATATCTATATCTATCTATCTCATATCTATATCTATCTCTCATATCTATCTATCTATCTATCTCTCATATCTATCTATCTATCTATCTATCTATCTATCTATCTATCTATCTATCTATCTCTCATATCTATCTATCTATCTATCTCTCATATCTATCTATCTATCTATCTCTCATATCTATCTATCTATCTATCTATCTATCTATCTATCTATCTATCTATCTATCTATCTATCTATCTCTCATATCTATCTATCTATCTATCTCTCATATCTATCTATCTATCTATCTATCTATCTATCTATCTATCTATCTATCTATCTATCTATCCATCTATTGTAGCTGGAGGTGTACATTACTTCATGGATGTTCCTCTCTTGTAGGTGGAGGAGATGTTGGATTTTCTGCAGGATGCTGGGAGGAGTGGTTTTCAGACCCTCCAGAGTCTCACAGAGGAAGGTGAGGACAGAGAAGAAGAAGATAAAAACTGCCTGGAGGGACGGCAGAAATAACAGCAACCTCCGACTCTCCAGCTGTAGTGACACTACAACTCCCAGCATGCACACTTGCTTGGCTGTTCTCAGACCTTCCATAGAAGTAAAGGGGGCATGCTGGGAGTTGTAGTTTTGTGACAGCCGGAATGCCGAAGGTGGCTGACCCCTGGCCTAATGCAATGTCATTCCAGTACCCTTTCCTCGCAGATCTGTCAGTGTAGTTTTATACTGGCAGGGGAACTGTCAGCGATTCTGAGATTGGGGAATTGCTACTTTGGCAGTTTCCTAATATTCTTTATAGAAAGTTTCCTGCAGCGCTGGGACTCGGGCAGGTAAGTCTCCACCACAGTGGTTATCTGAGCTGGGATTCCCCTCCTTTGTGCTGCACCCTGGGGCGACTCTAGGTAACCAGAGTCACGTATACAGGGATCAGAGTTAACCTCTTCACTGCTGGGAAGTGCGATCAATGATGAATGGGCGCTGCAGGGGAAGTGTAGTATAGGGTGGAGGCCACTCTCTGCTCTGCAGGGACTTACCTAGGGGTCTGGCGGGGCATGTGCCCTGGGTGCAGCGAAGGAACCAACCAGCTGTTCTTGACTAGGACATTTTAATACAGGACGGCAAACAGAATTGTTGAAGTTTTTCAGCTTTCTAATATAGTTTGTGTTTGCAAGACCTCTGCTTGCTGTCAGCGAAAGGGAACATTCTATCACAGACTGAAAAGCTTTCTGATCTAAAATTTCATCCAGCTGAGGTTTACTTCCGAGAGTATTGTGTCTCCGGACGATCCTCTGTGAGGTAAACACATCAGCTGCATCTCTCCTGATCATTTGTTACAGTGTGTCAGTGGAGGTTCTGTCCTCCACGCATCCAGTTATAAGTGTACGCAGGAGCATTTGCCCGGCCGCTATTGAATGTACGGACAGCTCTAAAGGAACACTCCAAGTAAAGCCGATACACTGTGTTATGCAGAACGCAAGGTCCTCGGGGGCGGGGCTTGAGAAAGAGACTCACTCATTGGTGCTCTTTAAATCCCTCTCTCATTCTCCGCCCCCTCAGATCCTGCACTAGGCATAATACAGTGGATCAGCTTTGCCCATCGTGGTTCCATACTTCTGACCCCCGGAACCTCGCCCCTTTCGTTCATCCTCTATAGGTAGTGCAAGGAAAGTGCTGCACTTAGCGATCCTCCGACTCGTTTCACTGAGAGCATTGTAGCGCAGACGCCCATATCATGTTACCTGGAAATAAATCCGCCACGCACGTGTAGAGAACTGAATAGAGAGAAATCTAATAGCTGCTAATTAAGTCCATTAGCTGCCGCTCTCAGTCACATGATCCTGCAGTCCTTCTCACTAGTAAATCCGAGGCTCCTAAAATATACGCTTTTATGTCACCAATATGGCCGCCACGACGACTTCTTAAAGGGTTAACACCTGGCTTTCCCGGGCACTGGGCTATGCAGTGATAAGTATTGATGAGGGGGCAGAAGATTTCACTAGATGAAGTGTGCTCTTCTGGACTCCCCCTATGGAAGCCTGGATGGCACCCAGCTTTCCCGGAGTCAGATATAAATTAGGAAATGCTGAAGAGAATTTTTAATAAATTTTGGAGGAATTTGCATAACGAATTGGCATCTTGGAAGGCCGGAATACGTAATTACAGGAACTCTTTTCCTCTGGCATCTGATGATTCAGACTGACTGATAATCCGGCACTTACTGCAGGGTAGTGTGGTATTTCATCAAAGTACCGGAAAAAAAAAACCCGCTAATGACATTGGGGGAAATTTATCGTCTCAATGTGTCAGAAAAGTGGCGTTAAAATGTTTTAAAATGTGGGGTTTTTTTTTTAAAAAAAAGGGCAATTTTGTGCTGCCTTCGCCACTTTTCAGAAAGAGCATGGCAGGAAGGGGGCGTGACCAACAGCTGCAACAAAATTATCTTCATTTACGCCAGTTTTCTGGTGCAAATGAATCCAGAAATCTACGGTTGCCCCGAGCTACAGTAGATTACTGTTTAGGCACATGGACTGCCGGAGGATGCAAGGCCCTGAGCCTCGTCATAAATTAGGCGCACCCTCCATATATCAGGACTGGAGGAGAAAACGCCCCAGTCTTGATGAATATCTCCTAATATCTCTAATTAAAGGCAAAGTTCTAGTAAAATATCTTGAGGTTCTTGATGATTCTGGCCACGCTGATGATTCTGGAGATTCCCCATAATATATGGGATAACATAAAATGCAATATAATTAAAAAAAAAACCAATAAAACATACAGTAGTCACCTCCTTATTGCCATACCGCTCCAGCACAGATGCTCTGGTAGTCCCGAGCCAGCCGATCTCACTTACTGGAGATTTTCCAACCACCTCTGCTAGTAGTTTGTTCCAAGCCTTGACTACTCTTTCAGTGTAAAAATATTTGCTAATCTCGGTGTGAGATCTACTTCTTCACTTGGTATTCCATCATATTGGGCACCGACTGGCGAGGAGCTTGCCGATTGATTGCAGATTAAGTGATAGTTTCTGTGTCTTATGATGAAGGTGATCTGTATATGTCTTTATCACTTCTTATTCACTTTCATTGTTTAAGCCTATTTATTCCTGTACCTTAGAATCCATTGTAAAACTGAAGCCTCACCATTTTTTTTTATTTTTTTTTTTACATATGATAAACTCCTCTTTAAATTGGTTTGATGAGTTAATTTGTTAAAGGCAGTGAAGGTATTAAAATAATTTTAAAAAACTGTACTTACTGTTTTGAGCCCCTTCCATTCCAGCACTTCCACTCCGATGCTCCCTACTGGAGCAGACATGACGTCTTGCTTTAGGCTGCAACGATAACATCCCCCTGTAGTGCATGTCCCCATTGCAGCTAATCATTGCCTCAGGTATATACGGCACTAGTCTACTGAAGCCAGTAATTGGCTGCAGCGGTCACGTGGTGTACAGGGTGGATAGAGCATTGGTGCTGGAATGGAGAGGGGTAAGTATAGGTTTTTTCATTATTTAATACCTTCATATAACTCAGACATCCCCTTTAGTGTTTGCTATTTATGACCCTATTACAATGTGTTCTGTTTGCAGATGTTTGCACCATATGGGCTTCCGTCTCTGAGTTCGTTGAGCACCAGATGTCTCTGCAGAAGGTAACATGACCGGTACTGTTATATTATCACTACTAGTTACCTCAGTCAGTGCCACCAGGGTTGGACACCAGGTACCGCATAACCCAATTACTACCATAAACCATAAGTGATTCTGATCTTAAAGGGGTTATCCAATATTATAAACTAACCCAACCCCCCCCCCCCGTGCCAGGTCCCTCACTCACAGTTAATATACTTACCCTGCTCCCCACACCGCTCCTGGTCCCCACACCGCCACTGCAGCTTCTCCCCGTGCGCTGATGAAAACATCTGATGTCAGTGGGGGGAGGGGCAACAAATGGCAGGCGGGGACGGGGACGAGCCTCACTAGCGTCACCCGCCATGCTAGAGAGGCTCGTCCCCGGATGTTTTCATCTGTGCACGGGGAGAAGCTGCAGCAGCAGTGCGGGGACCAGGAGAGGCGCAGGGAGCGGGGTAAGTAAATTCCCTGTGAGGGGCCTGGCTTATGGGGGGCAGTTTATAATATTCGATAACCCCTTTAACCCATTCACTAATGCTGGAGTCCACCCCCTTCACTAACCTCAGGCCGTATTTTCACCCACCAATCCTTTACTTACTTGACAGATGGAAGGATGACTGCGGGATCAGACTACATGGGGTTTGTTTGTAGTCTGTAACCATGGAGACCATGCAGCTTTTATTAATGATCATTTGCAGAGCATCTTTAGATGTACTGGAGCAAGTAAACTGTCTGTGAATGTGTACATGGCCTCAACAATTTTTGTAAAACTGTTCCATTGCCTCCTGCAGCAGGAGACAGCAGGGGGCAGCACAATGATAATGATACAATACATAACTGTAGTCAGAGTGATCCGTACACAGTGCGAAGGGCTTGTACATAGTGGCACCTACAGTTACTGGGTATAGAACAGGCATGCCCAACCTGCAGCCCTCCAGCTGTTGCAAAGCTGTGACTCCCAACATGTCTTGATAGCTGTAGGCAGTATGGGCATGCTGGGAGTCGTAGTTTTGCAACAGCTGGAGGGCCGCAGGTTGGGCATCCCTGGTATAGAACAACATGACATTGGGTAGTTTTGTTCTTGTGTTTCGCGAGTGGAACTAAAGAATCCTGCAGGGCCTTAGAGATCGGTGAGTAGAGAAGTAACATAGGCCTAGGATCAGATGAAAGTGAACATGGATATGCAACTGGGCCCCGTGTTCTTACAGAACTCCTTCCCTCCTGTTTGTTTTAGGGGGTGCAGATCCCAGGACTGGGGACATTTACGCTCTCAAGACAGAAATTAGATGTCGGCAACAACAGGTTCATCATCATACAGCGTCCGGTCTTCCTTCTATCCGAAAAACTAGCTCAAGTTCATGGCTTGAAGTTCAACAAAGTGTTCACAACAGGTGAGAAACTCTAGATTTAGGAAATTATCTTATGGTTATGTTTAAAGGGCATCTGTCAGCAGTTTTGTACCTATGAAATTGGCTGACCTGTTACATGTGCACTTGGCAGCTGAAGACATCTGTGTTGGTCCCATGTTCATATGTGCTCGCATTGCTGAGAAAAATGATGTTTTATTATATGCTAATGAGCCTCTAGGAGCAACATTACAACATACATTACATGATTCTGTAATGACCCCTAGTTACATCCTGTATTATACTCCAGAACTTCATTCACTGCTGGTGGAGTCACTGTGTACATACATTACATTACTTATCCTGTACTGATCCTGAGTTACATCCTGTATTATACTCCAGAGCTGCACTCACTATTCTGCTGTTGGAGTCACTGTGTACATACATTACTTATCCTGTACTGATCCTGAGTTACATCCTGTATTATACTCCAGAGCTGCACTCACTATTCTGCTGGTGCAGTCACTGTGTACATACATTACTTATCCTGTACTGATCCTGAGTTACATCCTGTATTATACTCCAGAGCTGCACTCACTATTCTGCTGGTGCAGTCACTGTGTACATACATTACATTACTTATCCTGTACTGATCCTGCGTTACATCCTGTATTATACTCCAGAGCTGCACTCACTATTCTGCGGGTGCAGTCACTGTGTACATACATTACTTATCCTGTACTGATCCTGAGTTACATCCTGTATTATACTCCAGAGCTGCACTCACTATTCTGCTGGTGCAGTCACTGTGTATATACATTACTTATCCTGTACTGATCCTGAGTTACATCCTGTATTATACTCCAGAGCTGCACTCACTATTCTGCTGGTGCAGTCACTGTGTACATACATTACATTACTTATCCTGTACTGATCCTGAGTTACATCCTGTATTATACTCCAGAGCTGCACTCACTATTCTGCTGGTGCAGTCACTGTGTACATACATTACATTACTTATCCTGTACTGATCCTGAGTTACATCCTGTATTATACTCCAGAGCTGCACTCACTATTCTGCTGGTGCAGTCACTGTGTATATACATTACTTATCCTGTACTGATCCTGAGTTACATCCTGTATTATACTCCAGAGCTGCACTCACTATTCTGCTGGTGCAGTCACTGTGTACATACATTACTTATCTTGTACTGATCCTGAGTTACATCCTGTATTATACTCCAGAGCTGCACTCACTATTCTGCTGGTGCAGTCACTGTGTACATACATTACATTACTTATCCTGTACTGATCCTGAGTTACATCCTGTATTATACTCCAGAGCTGCACTCACTATTCTGCTGGTGCAGTCACTGTGTATATACATTACTTATCCTGTACTGATCCTGAGTTACATCCTGTATTATACTCCAGAGCTGCACTCACTATTCTGCTGGTGCAGTCACTGTGTACATACATTACTTATCTTGTACTGATCCTGAGTTACATCCTGTATTATACTCCAGAGCTGCACTCACTATTCTGCTGGTGCAGTCACTGTGTACATACATTACATTACTTATCCTGTACTGATCCTGAGTTACATCCTGTATTATACTCCAGAGCTGCACTCACTATTCTGCTGGTGCAGTCACTGTGTACATACATTACTTATCCTGTACTGATCCTGAGTTACATCCTGTATTATACTCCAGAGCTGCACTCCCTATTCTGCTGGTGGAGTCACTGTGTACATACATTACATTACTTATCCTGTACTGATCCTAAATTCCATGGTATATTATACTCCAGAGCTGCACTCAGTTTCTATTGAACCCTATATAAGCCTTAATAAAAATGTACTTCCCCCTCTTTTGATTTCAGGTGACATTCCGATCGTCCCTCTTAATTTCATCGCCTTGTCGTTCACCTGCCTCTACAACAGGGACACCATTGAGGCTTGCGTCAGGGAGACCCTCAGTGCCTTCTCACGATCAATCGCTACTAAACAGAATGTGGAGTTCACCTTCAGGAGCATCGGGGCTCTTATCATTCGAGACCTGAAAGTTAAGATGAAGTTTTATAAGGAGTTTGTGAATAGTATGGACGGAACCGGAGCTGTGGTGAAATCCCTCTGTAATGTAAGTACCGTATTGTTCGCTTTAAAGAAGCACCTGATGATAAGACGCACCCCAGATTTTAGAGTAGGAAAATAAGAAAAAAATATTTTTCACCACACCTCATATCAGATCCTCATATCAGACCCCCCCATAAATTTCAGGACATCACATCAGACCCCCATATCAGCCCTTCATGTCAGACCCCCATCAGACCTCAAATCAGCCTATCAGCCCACCCAGCCCCCATATCAGCTCACTCAGCCCCTATCAGACCTCAGATCAGCCCATTCTGCCCTTATCAGACCTCAGATCAGTCCACTCAGCCCCATTAGAATAAATAAAAAACCTCTCTTACCTCTCCTGCGCTGCAGCTTCGGGTCCGGCGCTCCTCTGTTTCCTCCTGCCGGCGCTGCACTGTCACCTGACTGCGTGCAGCGGCAGGTCATAGTGCGCGCACTACGTCTTGACGCTGTAGGGGGGGTCAGGACAGTCCAGCGCCGGCAGGAGAAGACGGAGGAGCGCCATATCCAGGGCCGGTTTTAGACAAAGTGTGGCCCTGGGCAAAATTGAAAGTGGGAGGACACTGTTATGGGGGATCTGTGGAGGACACTGTTATGGGGGATCTGTGGAGGACACTGTTATGGGGGATCTGTGGAGGACACTGTTATGGGGGATCTGTGGAGGACACTGTTATGGGGGATCTGTGGAGGACACTGTTATGGGGGATCTGTGGAGGACACTGTTATGGGGGATCTGTGGAGGACACTGTTATGGGGGATCTGTGGAGGACACTGTTATGGGGGATCTGTGGAGGACACTGTTATGGGGGATCTGTGGAGGACACTGTTATGGGGGATCTGTGGATGACACTGTTATGGGGGATCTGTGGATGACACTGTTATGGGGGATCTGTGGATGACACTGTTATGGGAGATCTGTGGATGACACTGTTAAGGGGGATCTGTGGATGACACTGTTATGGGGATCTGTGGAGGACACGGTTATGGGGGGATCTGTGGAGGACACTGTTATTGGGATCTGTGGATGACACTGTTATGGGGATCTGTGGATGACACTGTTATGAGGATCTGTGGATGACACTGTTATGGGGATCTGTGGATGACACGGTTATGGGGATCTGTGGATGACACGGTTATGGGGGGATCTGTGGAGGACACGGTTATGGGGGATCTGTGGATGACACTGTTATGGGGGATCTGTGGATGACACTGTTACGGGGGATCTGTGGTTGACACTGTTACGGGGGATCTGTGGTTGACACTGTTACGGGGGATCTGTGGATGACACGGTTATGGGGGGATCTGTGGAGGACACTGTTATGGGGGGATCTGTGGATGACACTGTTATGAGGAATCTGTGGATGACACAGTTATGGGGGGATCTGTGGAGGACACTGTTATGGGGGATCTGTGGAGGACACTGTTATGGGGGATCTGTGGAGGACACTGTTATGGGGGATCTGTGGAGGACACTGTTATGGGGGATCTGTGGAGGACACTGTTATGGGGGATCTGTGGAGGACACTGTTATGGGGGATCTGTGGAGGACACTGTTATGGGGGATCTGTGGAGGACACTGTTATGGGGGATCTGTGGAGGACACTGTTATGGGGGATCTGTGGAGGACACTGTTATGGGGATCTGTGGAGGACACTGTTTATGGGGGATCTGTGGAGGACACTGTTATGGGGGATCTGTGGAGGACACTGTTATGGGGGATCTGTGGAGGACACTGTTATGGGGATCTGTGGAGGACACTGTTATGGGGATCTGTGGAGGACACTGTTTGGGGGATCTGTGGAGGACACTGTTATGGGGGATCTGTGGAGGACACTGTTATGGGGGATCTGTGGAGGACACTGTTATGGGGGATCTGTGGAGGACACTGTTATGGGGATCTGTGGAGGACACTGTTATGGGGATCTGTGGAGGACACTGTTATGGGGATCTGTGGAGGACACTGTTATGGGGGATCTGTGGAGGACACTGTTATGGGGGATCTGTGGAGGACACTGTTATGGGGGATCTGTGGAGGACACTGTTATGGGGGATCTGTGGAGGACACTGTTATGGGGGATCTGTGGAGGACACTGTTATGGGGGATCTGTGGAGGACACTGTTATGGGGGATCTGTGGAGGACACTGTTATGGGGGATCTGTGGAGGACACTGTTATGGGGGATCTGTGGAGGACACTGTTATGGGGGATCTGTGGAGGACACTGTTATGGGGGATCTGTGGAGGACACTGTTATGGGGGATCTGTGGAGGACACTGTTATGGGACTGGGACACTGTTATGGGGGATCTGTGGAGGACACTGTTATGGGGGATCTGTGGATGGACCTGTTATGGGGGATCTGTGGAGGACCTTTGGGACTGGAGGACCTGTTATGGGGGCTCCTGTGGAAGGACACTGTTATGAGGGGATCTGTGGAGGACACTGTTATGGGGGATCTGTGATGACACTGTTATGGGGGATCTGTGGATGACACTGTTATGGGGGATCTGTGGATGACACTGTTATGGGGGATCTGTGGATGACACTGTTATGGGGGATCTGTGGATGACACTGTTTATGGGGGATCTGTGGATGACACTGTTATGGGGGATCTGTGGATGACACTGTTATGGGGGATCTGTGGATGACACTGTTATGGGTTGGATCTGTGGGGATCTGTGGATGACACTGTTATGGGGGGATCTGTGGATGACACTGTTATGGGGGATCTGTGGATGACACTGTTATGGGGGATCTGTGGATGACACTGTTATGGGGGATCTGTGGATGACACTGTTATGGGGGATCTGTGGATGACACTGTTATGGGGATCTGTGGATGACACTGTTATGGGGGATCTGTGGATGACACTGTTATGGGGGATCTGTGGATGACACTGTTATGGGGGATCTGTGGATGACACTGTTATGGGGGATCTGTGGATGACACTGTTATGGGGATCTGTGGATGACACTGTTTATGGGGGATCTGTGGATGACACTGTTATGGGGGATCTGTGGATGACACTGTTATGGGGGATCTGTGGATGACACTGTTATGGGGGATCTGTGGATGACACTGTTATGGGGGGATCTGTGGATGACACTGTTTATGGGGGATCTGTGGATGACACTGTTATGGGGGATCTGTGGATGACACTGTTATGGGGATCTGTGGAGGACACTGTTATGGGGGATCTGTGGATGACACTGTTATGGGGATCTGTGGATGACACTGTTATGGGGGGATCTGTGGATGACACTGTTATGGGGGATCTGTGGATGACACTGTTATGGGGGATCTGTGGATGACACTGTTATGGGGATCTGTGGATGACACTGTTATGGAGGATCTGTGGATGACACTGTTATGGGGGATCTGTGGATGACACTGTTATGGGGGATCTGTGGAATGACACTGTTATGGGGGATCTGTGGATGACACTGTTATGGGGATCTGTGGATGACACTGTTATGGGGGATCTGTGGATGACACTGTTATGGGGGATCTGTGGATGACATACTGTTATGGGGATCTGTGGATGACACTGTTATGGAGGATCTGTGGATGACACTGTTATGGGGGGATCTGTGGATGACACTGTTATGGGGGATCTGTGGATGACACTGTTATGGGGATCTGTGGATGACACTGTTATGGGGATCTGTGGATGACACTGTTATGGAGGATCTGTGGATGACACTGTTATGGGGATCTGTGGATGACACTGTTTATGGGGGATCTGTGGATGACACTGTTATGGGGGATCTGTGGATGACACTGTTATGGGGGATCTGTGGATGACACTGTTTATGGGGGATCTGTGGGATGACACTGTTATGGGGGATCTGTGGATGACACTGTTATGGGGGGATCTGTGGATGACACTGTTATGGGGGGATCTGTGGATGACACTGTTATGGAGGATCTGTGGATGACACTGGTTATGGGGGATCTGTGGATGACACTGTTATGGGGGATCTGTGGATGACACTGTTATGGGGGATCTGTGTGGATGACACTGTTATGGGGGATCTGTGGGATGACACTGTTATGGGGGATCTGTGGATGACACTGTTTATGGGGGATCTGTGGATGACACTGTTATGGGGGATCTGTGGATGACACTGTTATGGGGGATCTGTGGATGACACTGTTATGGGGGATCTGTGGATGACACTGTTATGGGGGATCTGTGGATGACACTGTTATGGGGATCTGTGGAGGACACGGTTATGGGGGGATCTGTGGAGGATACTGTTATTGGGATCTGTGGATGACAACTGTTATGGGGATCTGTGGATGACACTGTTATGGGGAATCTGTGATGACACTGTTATGAGGATCTGTGGATGACACTGTTATGGGATCTGTGGATGAAACGGTTATGGGGATCTGTGGATTGACACGGTTATGGGGGGATCTGTGGAGGACACGGTTATGGGGGATCTGTGGATGACACTGTTATGGGGGATCTGTGGATGACACTGTTATGGGGGATCTGTGGTTGACACTGTTACGGGGGATCTGTGGTTGACACTGTTACGGGGGATCTGTGGATGACACGGTTATGGGGGGATCTGTGGAGGACACTGTTATGGGGGATCTGTGGATGACACTGTTATGGGGGGATCTGTGGATGACACTGTTATGAGGATCTGTGGATGACACAGTTATGGGGGATTCTGTGGAGGACACTGTTATGGGGGATCTGTGGAGGACACTGTTATGGGGGATCTGTGGATGACACTGTTATGGGGATCTGTGGGATGACACTGTTATGGGGGATCTGTGGATGGACACTGTTTATGGGGGATCTGTGGATGGACACTGTTATGGGGGATCTGTGGATGACACTGTTATGGGGGATCTGTGGATGACACTGTTATGGGGGATCTGTGGATGGACACTGTTATGGGGATCTGTGGATGACACTGTTATGGGGATCTGTGGATGACACTGTTATGGGGGATCTGTGGATGACACTGTTATGGGGGGATCTGTGGATGACACTGTTATGGGGGATCTGTGGATGACACTGTTATGGGGGATCTGTGGAGGACACTGTTATGGGGGATCTGTGGATGACACTGTTTATGGGGGATCTGTGGAGGACACTGTTATGGGGATCTGTGGATGACACTGTTATGGGGATCTGTGGAGGACACTGTTTGGGGGATCTGTGGATGATGGGGGATCTGTGGATGACACTGTTTATGGGGGATCTGTGGAGGACACTGTTATGGGGGATCTGTGGAGGACACTGTTATGGGGGATCTGTGGATGACACTGTTATGGGGGATCTGTGGATGACACTGTTATGGGGGATCTGTGGATGACACTGTATGGGATCTGGAACTGTTATGGGGGATCTGTGGATGACACTGTTATGGGGGATCTGTGGATGACACTGTTATGGGGGATCTGTGGATGACACTGTTATGGGGGATCTGTGGATGACACTGTTATGGGGATCTGTGGATGACACTGTTATGGGGGATCTGTGGATGACACTGTTATGGGGGATCTGTGGATGACACTGTTATGGAGATCTGTGGATGACACTGTTATGGGAGATCTGTGGATGACACTGTTATGGGAGATCTGTGGATGACACTGTTATGGGGGATCTGTGGATGCACTGTTATGGGGGATCTGTGGATGACACTGTTATGGGGGATCTGTGGATGACACTGTTATGGGGATCTGTGGATGACACTGTTATGGGGGATCTGTGGATGACACTGTTATGGGGGATCTGTGGATGACACTGTTATGGGGATCTGTGGATGACACTGTTATGGGGGATCTGTGGATGACACTGTTATGGGGGATCTGTGGATGACACTGTTATGGGGATCTGTGGATGACACTGTTATGGGGGATCTGTGGATGACACGTTATGGGGGATCTGTGGATGACACTGTTATGGGGGATCTGTGGATGGCACTGTTATGGGGGATCTGTGGATGACACTGTTATGGGAGATCTGTGGATGACACTGTTATGGGAGATCTGTGGATGACACTGTTATGGGGGATCTGTGGATGACACTGTTATGGGGGATCTGTGGATGACACTGTTATGGGGGATTTGTGGATGACACTGTTATGGGGGATCTGTGGATTATACTGTTATGGGGGATCTGTGGATTACACTGTTATGGGGGATCTGTGGATTATACTGTTATGGAGGATCTGTGGATGACACTGTTATGGAGGATCTGTGGATGACACTGTTATGGAGGATCTGTGGATGACACTGTTAAACATTGTTCTGGGGATCTATGGATGATGCTGTTATTGTGGATGTCGCTGTGATACGGCCACAATGTGTGCTTTACAGATGCCCTGGTCTGCCCCCCCCCCAAAGCACTGAAAAAAAAGACACTGCTAATTTGGACCTCAGGTTCTTAATCTATACCTCCCCCCCATTAACACTGCAGACCACCTAAACAATGCTGTCTTCAATAGTTTAACTAGAGCCCTCTATGGCCCAGACAGCTTGCGGTAACTGAACGAAGCACGGCCACGTCACAAGCACGCTGTTTGGTGGTGTCCTAAAGGTGCTGCAGACCTAGCTCATATTGGAGTTACAGGGAGCTCAGACACCGCTCACAGAGGGGGCACACACTGGGAGCACAGAGGCACAGGGAGCGCACAGCAGGACGCTCACACAGAAGGGGGCACAGGGAGCGCACAGAGGGGGCGCAGGACGCTCACACAGAAGGGGGCACATGGAGCGCACAGAGGGGGTCGCAGGACGCTCACACAGAGGGGGTCGCAGGACGCTCACACAGAGGGGGTCGCAGGACGCTCACACAGAGGGGGTCGCAGGACGCTCACACAGAGGGGGTCGCAGGACGCTCACACAGAGGGGGTCGCAGGACGCTCACACAGAGGGGGTCGCAGGACGCTCACACAGAGGGGGTCGCAGGACGCTCACACAGAGGGGGTCGCAGGACGCTCACACAGAGGGGGTCGCAGGACGCTCACACAGAGGGGGTCGCAGGACGCTCACACAGAGGGGATCGCAGGACGCTCACACAGAGGGGGTCGCAGGACGCTCACACAGAGGGGGTCGCAGGACGCTCACACATAGGGGGTCGCAGGACGCTCACACATAGGGGGTCGCAGGACGCTCACACAGAGGGGGTCGCAGGACGCTCACACAGAGGGGGTCGCAGGACGCTCACACAGGACGTTCCCACACGGGGCGCAGGGAGCTCACAGGTGACCATCAATACTTGAGGGACAGGGCAGGGCTGTTACAATGAATGTGCGACCCCCAGCAGCACTGCAACCCCCTCCTCCACAGACACTACTGCATGCCTTTTAATGAATGGACTTACCAGCCAAAGAGAGAACAGGCTGGATGCTTTCATTAGACAGGGTCCTGGGAGCAGTCCAACAGCAGCAGAAGGCCCAGTCATCCCAGTCTGGTTTGGGCCTCCAGCCTGGAGAAAGTGCATGCAAAGGATGGGGGCGGAGCTATGTTAGCTCCGCCCATACCGAACATCCGATGTCTGTTGCAGCAGGATGCTAACAGGGACACTGCAGTCTTGGAGGTCCGGTGAGACGGAGATACTGTGGGTGGTTGCAGGGTGGATTTGATTTAAATCGAACTGATTTAAATCACGATTTAAATCACGATTTAAATCACGATTTAAATCACTAGTCAGTAAGGCTTGATTTAAATCAGTGATTTAAATCAAAGTTTCTACCTAAGCTAGTTCTTGCTACTTTAACATGCAAGTAGATGAAAATTTTTAGAATCACTTTTTATATTACTTTTTTCTCCCCAGTTTAAGGAAAGAATGTAATAAACCTCAGATCGTACACACAAACAGATCTAGACTTGTCTGTCTGTGGCTATGCTGCAGTATTGTGCTCAAAGTTTCACTTTCATTTTCTTGTCTGCTTGCCCCTCCTCCTCCTCACACTTAGATTCACATTCTTCTTGTGTTGTGCTGTGCAGATCTATTCCACTCCAAACAATCAGAAACATATTGTCTAACTTCTTGGACTTGGCACTGAAGTAAAGCGAGCGTCTGTGATAATATAGTAGAGAAACTGCCCACTAATCCTACAGAAACCTCTGGAAGAGCATGGCATTGTGAATGTTACACATATACAGCCTTTATTCTACTGAGTTAAACAACTCAGCTTTATCTCATGATGGAAGAACCTTTGGATGGTAAAATATTTTCCTAAAAAAGCAGTTTATTGAAAAAAATCCGATTTAAATAAAAAAAATCCGATTTAAATCAAAAAAATCCGATTTTTTTTGATTTTTTAAAAAAAAACATTGATTTTTATCCACCCTGGGTGGTTGACAGCAGGGGAGCTCTGCAGCAGAGAGCCAGGCAGGGAGCCGTGGAGGAAAAAAGGCTACCACTGTCTCTCACTGAACTTTCAGACAGCAGGGGGCCCCTTTTGGAGAGGGGGCCCTGGCCAATTGCCCTGTTTGCCCCCCCCTAACGCCGGCCCTGGCCATACCCGGAGCGGAGCTGCAGCGCAGAAGGGTGAGTATGTTTTTTCCCCGCTCCCGACAGCTAATACATACTAGTTAGCACTTCCATAATGGAAGAGCTCACTAGCATTCGCTTTATAAGACACACTTACTTTTGGGGGGGGGGGGAGTGCGTCTTATAAAGTGAAAAATATGGTAAATAGCGTCTTACGTAGTTCTGGAGTCGTGAAGAATTTTCTCGGACACTTTTTTCCACGGTTTCATATTTTTATTGGTGTTGCATCACAGTGGGTGTTCTGAGAAAGAAGACCTGCTGTGACTCCTAAAGCAATGGTGCCACAAAAACCACTGCATTTTGAGCATTTCTTAAAGGGGTTGTCCAAGTTATGGAAAAAAAAATATAGCACTGTAAATCTGATGGGCAACAATATATAACTAAGTTCAGCAAGTTTTAGGCAAAAAAAATCTATATTTCCTCATTTCCCTGGTTCTCTTCTGGCCTTTGTTTACATGCAATAACAACAATCTCAGCCCCTCCCCCTTCTCCCCCCCTCTCTGCAAAGGGAATGAATAAAAGTGCTGAGTGACATGTCTGCCCGCTGGGATACTCAGCAGCATGTTGTTTGTGTAGGACTACAAGTCCCAGCTGTACAATGACACTGCTGATACATACAGGAAATTCTCCCTACCTGTGCTTGTACAATTCCTCTATAGCTCCTTGCCCAGCATTTGTCTCCTCACTGCTGCAGCTACTGTTTGTTGTAAAGCCTTGAGCCCTCAGTGTGTTCTGGCTGAAGGGGTTAATGTTTTATCTGAAGGAATCCAGGGAGAGAGCAGATAGCAGCCGGCAAAGAAAGGGGGTGTGGCCAGTGACGTCTCGTGTACAGACTGTTATCTGAACTCTGAGGCTTGTACACGAAACATCACAGACCAGGGAGATAAGGTGACATCACAGGTCATGTGACCCTCAGTCAACTCTGAGAAACCAGCAGCTTTAGAAACACAAAGTATATGGGAAAGTTGTTATACCTGACAAGTTAGAAACATATAAAGAACAAAAAAATAACTCGGACAACCCCTTTAAGACATCGGATTTCAGCCAGGTCCTCTGCAGATCTTCCACCTAGAAAATCCACAGCAGACCCACCACCTGTGGCTGTACCCTAAATTTTGTCTATTTGGAATGGATCTCTTTGGGTCAGCGTCAAGTGTCCTCCCTTCCTGCAGTCATGATGCTCGTCTGTGGAATTATGACAGCCATATAGGGTCAACCTGTGCAAAAAGTCAACGGTCATCTATTGACCAAAGAGGAAGAACCTTCTCCAAACTCAGGAGACCAAGGAAAACTTCTGGGAAAATGAGAGAGGAGTGTGTCAGATCACAAGGCTTTCCAACAAAATGATCCTCAAGTAATCTGTATCCATGAGATCCCACTGAATGTCGTCATGTGCTTCTTTTTTTTTTTAGAGGCCGGGGACAGCTGATTCTGTCATGTCCTCAGGAGAAGACCATATGCTGCGCCCTCGATCTTGCAGTGCTCTTCTGTTCCCTAGGTAATATATTACAACTTCTGAGACGTGTCGTCTTCTGTCTGGGCCATCAGGCTTCTCTATGGTGTGTTCATGATTTATGTTATCCATCTGGTTGCCGGTCATTCTCCTTTTCCAAGAGTTTTCTTTTCCCTTGGATCTTCTCATAATATGTCCAGAATAAGAGGACGTTTCAGTCTGGTCTCTGTGATACCAAGTGGATTGGTCATAGATTGCAATTATTCATTTCTGCAAGTCTTCACCAACTTCAGTTCTCTGCTACATAGTAACATAGTTTATAAGGCCGAAAAAAGCCCCCTGTCCATCCAGTTCGGCCTGTTATCCTGCAAGTTGATCCAGAGGAAGGCAAAAAAAACCCTGTCCGGTAGAAACCAATTTTCCTCACTTTAGGGGAAAAAATTCCTTCCCGACTCCAATCAGGCATCAGAATAATTCCCTGGATCAACGACCCCTCTCTAGTAACTATAACCTGTAATATTATTACCCTCTAGAAATACATCCAGGCCCCTCCTGATCTCTTATAGTGAACTTACCATCACCACCTCCTCAGGCAGAGAGTTCCATAGTCTCACTGCTCTTACCATAAAGAATCCTCTTCTATGTTTGTGTACAAACCTTCTTTCCTCCAGACGCAGAGGATGTCCCCTCCTCACAGTCACAGTCCTGGGGATAAATAGTTCATGGGAGAGATCTCTGTTGAGTTGGGTCTTCTTTTGATATGTCCCTACTAATATGACCCTTCAGTCTAGTCATCTGCTGAGCATTTGGCTTGACTTGATGAAGGAACCAAGGGCGTCCATACATTTCCTTTCTTCCTAATTTTTGTGGATAGTTTTACATAATTTAGAGGGGTTCATACCTATAAAGGGGTAGTCTTCATGAGCCTCATCAGCTAAAGGACAGGTATCATAAACAGTTGTTGGCCATGACCTGGACAATGTAGTATTAGATGCCACCATTAAAATAAATGGGTGACCATATTATACATGAACAGGTTGGGTCTAGCCGAGATTCCTTTGCATCTCTTTGTTATGTCTCGTGGGTGTGGACCCGAACTGGATATCTACCTCAATGGTGTCCATATACCCTAGTAAAGCATACGGAAAAGGATAGGGTTCTCCTAAAGAGACTACCGCTAAGCGGGCAGTGCAAGTACTCAGTTTGGGTGGCCCAGCAGATTAACCTCCTAACAGTCATGTTAACGGGGTTCTGTACTTCTTTAAAACTGATGATCTATCCTCTGGTAAAATAATGGAAAAATTGCTGTTTTTTTAATCTTTTCCCCTGCGCGCCAACAAGATTTACTGCAGATTAAAAGTCTACAAAAAAAAAGTGACATTTTTGGGCTTTTTCCAATTTTAAAGGGGTTCTGCAGTTCTGTAAAATTGATGATCTATCCCCTGAATAGATCATCAGCATCTGATCGGTGGCAGTCTGACACCCAGGACCCCCGCCGATCAGCTGTTTGAAAAGGCAGTGGCTCTGCAGGAGTGCTGCGGCCTTCTCTGTGCTTACCGCAGGCCAGTGACATCACGACTACTATCACTGGCCTGAGCGGGGCTAAGCTCCATTCAAGTGAACAGAGCTTAGCCCCGCCGAGGCCAGTGAACTTAGTTGTGACGTCACTGGGCCTGTGGTAAACCCAGAGAAGGCTGCGGCGCTCCTGCAGCGCCGCTGCCTTCTCAAACAGCTGATCGACGGGGGTCCCGGGTGTCAGACTGCCACCGATCAGATGCTGATGATCTATCCAGGGGATAGATCATCAATTTTACAGAACTGCAGAACCCCTTTAAAATTGGAAAAAGCCCAAAAATGTCACTTTTTTTTGTAGATTTTTAATCTGCAGTAAATCTTGTTGGCGCGCAGGGGAAAAGATTAAAAAAACAGCAATTTTTACATTATTTTGTGGAATTTATTTACAGCGTTCTCTGTGTGGTAAAAATAACATAATTTTATTATAGGATCTGTATAGTGATGATAATAACACATTTCTATATATTTTTACTATTTTTCCTTTCCTCCTGCAGGCTGTCAGCTCTGCAGCTGCTCTCTCATTCTCCTCTAGACTGAAGGAGAGGGGGGCAGCTGCTTTAACTGCTCATAGCTCTGGTTTGGTACCAGCTAGAGATATAGACTGTACTGTTTGGAAGCTAACATTCCAAGCTTTCAGACAATACCAGAATGACAGCAATATGTTCAGCACAGGGGAAGATATCACTGATAGAAAAAGGGATGCAGTGAATACTGCTGAAAGTGAAAGTAAAAGCAGGTTTTAACCGTCATTATTCCTGACTCGACTTCTAACAGTGATTTCTCCTGCTACTTGGACTTTAGCGGTCTTGTGAAAGCCTGGAATGGCAGCTTTCAAACAAGACCAGTTGCATGTTCCCACTGAGGAGATATCACCATCTAAAGCTGCCCTCCCCCCTCCAGTTAGCTACTTTTTTCCACTGCCCGAGCTGGACTCAGGCAAAACAGTTAGGTGGTTAAAAAGTTAAGGCCATAATCACACAATGGCAAAGTGATTAAAAGTGTCTGGTCATTTAGGACCCACCCAGTGGTGTACATAGAGAAGTAAGGGGCCCATAGCAAGGATCAAACCAGACCCCCACACAGGACAGAAGGGTTTCTGCCTAAACCCTTTTCAATGACCCTCGGGCCATTTTTCCACTACCTCATTTGCTTAAAGTTGTTCCTTTAGAGGGAAGAGTCCTGACCAAGTTTTCACCTCCAGTAGAAGAGGAGATGATCCCAACTAAGACTGGGCCCCCTCTTGTCCTAGGCCCCATAGCAGTCGTGTGGTCTGCCGCTATGGTAGTTATACCCCTGGACCCACAATAAGACTCTGGTCAAGGGGTTATGACAAAAAGTTGATTCTCTACAAGCCAAGAACCTGGTGACAGATTTGTCAGTTGCAGCCTCATCTGTCATTTCTCGTTATCTGACTGATACTGATTTATATCAGAATCGACATGAAAGGAACAGAAAAATCCACAGGTATGGAGACCATCCCAGAGGAAAATGGAGAGGTGGGGAGCGTGGAGGAGCCAAAGTGTGACCTGCAACAAGACAGAGAAGAAGAGACCAACAAGGAGGAGTCGGTCTCCAGCAGAAGAGGTAGGAGAGGAGTCACAGCATGGCTCGTCTAGTCAGGTGGAGATCCTGTCATTCGTCATTATCAGATATCAGCATTGGAATAGACACGATCTTCTATCAGATTCAGACGTCATCATCTGTCCCTATCAGACATGACTATGATATGAAGGATGAAAATAATCATTAGGCCCCATTCACACTGGTGTTATGGCTTACGGCCTTTGAACAGATCCTACAGGATTCCTGTTGGTTACTGAAGTTTTCATTTTCAGATTTGTGCTGCAGCTTAGGTTAGGGTACTGGCTTCTCCAGGAACTAAGAAAATGAAAATACTTAAATTTTACTTTATCATAAATATATTCCGAAATACCTTTAGTTATAATTAGTTATAATGTCTCATTTTGTCTAGGGAACAATCATCAAAGAAAAAAAAAACATGTCCGCCGTCCTATTAGTACACTCAAAACCTGTCCTAATCACACAGCAGGACAAGTTACTTCACAACACTGAGGTAAAGAGCTGCCTCATCCTCCTCTCTGCTCTGCTTGTCAGGGATTATGATCCTGAATACAGATGATAAGATCTTCAGCTGAATCTCTGTAGGAATGGAGTTCATGGGGAGACATGAAGTACAGAGAGGATGGACTGTGGTAATGGAGACTACAGACAAGAGCTGCTGCTCATCAGTCATATCCCGACTTCCTCTCTGTACTTCATGTCTCCTCATGAACTCCATTCCTACAGAGATTCAGCTGAAGATCTTGTCATCTGTATTCAGGATCATAATCCCTGACAAGCAGAGCAGAGAGGAGGATGAGGCAGCTCTTTACCTCAGTGTTGTGAAGTAACTTGTTCTCCTGTGTGATTAGGACAGGTTTTTTGTGTACTAATAGGATGGCGGCCATTTTTTGTCCCCAGATGCAATGAGCCATTATAACTAATAAATGGTATTTGGGAATATATTTATAATGAAGTAATATTTAAGTATTTTCATTTTCTGAATTTTTTAGAGAACCCCTTTAAAGAGACCAGTCCCGTAGGGAGACTTCCTGGAAGTGCTTCATGGTAAGGAGACTTAGTGGCAATGCTCCATGGAAAAATAATATGCAAAGAGGTATCTCCTGAGCACGAGAACCACCTGGAAACATACGGATGGATATCTGTCTTGTTGTGCCCCAAGACTTGTTAAAAAGTCGGATTGTGACTCATAGGGAACCACTTCCAGAAGGTGGCGGTAGTGAGATGGTTCTAATTTCTCAGAAGGTACCTCTTTGCCTACAGGTTTCTGCTGGACATGCCGCTGAGATATGAGGTGTTGTTAGGTGGGGACCCTGGTAATTTAGCCTGGGATGTGGATACAATGAGGTTCTGCAGGGGCAAAAACATCATTATGTATTTTATTTTTATATCATATTTTTTTGATTTACGTTGCAGCTATTTTGTTAGTCATACAGACAAAATGTACAACCATCGTTATGTAGTCGTCAATGTTTTTGTAAATGTTTACTTTTTTATTGGCTTTTTTTTAGTTTTTTTTGTAGCGGCCATTTATAAAATAGACGTATAAAATAGGAAGTGCAGCCATGTTGGTTGTTAGCTTTGAAAGTGACGACACACAGTGTGAAGTTGCTGAGACGCTAATTCAGTGGTGGCACCAAGGGGACTGCGCTTTCTGTTGTCACAAAAATGATCAATATCTTTAAAAAAAATCGCTGCTTCTTATTTACTAATATATAGCCGATTCTAGGTTTTGGGTACAAATTACGGTATTTTTACATGTTGGTCCGTATGCAGCACTGCGCTTTCTGGTTATTGCTGCCTCGATGATACTTCACCTGTTTGTTACATATGAATGTAATGCCGCCCAGCCACCTGTCTACATATATGACTATAATACGCATGGACAGTGCTGTGTAAAATCCTGTGTATTCCATTTACAGAGAACTCTGCTACTAAACGCTTGCTGAACAGACAGTACATTGTGCCTGCCAGAGTTACCGCCATCAGCCTGAGCGAAGACAAAATCCCAAAGCCAAAAACTGCTCCAGAAAGGTGAGCACTTATTCGTCAATATGCTAGAGCTATCATTGTCACATCAGCAGTATTATAGTTTATATCACATGGAGCAGTATCTTGTAGTAATTACTGTCACTCAGGGAGTATGCACCCTCTTGACAGAGGACCAGTATTAGAGGTTTTTATGAGTTAGTATATATGGGGCGAGTTTATAGTTTACTCTTTACTGGACATAGGCAGCGTAGTTTATTGCTGTACATAGGAGGCAATATAGTAGGTATATTCTAGGGAGGCCATAGTATATAGTAGTTATATTCTTGTACATAGGTAGAGATTAAGTAGTAGTTTATTCTTGTAACATAGGAGGCGTACATTAGTAGGTAGTCTATATCTTGTTGTACATAGGAGCGTAGTATTATAGTAGTTATACTTCATAACAATTATATTATAGTAGTAGTTATATCTTGTACATAGGAGCTATTATAGTAGTATATGTACATAGGAGCAGTATTTATAGTAGTTATATTCTTTACATAGAGCAGTATTTATAGTATTATTTCTTGTACATAGAGCAGTATATATAGATATTCTATTGTACATAGGAGCAATTTATTAGTTATATTCTTGTACATAGGAAGTTTAAAGTAGTAATTTCTTGTACATAGGAGTAGTATTATAGTAGTTATATTGTGTATAGGGCAGATGGATATTATTTCTTGTCTATCTTTATAGAGTAGTATTATAGTAGTTAGTCATTCTTGTACATAGGAGAGTTAAGTAGTTAATTTTGTACATAGTAGCAGCGTAGTAAGTTATTAGGCATTATATAGTAATACTTACTTGTACATAGGCGCAGTATTTAGAGTTATATTCTTGTACATAGGAGCAGGGCTGTATTATAAACATAGGAGTATTTATATGTTCTTGTACATAGGCAGTATTATAGTAGTTATATTCTGTACAATAGGAGGCAGTATATAGTAGTTATATTCTGTAATAGGAGCAGTATTATAGTAGTTATATTCTTGTACATAGGAGCAGTATTATATAGTTATATTCTGTACATAGGAGTCAGTAACATTTAGTAGTAATTCTCTGTACATAGAGCAGTATTAAAGTTATATTCTGTACATAGGAGCAGTATTAAGTAGTTATATTCTTGTACATAGAGCAGTATATAGTAGTTATATTCTGAAACATAGGAGGCAGTATAAAGTCAGTAGTTCTACCACAGGGGCAGATATGAGTTATATTCTTAAGTAGTATTATAGTTATATTCTGATGTCATGGAGTATTTATAGTTATATTCTAAAGACAGTATTATAGTTAGTCATATCTTTATAGATTATAGTAGTTTTATTCTTGTACAGAGGTATTGATAGAGTTATATTCTTGTACAGGAGGTAGTGATTAAGTATATAGCATGGAGCAGGTTTTAAGTAGTCTATACATAGCAGTAATAGGAGCAATATTATAGTATTTATTCTTGTACATAGGTGGAGTTTATTATATTCTTTATATTAGTAGCATAGGAAGGCATATCGTAGTATATATTTAATAGGAAGCAGTATATAGTAGTTATATTCTTGTACATAGGAGGCAGTATTATAGTAGTTATATTCTTGTACATAGGAGGCAGTATTATAGTAGTTATATTCTTGTACATAGGAGCAGTATATATAGTATTTTAAAGGGCAGTATATAGTTATTATATTCTTGTACATAGGAGCAGTATTATAGTAGTTATATTCTTGTACATAGGAGGCAGTATTATAGTAGTTATATTCTTGTACATAGGAGCAGTATTATAGTAGTTATATTCTTGTACATAGGAGGCAATTTTTATTGTAAAAAACAAAGCAAATACAATGAAATACAATTTTCCATCAAATCAAAACAGAAATCACAGCATTGTACAATACATGTATCACTTCAGTACAAACTATAAACTATATAATGTAAGTTGTAACTTTAAAAGAAAAAGTCCACATCTGCTGAGGAAGGAGGAGAAAAAATAAATACATTTCAATCCAGACATACATTTAACCATAACTTTTTGTTTTTCTGGTCCCTCTTAATCTCCAATGATTTTATCCACCTGAGCTCGGACAGTATGTGGGTGACTGCGGTGGTATGATGGAAGGCCTCACTGTGTAGGGACACCCGGGTTCTTGTATGCCAGTGGTAATATTTAATGACTGTTATTATTAGATACATTGTACCCTTGTCGACAGAATTATTAGCAGATGGGACGCCATAAATAATATCTGGATATTTCAGGGACAATAACCTCGGGATCTTTAAGATGTTGGACACTTCCCTCCATATCTGCCGTCCTCCCCAGCACTCGGTTATGAAGTGCTGCATGGTCTCCTCCTGCTGACATCCCAGGGGACACATTCTGTCTGACACCGACAAGTATTTTAAATTTCCCCTAACAAAAAGCCTCCCATGTAGAGACAACCAGGCGATGTCAAACAGCTTAGAGGGGAGTCGCTTCCCATTGAGGAACCTGAGACTTTCCTGCATGATGTTGGTCGGACAGTCCGTCAGAGCAAGTGGAGAGCAGAAGAAGTCATTGCATATCTTATTGTATAGTTCTTTCCTGGACTTACTCCCTATGAATGACTTCTCTATCCTCCACTTCCTGACACACTTCAGAGCATAGTCCAGATACTGGGGAGGAAGCCACGAGTCAACCGACCCCTCTTGAGACTGCCGCCTCGCACCCAAGATTCTGCAAAAGGCAATATCCAGTCCCTGACACTGTTCACCCACAGGGAGCTGTTCTCTGAGTCCAGGCCACCAAAATTAACTTTAAGAAACATGGAGTCAAAGAACACCCTTGGATTTATCATATCCAGCCCACCCTCTCTCCTCTGTAGGTAGGTTATACCCCTCTTTATCAGGTTCAACCTGTTCCCCCAAAGAAGCTGGAAGAACAGGCTGAAGAGCCTAGCCGAGAAAGATTCTGGCAAAGGAAAAATTACAGAGACATACAAGAAGACAGGGACCAGGTAAGTCTTCAGCATAGTCACCCTTTCTCTATAGGTCAGCCTCCAGTTCTTCCATCGCTGAACCTTTGCATTTCCGGATTCCAATTTCTCCTCCCAATTTATCCTGGCATTATCATCCCTCCCGAATTTAACCCCTAAGATCTTAATATGGGGGGAGGCTTTCGCAAATTGCGGCAGATCAAAGTCTGGATCGGAACTCAGTGTCCAGAGAGCTTGACTCTTCTCAAGGTTGACCAGAGACCCTGAGGCCTCCGAGTAACTTCTGATGGCTGCAGACAACATCTCCACCTCACGAGGCTCAGATATCACCACAGTTACATCATCCGCATAGGTGACAACACTCAGGGGCAAGCAGTGGGGGACCGGCACCCCCCGAAAACCACACTCCTGCAGTGACCTCAAGAACGGGTCTAAGGCAAACACATACAGGAGGGGACTCAGCGGGCAAACCCTGTCTCACCCCCGCCTCTACCTGAACGTGTCCCCCTGCCAACCATTGACCAGAGGAAAGCTCTCAGCCTCTCTATACAAGGTCTTCAGCCAATCAATAAATTGTCCCGGAATACCGTACTTTGACAAAGTGGCCCATAGATACTCGTGGTCTACTCTGTCGAAGGCTTTAGCCTGGTCCAGACCTACAACATATCTCCCACACCTCAGAGCTTTACATCTCTCAAACATCTCCCTTATCGAGATGACTGCTCCAGAGATGTTCCGCCCTTTTACTGTGCCGAACTGACAGCCTGACAACAGTGCTCGGGACAAACAGACTAACCTAGAGAACAGAATTTTTGCCAGAATCTTCCTGTCGACATTCAAGAGGGCAATCGGCCTCCAGTTCTTGATGTCACTAGGCTCCTTACCTTTAGACAGCAGAATTAACGAGGACACCCTCATGGACGGAGGCATCAGGTGATTTTCTAGACAATTTTTGTACACGTCCACGAGGATTGGAGCTAAGTGGTCTCTGAACTTCTTATAAAATTCTGCGGTAATACCGTCTGGACCTGGTGCCTTCTTCAGATGTAACTGATCAATGGCCACTTTAACCTCCTCCACCGTTAATTCTGCTGTTAAAGGAGAAAAGTCCAAATCATCAGTGTCAGGGCCTGGAGTTGCCTCCAAGAATTGAGTCATCTTCTCCTTATCCAAAACCTTCTTCTGAAACAAGTCAGTATAGTAAGATCTCACCACCCCCAGGATACCCTCCCGAGATTCCTGCAAAACACCCTGGGAGTCAGTGAGACTGGTCACCACTTTGTTGGCCACACGCTCCCGGCAGTTCTCAAAGGGATCAGGAGACCCTATGGTCCCATAATCCCGTTCGAGGACCAGGGAGGTGTACCTGCTGTACTGATACTGACTCATCTCAGATTTCAGCCGGTTTATCTTTTGTTGGTCCCTCCCATCTGCCGAATACAGTGACTCCAATTCTTTCCGCAGTCTCAGATACTGGCTGTACTTACTCTTCCCCTTCTTAAATGACAGTCTCCTTAAGAGGGATCTGATCTCATCCTTGACGTCCTCCCACCAGTCGGCCATGTTGTCATAAAAGTCCACTCTCTCTAGTTGACTCTGAAGAAGAGAGTGGACGCAGCTCTGGATATAGGGGTCCTCCAACAGACTAGAGTTAAGCCTCCATAACCCTCTCCCGATGTCCGGACGCTTAGTGGCCCCCAGGCAGAAACACAAGGCCAGGTGGTCAGAATAAGGGACAACCTTCTCACTCCTCTCACTGATGTGCTCAGAAGGACTCACCAGAGCCAAATCTATCCGACTGATTCTGCCAGCACACGAATAGGTAAATTTGGGTATTCTGCCACCCATTGTAAACACATCGGACAGTCCAGCCTGGAGAACCATTCTGTTGAGGACCTTTGAGTCCCTGGTGAGAGGTCTGACAGTAGGTCTGTCACTTGGTGACATAATGGCATTGAAATCCCCCGCCATGATGACAGGAAGAGATGTGAACAGGAACGGCTTCACCGCATTAAAAAGATCAGCCCTTTCGGTCACTGTCTGTGGACCATAGATGTTTATGAGCCGGAGCCTCCTACCTCGGATAGTCACCTCCAGGACTAGACACCTTCCTATCGACACCTCTGTTAATCTATGTATGGTGACATCATTGGTGTTAAACAGTATGGAGACCCCGGCGTATGGCTCCACAGCCAGTGACCAGAAGGAAGGACCCGACCGCCATTCTCTCTCTGCCTCACGTACAAGTCCCTGAGTATTTAGATGAGTCTCCTGCAGGAAGAAGACATCCGCATCCATATACCTCAGATGTTCATACACAGCGTGCCTCGTTCTCCGCACTTTAATACTATTGACATTACTTGATGCGACTTTAAGCTGAAAATCCGCCATCAGAAAAAGACAGAGAACAAGGAGCACATTGATAGACGCCATCATCATGTATCAGAGATTGAACCCTCTCCCTGACCACCGGTGTCCATCTCTGACTCAAACTGTCCCTCAATTTGAACAGGCCTCTTTTTAGAGGGAGGGTCATCATCGGGGTCAGCATCATACTCGGCCATCATACGCCTCAATTCACGCTCCATCTCATCCTCTGCTTCTGCCTGAGATAAGACATCAAATCTATTCACTGTCATTACCCCATCAGGTCTACTCTCCACCTTCATCTTGCTGGGTTTTTGGACAGTGGTCCACTCACCCTCGGGCTTACGGGTGGACTTATCTTTTTTCCTCTTGGTCTGTTTGTTCTCACTAGTGGTGGACGTTGGAGAAGATACAGACCCGGACTCTACAGCCTGTGTCACCACCTCCATGATCTCCTCAGTGATATCTGGTGGGGGTTGGGTCTGCACTGGGTCACTATGCGGCACCTCCTGCTGAGGCTCTGGCCCTGTTGGCACTGACCCCGACACTAAGGCCTCCTCCTCCTGCAGATCATCTGCCCCTTCCAGTAAGTCCTCGTCAGGGAGGTCCCGGCAGATGTTGCTGCCCAGGCGTCAGGACAGTCCCTGTGGGGGTGACCAGTCTTGCCGCACAAATTACACCGTATAACCTGGCAGCTGGCACTGACATGGCCGACCTCCCCACACAGGTTGCACTTCACTATGCTGCACGCATTTGCCAGATGACCGTCTTCCCACACTTAAAGCATTTCCTCAGCTGACCTGCATAGAAGCACACACCCTTCTCCCGGCCGATGAAGAAGGAGTTAGGAAGGTGATGGGTGACATTATTGTATTGATGGAGCTTCACCAAGACCTTCCATCCCCCGGTCCAGATACCGTCTTCATCTCTGGTCTTAGTGAGCTCAGACATAAGGTCACAATGTCTCCTCAGCCAGACCACAATGTCCTGGTGGGGAACAGACTCATTCCAGAAGATGATGGTCACATTGACGGTATCTGGCTTAGAGATGGGGATAAAACTGAATTTATTCCAGCCCTCCTTCTCTCTGAACCTGGTGAAGCTAGCCCAGAAGCGGTCCAGGTTAGACATCAGCTTGAAGCTTATATCATATCCCTGCCTGTCGGGGAGGTTTATCACGGCCAGGATGTCAGATGGCACAAAACACATTTGGTTGCATAACATCTCCCTGACGACGAATCTCCTATCTGGCAGATCTTCCTTGGCCCCTCTATGTCTGAACCTGACCACATTCCTCCTCTTAAAAGCCTGGCCAGAAAAACTGGTGTTTGAGGCAATGAAAGGTGACCCGCGGCTCCAGGCATTCCCAGAGGAGGTGTGACCAGGTCCACTATCCTGCCGCCTTTGTGGACCTTGGGTGGGCTGCTGACCACCTGTACTATGGGGGTCCGGTACTGTCTGGGGAACCTGTGCATTAGACGGTCCTGCACCCTGCCCATCAGCAATGTTACCAGCATTCACAGATGGACCCACAGATGAGACTGATTCCCCAGAGACTGAGGTAACATTATCACACACAATGTCATCAATAGAATCCCCCACATCAGCCCAGTTATTAACTGTGGAGTCCTGCACAGCAGAGCCTGGGAGCACCCTGCTCAGTAGTAAAAGTCTGAGGTGCTGCTGCACCGTTACCTGCTGCTGAAAGTCCAGAGTCCTGCTGCACAGTGCTGCCCCCCGGTAGTTGTGGTGACTGAACTGCTACTGCAGCATTACCCTCAGGTGGGAGTCCACAGTCCTGCTGCATAACGCTGGATGCTGGGGCTTGTAGTGCCACGCTGGAAACTGCTGCAGGTTCTGGTTGCTGCTGGTCACCATACAAAGAACCTTCTTTAAAGGCAAAGCTTGCTGGCTGCAGTATGGGCTTTGTCTGGATCTGCTGGGCACCATCTTGGAAAGTGACTGCTCCAGAATTGGTAAGCTGCTTGTGTTCCTCAAATCGCTGCTGGTTCCTGTACGTTTCTCCCACTGGTCCCAGTTGTTCTATGACATATTCGATCTCTCTTGCATTCTCAGCGAGTTCTATGGCCAGCGAGCTCAGCTTACGGTCATGGAGCTCATGGTGGTCGGGGTTCGCTGCCTTCAGTTTGTACATGCAGTTTATCTGCTTCTGGATATGTAGTTGGTCTTTCTTTAGTTTGTCCATCTTTCTCACCAGCGCTGGGATCTGGTCGGCCAGGCAGAGTTCAGGTGCGCGCTCTCCCCCCCTATCACTCCGTCCATTGCTGGGATTCGCAGACCTCGGACTCACAAGTTGGCTGTCGTCAGGTTCGGTGGTCTCTCCGCTGGTTTGGGGCACAAGCCTCTGCACTGATGGTGAAGACACCTGTGACCCTGGACGTGCTGCGGCTGCAATCACTGCGGGGGGAGCACAGTCTCCAGATTGGAGACCAGCTCCCAGGTTTTTCCCAGTGACTGCACTTGTGGCACCATGAAACCTTCCTGTTTTTCCATCCTCTGTGGTCTTTGCAAGTTTCTTGCTGCTGCTTCCATATCTGGTACGGTCTGCTTGTATAATGACGGCTTGCTGCAGATTCTCCTTCAAGGTCTGCCTCTCCAGAGAGGTTCTCCTCTGCCTGCAGGGGGAAGGTGAAGGCTGCACAGCTGAGGCCTGTAATGGAGACCTCACCTGTAGACTCTGCTGACCTCCAGACACTGCATGATCCAACAAACTTGTTCCTTCAGAATTCTTGCTTGTACGTTGTTCCACATAATCTTTGCTTTTCTGCTGCTTTTTCCTTTCTTTCCAAACATCTCTTTCTTTGCAGCTTGGTTACTTGCTGCTCTGGGACTGCTGACATTCCTGCTTCAGGGTAACTTTTGGATTTCCATCCATAGCTTGAGATGATTGGGAGTTACCTCCCAGAATAGGCCTTGGAGCCTGGGCCTTTCTCAGGGAGGTTCCCTGCCCAGGTCGGCCAGTTCCTGGGCTAGCTCCAGACATGAGGAGAGCTACCAACACACAACCTCACCCTTAGGAGGCAGTATTATAGTAAGTTATATTCTTGTACATAGGAGGCAGTATATATAGTAGTTATATTCTTGTACATAGGAGCATTAGTATTATATGTAATAGGGTTTAGTTATATTCGTAATGCTTGTATATAGGAGCAGTATTATAGTAATTATATATAGAAGGTATTATATGTAGTATATTCTTGTACATAGGAGCTGTATTATAGTAGTTATATTCTTGTACATAGGAGCAGTATTATAGTAGTTATATTCTTGTACATAGGAGCAGTATTATAGTAGTTATATTCTTGTACATAGGAGGCAGTATTTATAGTAGTTATATTCTTGTACATAGGAGCAGTATTATAGTAGTATATATTCTTGTACATAGGAGCAGTATTATAGTAGTTATATTCTTGTACATAGGAGCAGTATTATAGTAGTTATATTTCTTGTACATAGGAGCAGTATTATAGTAGTTATATTCTTGTACATAGGAGGAGTATTATAGTAGTATTTATTGTACTATAGAGCAGTATTTATAGTAGTTATATTCTTGTATATAGGAGCAGTATTATAGTAATTATATTCTTGTTCATAGAAGGTATTATTTATGGTAGTCATATTCTTGTACATAGGAGCTGTATTATAGTAGTTATATTCTTGTACATAGGAGCAGTATTATAGTAGTTATATTCTTGTACATAGGAGGCAGTATTATAGTAGTTATATTCTTGTACATAGGAGGCAGTATTATAGTAGTTATATGCTTGTACATAGGAGCAGTATTATAGTAGTTATATTCTTGTACATAGGAGCAGTATTATAGTAGTTATATTCTTGTACATAGGAGCAGTATTATAGTAGTTATATTCTTGTACATAGGAGCAGTATTATAGTAGTTATATTCTTGTACATAGGAGCAGTATTATAGTAGTTATATTCTTGTACATAGGAGCAGTATTATAGTAGTTATTTACTTGTACATATGAGCAGTATTATAGTAGTTATATTCCTGTAGATAGGAGCAGTATTATAGTAGTTATATTCTTGTACATAGGAGCAGTATTATAGTAGTTATATTCTTGTACATAGGAGGCAGTATTATAGTAGTTATATTCTTGTACATAGGAGCAGTATTATAGTAGTTATATTCTTGTACATAGGAGCTGTATTATAGTAGTTATATTCTTGTACATAGGAGGCAGTATTATAGTAGTTATATTCTTGTACATAGGAGCAGTATTATAGTAGTTATATTCTTGTACATAGGAGGCAGTATTATAGTAGTTATATTCTTGTACATAGGAGCAGTATTATAGTAGTTATATTCTTGTACATAGGAGCAGTATTATAGTAGTTATATTCTTGTACATAGGAGGCAGTATTATAGTAGTTATATTATTGTACATAGGAGGCAGTATTATAGTAGTCATATTCCTGTACATAGGAGGCAGTATTATAGTAGTTATATTCTTGTACATAGGAGGCAGTATTATAGTAGTTATATTCTTGTACATAGGAGGCAGTATTATAGTAGTTATATTCTTGTACATAGGAGGCAGTATTATAGTAGTTATATTCTTGTATATAGGAGCAGTATTATAGTAATTATATTCTTGTTCATAGAAGGTATTATTATGGTAGTCATATTCTTGTACATAGGAGCTGTATTATAGTAGTTATATTCTTGTACATAGGAGCAGTATTATAGTAGTTATATTCTTGTACATAGGAGGCAGTATTATAGTAGTTATATTCTTGTACATAGGAGGCAGTATTATAGTAGTTATATGCTTGTACATAGGAGCAGTATTATAGTAGTTATATTCTTGTACATAGGAGCAGTATTATAGTAGTTATATTCTTGTACATAGGAGCAGTATTATAGTAGTTATATTCTTGTACATAGGAGCAGTATTATAGTAGTTATATTCTTGTACATAGGAGCAGTATTATAGTAGTTATTTACTTGTACATATGAGCAGTATTATAGTAGTCATATTCTTGTACATAGGAGTAGTATTATAGTAGTTATATTCTTGTACATAGGAGCAGTATTATAGTAGTTATATTATTGTACATAGGAGCAGTATTATAGTAGTTGTATTCTTGTACATAGGAGTAGTATGATAGTAGTTATATTCTTGTACATAGGAGCAGTATGATAGTAGTTATATTCTTGTACATAGGAGCAGTATTATAGTAGTTATATTCTTGTACATAGGATGCAGTATTATAGTAGTCATATTCTTGTACATAGGAGTAGTATTATAGTAGTTATATTCTTGTACATAGGAGCAGTATTATAGTAGTTATATTCTTGTACATAGGAGCAGTATTATAGTAGTTGTATTCTTGTACATAGGAGTAGTATTATAGTAGTTATATTCTTGTACATAGGAGCAGTATTATAGTAGTTATATTCTTGTACATAGGAGCAGTATTATAGTAGTTATATTCTTGTACATAGGAGCAGTATTATAGTAGTTGTATTCTTGTACATAGGAGTAGTATTATAGTAGTTATATTCTTGTACATAGGAGGCAGTATTATAGTAGTTATATTCTTGTACATAGGAGCAGTATTATAGTAGTTATATTCTTGTACATACATAGGAGTTTATCTTACATAGGAGCAGTATTATAGTAGTTGTATTCTTGTACATAGGAGTAGTATTATAGTAGTTATATTCTTGTACATAGGAGCAGTATTAGATAGTAGTTATATTCTTGTACATAGGAGCAGTATTATAGTAGTTATATTCTTGTACATAGGAGCAGTATTATAGTAGTTGTATTCTTGTACATAGGAGTAGTATTATAGTAGTTATATCTTCTGTACATAGGAGCAGTATTATAGTAGTTATATTCTTGTACATAGGAGCAGTATTATAGTAGTTATATTCTTGTACATAGGAGCAGTATTATAGTAGTTATATTCTTGTACATAGGAGCAGTATTATAGTAGTTATATTCTTGTACATAGGAGCAGTATTATAGTAGTTATATTCTTGTACATAGGAGCAGTATTATAGTAGTTATATTCTTGTACATAGGACATAGTATAGTATGATAGTAGTTATATTCTTGTACACAGGAGCAGTATTATAGTAGTTATATTCTTGTACATAGGAGCAGTATTATAGTAGTTATATTCTTGTACATAGGAGCAGTATTATAGTAGTTATATTCTTGTACATAGGATGCAGTATTATAGTAGTTATATTCTTATGTATGAGATACCCTAGTATTGGAGTTGCCAACAAACCATCTAGCAGTGGATAAGGTATTTTGGTACAAGACTAGGTCCATAAGCCGAATCTCCTTTATGGAGGAAGCCTAGCTATGACTAGGAGTACGGCATTGTCTCCATTTTTCGGTCCTCGTATCTAGGCTCATATTAAAAAAAGGTTCCGGTCTTCATTCTCCTTGGGTTCATGAACAATTCATTGCGCTGACAAAATGTTCCCTTAATGGTTTTAAATGTTTCAGAGGACGATGTGAGTTTTATTCAAAAGTATCAGCTGTCAGCGAGATGCTGGAAGCTGGATAGAGAGATGGGGGGGGGTTGGCTGGGGGTTTATGTAACCAGAGGTTTACGGGTCACTGGTGTATTTATTTTACCTTTTGAAATGGACACCCGGTTTCTTTGGATACACTCCATACCCCTTGTCCTCAGTAGACTTGTTACGTACAGCTGCTATAGTATTTTTTTTTTACTGGAAAAACCCATTCAGATCTATATATTAATTATTTTGTTGAATTTTTGTTGGGTTATCAGATGTTCATGTTTATTGGACGGTCATAGAGGAATTTAGGTGTAGAGTTGAGGACCTCATGAAGGACAGCTTACAACACGATTTTGTCTCCTTTTATTCTATGTCTGGTGAAGATTGTCAAGCAAACCTGTGCTAGAAACAAGTGCCCAACCTTTCTGGATTATCAAACATCAGATTAAATTAAGTTTATTTATACAGAATTAGTTCATTGATATAGCTCGATATCGCTGTACATCATGACTATTGCGCCTCCACACTGCCCTTATATTGCGGTACTTTTAACATTGGTGTGAAGAGAATTCGGGTCTGGTTGGAACCGCAGTCTCAGCACACACTTTTCAGGTATGCAGGTGCACTAACAGGCAGAGGGCAACAGAACGCTGCCCCTGGTGGTGGCACTTTTGGGCATGGATCTTTAAAACTTTTACAGGTCCTTTCCTAGCCAGCAGGGCTGGTCTTAGCGAGTGCCAACCTGGGCAGCTGTCCAGGGTCTCTGCTTTCTAGGTCATCCACCTAAGGAAGGGAATCCAAGGAGCCATCAAAAATCACATATTCTACTCTAGTAATAGTCTCTAAAAGTAAAGTAAACCAGGTAATATTGAGCAGTGTGTGTCGGTATTATTAGGGAATTGTGTGTGCTCTTTAAAGGGGTTGTCCAGGATTTTGATATTTTTGGCCTATCTTCAAGACTGTCCATCAGTATCAGATCGGCGGGGGTCTGACACCCTGTACCTCTGCTGATCAGCTATTACCTTGCAGTATATGTGTATTTCCGGTGCTGATTTCTGACACCGGAGCAACAAGGTAACAGTTGATCGGCATGGTTTTGCGGTGTCAGACCCCTGCCGATCTAATATTGATGGACTTTCCTTAGGATATCGAAAACCTGCACAATCCCTTTAACCACCTCACTGTTTTGCCTGAGTCCAGCTCAGGCAGTGTGAAAAATAGCTAACTTGAAGGGGGAAGGCTGCTTTAGATGCTGGTATCTCCTGAATGGTAGCAGCCAGAAACATGCAACTGGTCTTGTTTGAAAGCAGTCCAGACTTTAATACAAGACCAAAATGACAGCTAAAGTCCAAGCAATAGAGGAGAAATCACTGTTAGAAATCAAGTCGGGAAAAATTGCAAGTAAACACTATTCACTTCATTTTCAAAGCCTGTACTGTTAGCTTTCAAACAAGACCAGTTGCATGTTTCTAGCTGCTACCATTCAGGAGCATGTAAAGCAGCCCTCCCCCTCCAGTTAGCTATTTTTCCAACTGCTGCAGCTGGACTCTGGCAAAACAGTTAGGGGGTTAAGGTGGTATTATATGGCGGTACATGATATGGTATATTATGGTATTATAGGCTAATAATATAAAAAACTGTTACCATTGGTGCTAGTTTTCTTGACCCAAAATCATGGTGTCAATGAAAATTCTGCTTTTACACACCATGGGGGACCCCATAGGCAAGTCATAGGGGACTCAATTTTATAGCCAATCACGTGATGATTTAATTATGTTTTCGTAGTATGATGGCAATAACCTAACCCAAAACTGGGAGTCCAGCTTCATTGACAGAGTCTCCTGGTGCTGTGGTCTCTGCGCCCCTCTATAAATTGTCCTCTGACCACTGTTATTAGGTCTATTTGGAGACTCTGTGGTCACTGAGACAGGAAGTGATGTTATCTGACCGACAGATGTCGATCATTTCGATCAGAAGAGGACATCACACCGGAAAATGACAGCCTTCGTGCTACATGGCAGGTTGTCTCTGTTTGATAAGTCCCATGCTGTTCTGTCACTGAATTCTCTCTTTAAATTCATTATTCAGATTGGAATCTCCAGCTTCTATGAATATTCCAAGAGTGGACCCTGAAGTCAACCAAACGAATGTGCTACAGATAAGACCACCCCCTGCGTGCCGGGACCACTGTCGAGCAGGGCAGGTGTGAGGCGTGGTTGCTGATAAAATGCGAGGGGTGTCTAGTTTCTCAAAATAAAGAAATAAAAACAGCGGCAAATGCTATGAAAAAAAAAACCTCTATCCACCCTCCACCGATCCAGTGCAGGTTCTCTGGTGGTCCCCTGGTCTTTGATTACAAGTGACCAGCACATGACCACTGTGTCACTGCAGCCAATCGGTAGCCTCAGTGACCACGTATCATACTACTGGCATCACCACTCAGCTGAGGCTACTGATTGGCTGCAGTGATCACATGTTGGTCACATGTAAACAAAGTAATGGGGACCGCTGGAGCATCAGTACTGGATCGGTTGAGGCTTGAAGAGGTGGGTAGTATTTTTGTTTTTATATCATTTGCAGTTTTTTTTTTTAGCTGGATAACCCCTTTCTTTTAATAACTAGTTATTACAGAAGAGACAGCCTTGAAGGTGATTGAAGAGACAGCCTTGAAGAGCATCATTTTAAAACCATTGTTTTATATGGTGTCTGCCAGCAGTTTTCAACCATTCAAAACTGCTGACAGCACTAGGTAGGGACTGGGGAGCGCAGTACAAACATAACTTTTGTAGTGTGAATATGAACTTTTTATTCTGTAAGGTTTTGCTACTGCAAGTGCCCTGGAGGCAGAGCTTCACTATGTATTGAGCTGCTTCACGGCCCCTGCCCTCCGCTGTGAGTGACAGCTATAGCGTTCTTCTGGTTGGATGCTATAGCTGTTACTCAGAGGCAAGGGGCCGTAAAACAGCTCAATTCAGAGAGCACTTCACAGTGAAGCTCAGAGGCCAAGGCACTTGCAGGGGCAGAATCTGGCAGAATCTAACTTCATATTCACACTACTCCCTATCAGGAGTAGTGTGAATATGAAGTTATATTTTGCCAGATTCTGCTCCTGCAAGTACCTTGGGCTCTGAGCGTCACTGTGAAGTGCTCTCTGAGTTGAGCTGTCTCGCGGTCCCTTACTTCTGTAAAAGTCCCTTTTACACAGATCGGTGATCGGGCAGATTATTGGGGATAATTGGCCTCGAAAAAGGTGCTGGCGAGCACCCAGTGAACAGGCAAACACTCGTTCATCGGGTTACCATTTTGTACTGCCAGCACTAAAAATCATCCTTCCTGTGCAGCAGGTCGTTCTGTCTAAACAGCGATCCGCTACGTATGGACAATGGATTTTTATGGGGACAAATTATTGTTGTATTGCTCTCCACACATTGGAGGTGATTGCTACAGGTAAATGCAGCTCTCATCCCTGCTGACGATCGGGCAATTATCAGGAACATTTGCTTTGTTTCCGATAATCTGCTAGATCATTGCTCCGTGTAAGAGGACCTTAGGGCAGGTCATCAATATCTACTGGGTGGAGGTCTGACACCCCCACAGATCAGCTCTTTCGGGCAGCTGCTGACACCGGAAACTATACATGTCAGTACATACAGATTTACCAGGATTTATGACCGTATCATGTGGATTTTATTGTGGATTTTTCGAAGAAACTTACTTTAGAGGAGTCAGTCAGTAGAAGGGGGCCATCGAGTGCCCAGGCATATTACAGTCGCCATGGGCATGTAGCATTCCCAGAGCCGTCACCCATGCTCTCCGTGTTCCTCTGCAGGAATTGTGCTACCTCTGCCTGCAGCGTGCCCAGAAAAACATCCCAGTGTATTTTACGGAAGAGAGGAAGCTGAGAGAGAGGGAAGAGGAGCGGGTCCTACAGCAGTATCAGCACATGAAGGACCAGGAGGCCATACTCAAGTCCCAGGTATGTTCTGTAACATTATGTATGCCAGAGGCTGGGCCCCGGTATATGTCTCTGTATGCAGATACAGCACCTGTGGAGGGGAGAGCACACATGCTGTGCCATTTGTGGATGACATACATAATGCATGCCTTCACCCCCCTCCACCGGTGCTGTATAAGTGAAATATATTATATACATGTAATGGCAGAACCAAGCACAGTGCAGATATACAGCACCAGAACCAAGCTCAGTACATAAATACAGCACCAGAACCAAGCACAGTACAGATATACAGCACAAGAACCAGGCACAGTACAGATATACAGCACAAGAACCAGGCACAGTACAGATATACAGCACAAGAACCAGGCACAGTACAGATATACAGCACAAGAACCAGGCACAGTACAGATATACAGCACAAGAACCAGGCACAGTACAGATATACAGCACAAGAACCAGGCACAGTACAGATATACAGCACAAGAACCAGGCACAGTACAGATATACATCACCGGAACCAGGCACAGTACAGATATACATCACCGGAACCAGGCACAGTACAGATATACATCACCGGAACCAGGCACAGTACAGATATACATCACCGGAACCAGGCACAGTACAGATATACATCACCGAAAACAGGCACAGTACAGATATACAGCACAATAACCAGAAAGAGTATAGATATACAGCACAAGAACCAGGCACAGTACAGATATACAGCGCAAAAACCAGGCACAGTAGAGATATACAGCACAAGAACCCGGCACAGTAGAGATATACAGCACAAGAACCAGGCACAGTAGAGATATACAGCATAAGAACCAGGCACAGTAGAGATATACAGCACAAGAACCAGGCACAGTACAGATATACAGCACAAGAACCAGGCACAGTACAGATATACAGCACAAGAACCAGGCACAGTACAGATATACAGCACAAGAACCAGGCACAGTACAGATATACAGCACCAGAACCAGGCACAGTAGAGATATACAGCACCAGAACCAGGCACAGTAGAGATATACAGCACAAGAACCAGGCACAGTAGAGATATACAGCACAAGAACCAGGCACAGTACAGATATACAGCACCAGAACCAGGCACAGTAGAGATATACAGCACAAGAACCAGGCACAGTACAGATATACAGCACAAGAACCAGGCACAGTACAGATATACAGCACAAGAACCAGGCACAGTAGAGATATACAGCACAAGAACCAGGCACAGTAGAGATATACAGCACAAGAACCAGGCACAGTAGAGATATACAGCACAAGAACCAGGCACAGTACAGATATACAGCACCAGAACCAGGCACCGTAGAGATATACAGCACCAGAACCAGGCACCGTAGAGATATACAGCACCAGAACCAAGCACAGTAGAGATATACAGCACCAGAACCAGGCACAGTAGAGATATACAGCACCAGAACCAGGCACAGTAGAGATATACAGCACAAGAACCAGGCACAGTAGAGATATACAGCACAAGAACCAGGCACAGTAGAGATATACAGCACAAGAACCAGGCACAGTAGAGATATACAGCACAAGAACCAGGCACAGTAGAGATATACAGCACAAGAACCAGGCACAGTAGAGATATACAGCACAGGAACCAGGCACAGTAGAGATATACAGCACAAGAACCAGGCACAGTAGAGATATACAGCACAAGAACCAGGCACAGTACAGATATACAGCACAAGAACCAGGCACAGTAGATATACAGCACCAGAACCAGGCACAGTAGAGATATACAGCACCAGAACCAGGCACAGTAGAGATATACAGCACAAGAACCAGGCACAGTACAGATATACAGCACAAGAACCAGGCACAGTACAGATATACAGCACAAGAACCAGGCACAGTACAGATATACAGCACAAGAACCAGGCACAGTACAGATATACAGCACAAGAACCAGGCACAGTAGAGATATACAGCACAAGAACCAGGCACAGTAGAGATATACAGCACAAGAACCAGGCACAGTACAGATATACAGCACAAGAACCAGGCACAGTACAGATATACAGCACAAGAACCAGGCACAGTAGATATACAGCACCAGAACCAGGCACAGTAGAGATATACAGCACCAGAACCAGGCACAGTACAGATATACAGCACCAGAACCAGGCACAGTACAGATATACAGCACCAGAACCAGGCACAGTACAGATATACAGCACAAGAACCAAGCACATTACAGATATACAGCACAAGAACCAGGCACAGTACAGATATACAGCACAAGAACCAGGCACAGTACAGATATACAGCACCAGAACCAGGCACCGTAGAGATATACAGCACCAGAACCAGGCACCGTAGAGATATACAGCACCAGAACCAAGCACAGTAGAGATATACAGCACCAGAACCAGGCACAGTAGAGATATACAGCACCAGAACCAGGCACAGTAGAGATATACAGCACAAGAACCAGGCACAGTAGAGATATACAGCACAAGAACCAGGCACAGTAGAGATATACAGCACAAGAACCAGGCACAGTAGAGATATACAGCACAAGAACCAGGCACAGTAGAGATATACAGCACAAGAACCAGGCACAGTAGAGATATACAGCACAAGAACCAGGCACAGTACAGATATACAGCACAAGAACCAGGCACAGTACAGATATACAGCACAAGAACCAGGCACAGTACAGATATACAGCACAAGAACCAGGCACAGTACAGATATACAGCACAAGAACCAGGCACAGTACAGATATACAGCACAAGAACCAGGCACAGTACAGATATACAGCACAAGAACCAGGCACAGTAGAGATATACAGCACAAGAACCAGGCACAGTAGAGATATACAGCACAAGAACCAGGCACAGTACAGATATACAGCACAAGAACCAGGCACAGTAGATATACAGCACCAGAACCAGGCACAGTAGAGATATACAGCACCAGAACCAGGCACAGTACAGATATACAGCACCAGAACCAGGCACAGTACAGATATACAGCACAAGAACCAAGCACATTACAGATATACAGCACAAGAACCAGGCACAGTACAGATATACAGCACAAGAACCAAGCACATTACAGATATACAGCACAAGAACCACGCACAGTACAGATATACATCACCAGCTCACATCACATACCGTATTCATAGTCAGGTTAGTCCCTGCCATGTCCGTCATAAAACTACAGTCCCCAGCAAGGCCTGAACAGGTATAAAGGTATGCCAGGAGTTGTTTCCGAAGTGTGCTGAATCATGGCTGGGGAGGGAACTGATGGTTCCCTTGTCCTGGCAGCGCTGCCAGTTGTTCAGCTTTATCTGCATCCTGATGATATATGATTGTACAGCCCCCTGAACCCGCTTGAATCACCGGGTGCCCAGGAGAGGGGGCTCAAAGCACTCAGCTCCTTTCAGCCTTGGGCCGCCCTGCTGAGGCCTCCTCTTCATTACATGTCAGGAGGACAGAGTCAATAGACCTGGCTCCTGATCCTCGCTTTTCAATTTTTGAGACAGCACACCAGATGTGTAGTTCAAGATTTTGCTTTTATTAATACATGTTCAACACCATGGACGCCGTAGATCCACACCTGGCCTCTCCAGTCTACAGCCTGATGAAGGGCACCCAACCAGGGCACGAAACGTTGCTACATCTGGCTACAACTGTACCACTGGTGTTGAACATGTATTAATAAAAGCAAAATCTTGAACTACACATCTGGTGTGCTGTCTCAAAAATTGAAAAACAAGAATTGTCCTGATCCCCAAGGTGGAGGGAATCTCCCTTGAGACTGGCACCCACTAAAGCCTTATACGGTTGAGTGCTGTGGTCATTCCTTGACTTCCAGAATTTGGCTCTGATGCTTGTTGGCGCTAGCCACACCGGGCACCAATATCACCGATAAGTGACAAGGAGGGAAGGAGGCACAAGTAGGGGGCGGGTTGTGGGCCCCCTTAATGCCACGTGCTCTGTAGCAGCCGCTGTGGCTGTTGTGGTGGTAATTCCACCAGTGATGTATGCCATATCCATAGGTGCCTTACCTTAAAGGGATCATCACACTAGGACAGTCCCTGTCTGTATGCTCTATTATATAAAAACAAGAAGTTGTATCACTGTGTACAAACATTACATGACTTACCCTGTACTGATCCGGAGTTACATCCTGTATTATACTCCAGAGCTGCACTCACAATGTACATACATTACATTACTTATCCTGTACTGATCCTCAGTTACATCCTGTATTATACTGTTTCTTCTGCTTTACTTTTTCTATAGTTGGAAGCTCAGGCGAATCGAGAAGAGAGAGAGAAAGATGCAGCATACAACAAGGGTGTGGCAGAGGCCATCAGGAACGGGCGGAACGCCAGAAGCACAGAGTTCTATGTAAGAGCTGTAATAAATCCATCCGCACTCCAAAGACTTACCGATAGGGAGCTTAGATTGTGAGCTCCGCTGGGGACAGCTAGTGATGATAATGTCTGTACAGCGCTATATAAGTGCGGAAAACAGAAGCTCCCTTTAAGGGCTCATTCACACGACCATTCGGCTGCTATGCCCACACTGTGGACTGCAAATAACTGTCCACAATGCACAGGCAACGCCCTTGTGAACCCCGTACTGCGGTGCGGACCCATTGACTTGAATGGGTCTGTGATCCACAAGATACGGCAAAGGATAGGACATGTCCTATCTTTTGCAACCCGAAAGCCCACAGAAGCACTTCTGAGGGTTTCCATGGGCGTTTGGATGCAACCATGTGTTTGCACAATGCACCTCAAATTAAAATTAAAGTAACTTTGCCAATAGTTTTAATTAAACTCCTACTGTTTTGTGCCTACAGCCCCTATACAGATCCTGTGTCTCCATGGTAACAGACTACAAACAAACCGAGTGTAGTCTGATCCTGCAGTCCTGTGCCCTTCCATCTGTCGCCTTCCCCAACACTAACTTACATTTAGTAGGCAAGCAAAATTGAGCGGACAGAGGGATGGCAGTACGACTGCGGGCAGACATCAGACTACACAGGGTTTGTTTGTAGTCTGTTACCATGGAGACTCTTCAGAAAAGTTATTTCATTTTTTAATTTTAGATCCATTGAAGCAATTAAATAAAATATCAGTTTACCTCCTTGCAGAGATCCTACATTTTCCAGAAAAGGCCGCTGACCCCTCCAGCTTTACTAAAGCAAGAGCAGTACTACCAGTCGCTGACTAAGCAGATGGCAGACAGAAGAGGCAAGGAAGTGAAGGAGAAGCAGGACCAGGACTTGCTGGCCCGACTCGAACACGTTCAGCTGGCAGAAGAGTAATGGTTATTTTGTATTTTCTGCATCTAATTGATGCGCAGTGTAGCAGAGCCGATTTTCACATACTCTCTCATCGTGCACAGATGACAAACACTTCATCACAGCACAGTGTACCAAATCGGCTCTGCTACATCCGTCTACAGCAGATATATATGAGTTAGCACACCATATCTTTTTTTTTTTTTTTGGCTTCTGCACCTGCAGATTTGTCTTGGCTTGATCGGATTCCGAGAAATTACAGCTTTGGATAAAATTTACACGCTGGACGTCTTACAGCTCAGCCGATTTCATTTTACGCTAGTCTTAAGACATCCAGGGGGCAGCACAAAAATGGACCGTGTAGACTTTAAGGGCTCATGCAAGAACGTATTTTATTTCCGTGTCCGTTCCGTTCTTCTTGCAGACTGTATACGGAACCATTCATTTCAATGGCTCCGTAAAAAGAACGGAAGGTACTCCGTATGCTTTCTGTTTCCGTATGTCCGTACCGCAAAAAAATAGAACGTGTCCTATTATTGTCCGGATTACGGACAAGGATAGGACTGTTCTATTAGGGGCCAGCTGTTCCGTTCCGCAAAATACGGAATGCACACGGATGTCATCTGTATTTTTTGTGGATCCGTTTTTTACGGACCGCAAAATACATACGGTTGTGTGCATGAGGCCTAAGCAGTATGTAGTGATGGATAGCTTTGAGAATGCAAAATATCTGGTGCAGATGTTGAGACAGATGAAGTGTTACCCTCTCTTAACCTCCAGAGCTGCATTCATAATTCTGTTTGTTGCCACATCAATCCATCAACATTATTCTGATCCACGCATCCTTAACAGATTTACAGTTATGCACGGATCACAATGGAGTTACAGATTAATGGAGGGTTGTAAAGCGCTGCACAATAGGTTGGCGCTATATAAAGATTATTATTATTAGGATTCAGCAGAATTATGAATGCAGCTCTGGCTGTTCATGAAGTATGCACTGTTCAAAATAAGAAAAAGCAGTGTTTGCATAGTTTCTTACCATTCTAGATGGATTTATATGCACACAGGCGATTAGAACAGAACATGAAACAATTTTTAACTTTTCATTGCTTTACTCAAACCAGCCACTAGATGGTAGTATATGCGCTGTAAGAGACAGAAAAAGGTCCACTGATGTAAAAAATAATAAAAATCACTGCATAATAGGAACATTCTTGAGACTTAACTGATGTTATATACTGTAAGGGCCCATTCACACGACCGTGTAAATGGGTCCGCATCTATTTCGCAATATTCACTTCTATTAGAGCGGGCAGCCGCGGCCCCGCAATAAATTATAGAACATGTCCTATTCTTGTCCGCAACAGCAGACAAGAATAGGCATTTTGAACGGGGCGCCTGGCCGTATGTTCTGCAATTTGCGGAACGCACGCCGTGCGGCATCCGTGGTATTGCGGATCTGCATTTTTGCGGATCCGCAATACTACGGCCGTCTGAACGGCCCCAAAAGCTGACACGATGTAGGGCTTGTTCCAATATAGCCGTAGTCTGATAAAAAAAATTGGGCAAGAAGGAAAATAATGCACCCTGCTTGCCTTCTTGTAATAATACCGCCATATAGTGTCAAGATAATACTGCCACATGCAGTCATCATAATACCATCACATAGTGCCCAAATGATACCTCCTCATAAAGAAAAAACCCTTTTCTATATGGATGTCATATATGGGGAGTCCTCCACTTGAACTGACCCCCCCCTTCATAAGCCAAAACTGAGAGCGGTCCTGTAACAGTGGCTACCGTCTGAATGGCCACTATGTAAGACGTCATTTCCATCATAGCTACTGAGGAGCCAAACCCACTGCAGTCAGCGGATGAGACAACCCCTTTAAAGAGCACCTATAGCAGTACAAATACTACCCCTGCAGACTGCCACATCATATTGGGCGGTATTATTTTGCTCCTGCAGGGAGCTTAGGCCACAGGGGCTTTTGGCACTTGCCCAGTTTGCCACCCTTTGTGTCACTGAATGCAACCAAGCTCTTCTAACTATCTCTGCACCCGCCATTCACTGACAGCAGGCAGAGATCTTGAAAGAGATGAGGATTTGAAGCATAACCTGAATTAAAAAGTAGGATTTTGAGTTGGACACACATGGGTGATACCTTTATGTTTCCCTTACGTTTATCTATGGGTTATTTTACAGGAGGGCAATGAGGGGACATAATGAGCGTTGTTTAAAGGGCCGATACAATCCCAATTATTAGAGTCGCTCATCCCTCATACAGTATGCTTACTGTCAGCAGCACACCCCCTGTGTACATGGGGGAGGGGGGATATGCTGCTGACAAACAATGATTTTTTAGTTCAGCTTGGCCAAGGACGGGGGTCAGTGAAATCTCACCTTTCTTATTGCTATTTACAACAGTATATTGCAGTAGTATTAGCGCCCGGGGTCCGTCATTCATCTCTATGTTTTACCTCCTAGGTTGGCTGCTCAGAGGGCAAAGTTTTTAAAAGAGAAAACGGAACAGATTCAATCCTACAAAAACGCCTTGGACACCCAGGTAAACTGAATATAAGTAGGATTAATACCCTCCTCCATGCCCATGCACACTACTGACCCTCCAAGCTACTACTCTAGAAACAGCGCCACTCTCTTCCATGGACTATGTGTGGTATTGAAGCTAAGCCCGATTAGAACAACCTTCCGGTTGTTCAAGGCTCTAAAGGGGTTCTCCAAACTTTTAAAATTGATGAGCTATCCTCAGGATAGGTCATCAAAATCAGATCAGTGGGGGTCCGACACCCGGCACCCCTGCCGATCAGCTGTATGAAGGGAAGGCACTCGCTATGGCGAGCAGGAAGACAGAAGAGGATGACACATGCACACTGCACGCTCTTTCCCTTCATACAGCTGACGTGGGTGCCAGATGTCGGACCCCCGCTGATCAGATATCGATATAGGTCATCAATATTAAAAGCCCGGAGAACCCCATTAACTGGGAAGTGGACAGAGCACTTACATGGCGACCTCCTCATCTTTTTAGAGGCAGATCCGCTGATTCCCAGACTCTTCTCCTGCCATCCAAGATGGCCGCACTGGTTTTCAGACTGCCTTTGAATACTGTGTATCAGGTAGCTCAAGACACTTCCCACTGCCCTAGGATTGGCCAGTACTGCTCACGTGATCAGTGCTGGCCAATCCAAGAGCAGGGCTGGAGAAGCAGGAAGTGTCTTGGGCTACTGATGCACAGTTTGCACCAGGTGGTCTGAGAAGCTGTGCGGCCATCTTGGATGGCAGAAGAGGAAGCCGAGAATTAGCAAATCTGAAACTAAAAAGATGAAAAGCAGGCACCGTGTGCGTTCGTTCCCAGTTCATGTAAAGTGGAGCTGATCTGCAGTACATGACACAGCCCAGTGGTGGTGCTGTTTCTGGAAGAAAATAGCTAGTCTTTACATCTTACACATCCCCTTTAAAGGGGATGTCCCACGAAAAATATTCAGCATTTTTCAAACCAGCCCCTGGATCTGAATACTTTTGCAACTGCATGTAATTAAAGATTTAGCATAGCCACTGAGCTATTCACTAAAATGTATCTGTACAGCACCACCTGCTGTTTTTTTCTTCTTATTCCTCTGTCCACTTCACTGAGGTGGACGCACATGCTCAGTTTCATCCTTCAACTGCCTCCTGAGCTGTGATTGGGTGAGAGCTGCAGCAGAAAGGAAACGCCCCCTGAGCTGCCCGTTTGATATAAATCTAGCAGAGCAATGAATGGGGAGATCTCTGGATCCATGTGAGGTACAGGGCTGGTTCTAGAGATTGTCATGTACTTTATGAAGTCTGATTTTAATTTGTTTTTATTAATTGTGGGATAACCCCTTTAAGGCACTATAGTACCTACTATATGAGCCAGAATATTAAAATACATTTTTGATACTCCCTAAACTGTTTTTTTTTTCACCTTTCCCATGATGCTGACAGTCCTTTGCTATGTCGTTATATAAGTCACGTTGCCAGATGTCTTCCTTCCCTCTTGATGTAGGTGAAAATAAAGCCCGGTTTTGCTCTACCACCCGCGTCGGAGGCCACGGAACCAGTTTTTGGCCGTAACGATATGACCAATGATAAACTGGTGGAGAGGAAGAGGAGGGCACAGGAGGTGTATAAACATCAGCTGCAAGCCGCAGCGGAACGCAAGCGCCTCACCATACTGAACGACCTGGTGCAGCAGAGGAAGGAGGCGGACATGTTACAGCGCTCAAAAGAACTGTACGTTACATGGGCAGGAAGAGGTTAACACCATGGGGCAGGATTACTAAGACTGGCATTTCACACACCAGTTTTAGTAAAAAGACCGCTGGAGTAAGATGCGCCAAATGTATTAAGAGGCACAGGCCGTGCGCTAGAAATTCTGATGTATGCCAGCCATTAGTTGGGGTACGTATATACTCCATAGTACATGTGATGGGCCAGGGCTGACCACACCCCCTCATGCCAAGCCCCACCCATTTTTCCTCAACATCTGTATAAAGTCGCAAATTATTCCACCAATATGGCGTGCGCTGTAATTTGCTCCTTTTTTTTACGCCAGTATTTGGGAGTAAGACAATTAATACATGTGCCCCTGTGTGTAGTAAATTGTACAAAAATATTCAGATATTTGTAAAAATCTGCACAGGGCAGGGATTGTAGAGCGCTTTAACTACCCCAGAAACCAAGCCCCATGGACTAGAACTGGAAGTAGGGGTTTCTGTTGTATGTTAGAGGGTTATTCCCATCTTGGACATTGGGGGCACCTATACTTAGATTGGCGCCTACAAAGTGCCAGATGGTGCATGCACGGCCGACCTCTATTCATTCCTGTGAGAGCGCCACAAGGACCTGAATCAATGATCTATTCATTAAATCACTTACAGGAAAATGAAGGAATCACTATCTGTAGCTGTATCATGTACAGGCAGAGACAGCACAGTCTGTGCCTACATCAACAGGGTGAGACAGGGAGGCAGTACTATCTGTGCCTACATCAACAGGGAGAGACAAGGAGGCAGTACTATCTGTACCTACATCATTTACAGGGAGAGACAGGGAGGCAGTACTATCTGTACCTACATCATTTACAGGGAGAGACAGGGAGGCAGTACTATCTGTACCTACATTATTTATAGGAAGAGACAGGGAGGCAGCACTATCTGTACCTACATCATTAACAGGGAGACGGTACTATCTGTAGCTACATCATTTACAAGGAGGCAGTACTATCTGTACCTACATCATTTGCAGGGAAAGACAGGGAGACAGTACTATCTGTACCTACTTCATATACAGGGAGGCAGTACTATCTGTACCTACATCATTAACAGGGAGACGGTACTATATGTACCTACATAATTTACAGGGAGAGACAGGGAGGAAGTACTATCTGTACCTACATCATCTACAGGGAGAGACAGGGAGGCAGTACTATCTGTACCTACATCATTTACAGAGAGAGACAGGGAGGCAGTACTATCTGTACCTACATTGTTTACAGGTAGAGACAGGGAGGCAGTACTATCTGTAGCTACATCATTTACAGAGAAAGACAGGGAGGCAGTACTATCTGTACCTACATCATTTACAGGGAGAGACAGGGAGGCAGTACTATCTGTACCTACATCATTTACAGGGAGAGACAGGGAGGCAGTACTATCTGTACCTACATCATTTACAGAGAGAGACAGGGAGGCAGTACTATCTGTACCTATATCATTTACAGGGAGAGACAGGGAGGCAGTACTATCTGTACCTACATCATTTACAGAGAGAGACAGGGAGGCAGTACTATCTGTACCTACATCATTTACAGGGAGAGACAGGGAGACAGTACTATCTGTACCTACATCATTTACAGGGAAGTACTATCTGTACCTACATCATTTACAGGGAGAGACAGGGAGGCAGTACTATCTGTACCTATATGATTTAAAATTGTTAATAATGCAGAGAAGGCAAGAATAGTCAGGTACATTGGTGGCTTATAATATAGAAAAGTATTTTTCTTCTTTACATTTTTGATGTTTTTTGCATATTTGCTGCAGGTTTCTGTCAGATAGAGCAGCGCAGTTTGAGAAGATTTACAGATTACAGAAGACTTTACAGGAAGACTGGACAAGGAGCTCAGAAAAAAAGAGACAGAAGGAGCATAAAGAGGAACTCTACATACAGTAAGTCTGGTCACAGAATTGCCTCGTACTTTTAACTAACATAGATTGGGTCTCCTGTGTAATTGCCTCTCATTTTCTAATCCGCACTGGAACAGTAAAGGCTATGGACACCTTTGGGGGCAATTTTTTTTATTATTGCATTGTACTTATTTTGAGCTCAAAATCATTTTTTAAATTGGTCTTTGTTACAAATATGGAGCCCTTTTCTCTGTACACGGCTAAGATGCTCTAACAGCGTGATCTGAATTTTCACTCTGTTCCGTCAGCCAGCTAATCGGACGGCTCCTTATCTCTGACATTATAAACACTCATTATAGCTCAGTTCTTATCTTACTGATAAGAATGTGGCTTAAATAATTTTTCATGACCGCTGAGTAAATTAGAGATAAGGTTTATTAGATGACCAGCACAAAGTAAAAAAGTGCCATTTACACAGCTAGACAAAGAGTTAACCCTTTGTGACAGAATGCCTCAATATTTTTATTAAAGACTAATTGAAAAACTGATTTTAGCCCTAAATGAGTAAAATGCAATCATTTAAAAAAATTGCCTCCAAAGGTTTACATAGCCTTTAAGCATATATTCACATGCAGCAGATTTGTTGTGTGCCATCTGAATGTCACTTGTAGACATCCATGCATATGCTGCAGAAACAATCTCAATAAGATATGCTGAATGGATTTTTTCTGGGCATCTCCATCAGAGCCTTTCCCTTTTGTGATGAAGAATCTAACGCTGGTCACGCCCCCCAGACAAGCCTCCCTACTGTCACCAGCGATACTAGGGAGGCTCGTCCCAATCCTCGTCTGCCATTGGCTGCTCACTGGATGTTTTTCCTCCCTGCACGGGGAGAAGCAGCAGCGGCAGTACGAGGACAAGGAGCGGCGACCGAGGTAAGTATAAACAATTGTCCATCCTAAGGCCTCACGCACACGACTGTTGCAGTCCCATTCACTTCGAACGGGCCGCAAAAGATGCGGACAGCACTCTGGGCTGTCCGCATCCGTTGCTCCGTTCCGTGGCCCTGCAAAAAAAAAATAAATAAAAAAATGTAACATTTCCCATTCTTGTCCGTTTTGCTGACAAGAATAGGCATTTCTATTATGGGCGGCTCGTTCCGTTCCACAAATTGTGAAACGCACACAGGCCGCATCCGTGTTTTGCAGACCGCATAACGCGGCATGCTCATGTGCATGAGGCCTAAAGCTGTCATGTACAACTTCAGGGACCAAAGTTGGTGGTGGCCATTCTGAAACTCCTGCCGTAGTCAAAGTGGAGCTGGTCCCCCTCCCTGGCCCACACAGTGTAGTGTTCTCATGGGATCGCCACCAGGAAGTCCAAAAAATCTTTATCCGCCGGGCACACGGATAGGTGGGGGCCCTGTTACTGATTACTCTTGAGCCTCAGGCAGGGGCGGATTGGCCATAGACCTTACAGGGAAATTTCCTGGTGGGCCGATGCCCAGGGGGTCACCTGAGCCCTCCTGACAGCTGGCCTGTGCAATTTTTGTGGGGATGTATTTTGTGCTGCTGGCAGTATTATGTGTTGGACTGTGGTATTTAGCTCTGTTGGGGCGGTATAATGTGCCACAATATGGTATTACTGACCCTGCCTTCCATCAATTTGGACCCAACTACAAAATGGGGCCAATTTAAGTTCCCAGTCCACCCCTGGTCTTTGGTTGCACGTCTTCCTCTCGATGCCTCTGTGCAGTAACTTGCTCTTTCCTTCCCTCCAGGGCTGGGAGCGAGCTCCTTCTAGATCAGTTTGAGAAGTACCGCCGCTGCTTCCAGTGTAAGAGACGCACGTCCAACTGCGGAGAGACCAACGTGTGGTGCGAGTCCAGATACATCCCCGGGTCCCGGCTGATGGTTTGATAGCATCCTCCAGGAAACATGATTTATAGCTGTGCCCCACGCGGTGACGAGAGTCCACAGCCTCATTAGAGTTAATTACAAGACTTGAAATAAAAAAACAAAAACCCGTCCTACCTCCGTCTCTGGTTGCACCAGGAGTAAATACAATGAATTGGCGCTGCAGCGGCACTGATGCCATGCTGTACTGGCGGCAGATTAGTCCTTTCACTGAAAAATGGTGTGAAATCCAATTAGCAGCTTTGTGTCTTGTGTAGATGATAATAAAGGAGCGGTGACAACGCGCGCCATTTGTGTTTGCAATTTTTTGTGTCCACTTCCTCATTAACACAGGACTAATTAGTTTCCTGTTGTGTTAACAATGGCTCATGGAACTGAATTAACTAAAATTCTCTAAAAGTGGAGCCAGCGCTAGAACATTTTTACATGCCCAGCGGCGGGCATATAGCCTCACACTACACCCGCTTATACACAGTGGGGGTCATTTACTAAGACCCGCTTTATATACCAGTCTTAGATTCCCCCCTATGCTGCCATAAGATTCAGCTAATTTATGATTGGGCGTGCACCTTGTCATAAATTAGGCGCATCTATGGCAGTCCTTGCGCCTGGCGAAAAAACTATGCCAGCCCCTTTAGTAAATGACCCCCAGTCACTTTCTTGGTTCTGGCTTTATGCCATCTTCATCTGCAGACTGGATTCTTCACAGCATGGTTTCAACAATGTGCTAGAAACATTTCATAGAGGGTTTGTATGAGATTAGGAAAAACATGGCTCCCTCCCCCAAGGAACGGCCGTAGGCTGTGTCTGCCATTGTAGCTGACGTGAACAGGACTGGGCTGCACTGACCCCACAAAACGAAAGGCCAAAAGTGGCGCTGCTTCTGGAAGACAGCAGCCATGTTTTTCTAACCTGCATGATCAGCTTTAGGGCTCATGCACACGACCGTATGTATTTTGCAGTCCGCAAAAATACAGATGGCGTCCGTGTACATTCCGTATTTTGTGGAACAGAACGGCCGGCCCCTAATAGAACAGTCCTATCCTTGTCCGTAATGCGGATAATAATAGGACATGTTCTGGTTTTTTTCAGAACGAAAATACAGACATACAGAAATGGAATGCACATGGAGTAACTTCCGTTTTTTTTTTTTTTTCCGGACGTATTGAAATGATTGGTTCCGCATACGGTCCTCACAAAAAAAAAAAAAAAGACGGCACGGAAAGAAAATACGTTTGTGTGCATGAGCCCTTACAGGGGTGTTCTGGTTTCAACAAGTTATCCCATGTCTGCTGAATAGGGGGATGAATGTTAGATGGGTGGAGGTCCTAGTGCTGGAACTTCCACCGTTCATGAGAACGGAACGCTGGTTGAGGGTGCAGACCATTGCTCCATTCAGAGGCTATAGGATGTACTGGAGATAGCTGTACATCCCATAGATATAAATGGAGTGATGCACATGCAGGATCGGCATTCCATTCAAATGGGGGACACGGGTCCACTGTCTCGTGATGAATGTGGAAGCCACAGATCTACAGCACATGGACAATCTTTAATAAAGGGGTATTCTGGGTAGAACAAGCTGTCATCCGTTAGATCAGTGAGGGTTCAACCGCCGGGACTTCCATCAATCTAACAGTTATGTAGACAGGAGATAACTTATTGTAGCTGGAATACCCCTTTAAAGATGGACTGTGCGCTGCAGACCAGAGATGCTCTTCTATAGACCATCAAACTAAATTACGAAAACGAGTGGCTTTTAAATCTCCAGGAGATAAAGCCATTTCTTTTTTTTTTTGCTCTGGGGTTGTGCCTGTTTAGTGCATGCCCCAGAATACAGCTTTTCAACAACTTTATTTATACTTGCTTTTGATACAGCGCCCAGCAGGGGAAAAGACAGCTCAGTTACTAATTCTCTGTTCACATCTTTATCGTGGCTTGCATACAACAGAACACAGTAATAGGTGGAGAGAGGGCAGGGGCGGATTGGCCATAGACCTTACAGGGAAAATTCCCGGTGGGCCGATGCCCAGTCGGCCCTCTGAGCCCTCCTCACACCCGGCCCAGTGGAAGTTTTTGGGGATGTATTTTGTGCTGCTGTCAGTATTTTATGACTGTGGTATTTGGCTCTGCTGGGGTGGTATAATGTGCCACAATATGGTATTGGTGGCCCTGCCTTCCATCAATTTGGACCCGACTACAAAACGGGGCCACTTTTAGTATTTTCTTTCCAGGGCCACTTTAAGTTCCCAGTCCACCCCTGAGAGAGGGAGAAGCGATGGACCTTGTATAAGCCCTTTTCTTTTTTTTCAGTTAAAAGGGTTAAAGAATTAGAAATACATGGATCCTTTCTTCCAGAAACAGTGCCCCACCTGTTCATGGGTTGTGTCTGGTAATGCAGCTCACCTCTGTTGAAGTGAATAGGGCTAAGCTGCAATAACGCACACACCCTGTGAACAGTTGTGGCACTGTTGCTGGAGGAAAGCAGCCATGTATTTTTAATCCTGACTTTCTAAAATGTTCTTTATCCCTATATGTATAGGTCTGCAGAAGAGCAGAGTAGACCCCTTTGCATCGCTTGCCCCAAATAGGACCCCTATATACATATGTATGTGCCCCATTGGGGTGCATTTACACAACTGTATGTATTTTGTGATGCGCAAAATATAGATCAGGAAAAAAAACAGATGACGTCCATGTGGCGTTCGCATTGCATCCGTTTTTTGCGGACCCATTATAACCGTGCCTGTTCTTGTCCTCATAACAGAAAAGAATAGGACATGTTCTATCCGTATGCGATATGGACATAAGGATGCCGTATTTTGCAGCCCCATTGAAATGAATGGGTCCACACCCAATCCGCAAAAAATGCGGATCGGACGCGGACCAAAAATATGGTTGTGTGAGGCCTTAATCTGATCTGTAAAGTATACTATATCCTAAAGCATTAATCCACCCATGAGAATAACATTAAAACGCTAGATGGAAAGTATTTTCAGCAGGAATTTCCAGTTTATATAAAAGCATCGCAGAGGAACGAGCTGCTGTAAATGTAGCAGAGCTGAAGGGACATCGCGGCTGTAAGACACTGCACAGACACTGCACCATCTAAAAGAAGCAGGTTTATTTTAAAAGGAGTTACAAGTATAAAAGTTTCCCGGAGGACGGAGTATAATAGAAACATTCGGTCACATAGGAGGTCAGTGCGTAGACATGAAACCATCACAAGGACTAAGAATCCTGACATTTATATAAGGAGCTTAAGACTGGGGTCGCACGCTATAATTCTGCAAACATCAGGTTACGAACACCACGTATTTTACACCAATAGCAATCTATAGAGCTCATGGCGACCAAGGAACAAGGCTCACAGGTTTTTGCAGCTCCCATTGATTTCAATGGTGAGGTGGGGGCACAGAATCTCCCCATTAGATCTCCACATCAGTGTAGTCCCTGTGCTGGGCCCCTCCAATGACATGACACATAAGACCCTGTAATCACACGATGCACAAAGTAAAAATTTACAAGACATGGCTTCTAATTGGCAGCACAGAAGACGAGTAGAGGTACAATGTCGGGTAAAGTAGGCCATAGACTTAAGACTTACATCGGCACAAACCAGCCTAATGAGTACGGGGCCCAACAAACATCACGGATACCACAGGTTGGATTTTTACCCGTTTGATGCCTTTTATTTTTCCCCGCCTGAAGATAAGGGGTGACCAGATATGTCTGACAGCCACTTATCCTCGAAACGTATAGGCTAATGGAGAATTTGGGGGTAAAAAGCATGGGCTGACGCCTATTGACTATGGCTGCCTGTAGCTGTTGGCAGACATCTTAATGCTGCACTGTCCCACAAAGAACAGGAATTATTAACAGCCACCATGTTCAGATTAAAATAATCCCATTAAAAAAATATATAAAACCACAAATTGTGAGGGGAAATGGGTGACTAAAAACTTTAGGCCTCAGGGATAGAAGAGAGCAGGCAGAAAGAGGCCATGTTGCCCATAGCAACCAATCAGATTGCAGCTTTCTTGTCTCTAGCCTACACTGGGAGAATAAAAGCTGCACTCTGATTGGTTGCTACGGGCAACAAGGCTCTTCTCAGCCTAGTTTCTATGAATGAGGCCTGGTCTTTCACTTTACACATTTTCTGTCATATTAAATATATAATGCCCAAAGTCGTGTACACTTGATACATATGTGGGGAAACACCGAGACCCGTTTCAGTGGTTTTTGACCACCACAGACATATTGAGAGCTATTTTAGAAATGTGTCTCATAGCATGGGAGCGGACATTTTGTCGGCTACACCACTATGCAAAGAATGCAATAAATTCAATAACTGAGGGGGAAGATGGATGACAGCAAGGCAGTCAAATGATGGGTGTGATGGTATGAAGTAGCAGGCCATTATTTTGATTTTTTTCCCTCATCTACTGGTGCAGATTGAATAACCCAATCCGATATTTCCTAATGGAGAATATGAACAGGAATGTGTTGGAATAGCGTATTTGAAGGGCAGGTTCACTCATTAGAGAGCGGTGCAGCGGATTTTCCCACAATACGTACTGATGGCATATTGGATAGATAGGTCATCCATGTTTGATCAGTGGAGGTCCAACGACTGCGACCACCTAATGATACCTAGAATGAAAAGTGTTTGCATTTGCAACCCAGGCACAATCACTCTATGCTATGTTGTAATCCTTGACAAGGTGTCTGGTTGGTCATGGCACTGAATGCATCATGGCACCAGCATGTCAGGCTTCACTGGGGTTCCTAGTGGTCATTAGTCATGCACATTGTGTGTAAAAAGAAATATCACTGGCTTAGGCTAGGGCTACAGGGCGACTCTGGGCATGACACACCTATGTAGCTTTGCATCCCAAATAACAAAAGTGAGTCACGCTGTGACCCGAGAAATCAAGTAGGTTGGACCCCATTCAATTTCATTGGCCGTGCCATATACCTTATGGCCAAAGTCACCATGTAGACCTAGCCTTCAGGATAACTTGCTCAGCTAGGATTCTGGAGATCCTGCTCACTCCAAGGTTAGCAACCCTGGTCTGGAGATTAGGATATTTGGATCTTTACCCACCTTGTATGCCAACTTGGATGGTCTAGTAAGGCATTGAGCACTTGCTTCACTGAGCACGTGCTCAAAGATGGCTGATGCCTAACAAAATTGTTTTAAGATGGTGACAATTTGCATACAATGGTTAATGGACCATAGCTTCAAATCCCCAGACTAAGGCTGGTGCCCCTTAAGCCATGGTGGAACTTCATAGACACGTTACACAGCATAATGGATTCTCAATAAACCCGCTGATCAGGGGATGACTTGGTAAGGGTAAGCTTCTTGTACATTCATTGTATTCCAGGTGACGGTTCTTTCATGGTTTACGGATTATTTGATATGTTCTTGTTTCTTAGCATCCTCCCGGTGGAGTGTTTAACAGTGCGCCATTGCAATGACCATCAGAGGGTGCAGGCTACACGTCTTGTATCTGCATGGCGTTCTCCGGCCATTGGTAGTTTTCTATGGTGAAGGAGTCATATTCTGGGCTGTAGACCAAAGATCTCACAAACGCCTCCTTGTCCTGGGGTTCTGGATACCAGGAAGCCAAGTTATTCTTGTAGGCATAGTCGACAATCTAAGAACAAGGTGAGAACTATCGGTAAGAACAAGGTGTACTATAGACTGAGGAGCACAATCATAGGGTGAACATATTATGTAAGGAGCCGGGGATAAAAACTCTCGCCTAATGTGTGCTCCAGCCTTCACTTCACAGGAACATTGCATTGTGGGATATATTGCGTGGTTCATGTTCTATTGTGGCCATTGATTGATGTCTGAGCCCTTGCATTCTACAATATTATATAATATGGTGCCGGTTCAACAAGTACATGATACCACGCACAAGGGTGTTTTATATATTGAGTCTATTAAGTTTGTTTCAGACATTTTTATACTTTTAAAGATCTGTTGTCACATAGCTAACATACCTCACATTGCATTACTTTTATTTATTTTCAATTAGCTACCAGCTACTGATGCCCATACTTGACATGTGCTCTTATTTAAAACATAACTTTTATTCTTTATATTTTTTAATAATATTCAACCTAATTTGACCTATTTTAAAACTCTCAGTTCACTGCTGGATCCTGTTAGCTTCACTATATTAGTATTAGCCTTCCTGGCTTCTTAGTAAATCTCAGGGCTCTATCTGTCAGCTCCCTACTAGGGGCGATCTGTGCCTAATGATACTGCGCGCTCGTATCTGGCACCTAATAGTACTGCTGTTTAGCTAATAGGCCCTATTGGTGGTCCTGGAGTGTCTGTCTTAAAACATATTCCCACAACTGCCCCCCTGTCAAGTATGGGAATCAGTAGCTGGTAGCTAATTGAAAATAAATAAAAGTAAATATAGCCCTACATGTTCTCTGGTCTTGAGGAAGGAGTGCGTCACATTGCATTAGACTGAAGCAAGACTTTCCTATCATAATTGTATAATCAGAAAACGACACTAAACTCGAGTGTATGGAAGAAAACATTTTACATTAAAAAAACCCTGAACGCTTAGGGCCCATTCACACAATGGTGTTTTTGGTGCTGTTTTTCATGTGTTTTCCACACCAAAAACCACCTCTAAAAAGCCTCCTATTCATTTCAATGGGAGGCAGAACTTTTTTTTTCCACACTGAAAAAAAACATTGTGGGGAAAAAAGCAACCACCGCCAGGGAGCTTAGACGTTTACTCCATATTATGTTATTTTTATGAGTTCAATGTGTATGCAGTAAGCTCCTAAGCTCCCTCTAGTGGTGACCAAAGGCAGCCAGAATTTGATACTTCTACCCTTAGGCCCCATTCAGCAACCAATGACGCCATGCGCTCCCGTCCTCTGGGGCAGCACAGGCCGGGCTTTCACGGCCCGTATACGGCCGTGAAACACGGTCGTCTGAATGGGGCCTTAGTCTATGCACAGGATTTAGTGAAGGCAGATTTGTTGATGAGGATCCTAGCCCTGTGGGTGTTGCAATGGCAACTATATCATGTATCATCACATGAAATAAGAGGACTCAAGGACTTTAGATAAAATCATCTGACTGAAGAACCCTGACAGGACTGGAGACACTTACCTTGACAGCAATTTTGAAGGACACTTCCCTTATGGAACTTAGTGGAGGATACAATCTGCCCTCGGCTAGATTTTCTGCAGTCACATCTTCAGCAATAGCCTACAAGAAGATAGAATTAGTGGTGGATTCAGATAAATATTAGATAAAAGAGAAGTAGGTTAGAGGATCAGATTCTTTGTTTATGCCCTGTTGACCTGGGTTGGCTGCAAAATTCATAAAAAGACCTGTCAATAGCAGCTTGTTGACAGCTTCCAGGTATTTACACCATAAAGGCTAGATTTTTAACTGCCAACCATATAAACAACATTATTGAAAGGTAGGGCTTCCATTCAAGGGTAGCAATACGTACCTCTGCTGTGGTCAGGAAGATGTCCTCAGATATATGTCGGACGCCACATGCGATGATCCCCAGAGCCACGCCGGGAAAGACATAAGCGTTATTTCCTTGACCAGGGTAGAAGGTCTGACCATTTGGAAGAGTCACCTTGGAGAATGGACTTCCACTGGCAAAAATACCACGACCCTGGTGCATGGAAGATGACATTTGTGAGCATCCAGACTTTATCTTTTGTGGTTATTAACAGGTATGGGCAACCTAAAAACCTTATTGGCTACCATGAGGCCCCTTGGAGAGTGGATGCCCTTCCCATGGTAGTCTTAGATCCATTTTAATTAGTGGTGAGAACCTGTAGAGACATGTGATCTCTAGAGGTACTGCAAGATTAGCAAAGCGGAAAAGCCATCAGAAAGGACGAGAGTACCAGGACTTCCTATGGCTGGTATTTCTGAGTGTGCAAGTGTCAATCAGCTGCTGAAAGGGGCCTCATTTTTTATTATTGATATGGGGCAATTTTTCCTCCAAAATGATGCCTGTTACATGTGTGTATTGTTCAGTGTGACATCATGTTCACAGGTCACCTGACTGCATCTACCAGACCTAGAACCGATGGATGTGGTCACCTAGACACATAATCAGTGGCCAAATCAGCGGAATGGTCCATACCTCTGTCAGCTGATAGCACTGCTCTGCCGTACACTCTGCTTTGCTGGTCGGATTACTTAGTGCAAATATAATCGGTCGTTCATTGAAAGCAGCCATGTTTTTCAGTATCTTTTCTGTAAATGCCCCTCCGATAGCAGCAACACCTATGGAAAATAGAAGCCAGAAATTGCACCATCATTTCTCAAGGCATTTGGCTACCCACAAAGTTCTATTTCTTATGGGATGATTTAGTAATAACCTATTAGATCTTATCAATGACATGTCCTGCATGCACAATAGTAACGTAATTAAGTCATAGTCTTCAAGTGGACATCACATCTTCTGTGTAGGTGAAGGGTCATCAAAACCATCTCCTCAGGTAGTCCCAAGGGACCTCAGTCCAACAGTGTACTCTCAAGAACTGTCATTTGATGGTCCATATACGAATGATGAACCAACAAAACATGGACAGGAGGTGTCGTCATGTAGACACGGGAGGAGAGGGACTGAAACCATCAGGTCGATAACTTCAAGCAATCACAACAAAACAATGGAAGAGCGGGATAAGGGTAATACATCTCGTAGAGATCCTGTGGTGGTGTGAACCATCTCCAAGGTGGCATGTCGTGGCCCTCTCTATTCTACCTCAGCTTCTGATTTCAGTAAAGCATACCATTTCTGACCTCGGGACCATCAAATGACAGCTCCTTGTGTACACTGTCACACTGGGGCTCCTTGGATTAACCTCAAGAGATGATTCTGAGGACCCTCTATCTATACAAAACATGTGATGTCCATGTTTAATTAAGTAAGTGCATGGAGATTTTCTACCCACCTATAATTGATGTAGGCTTTAATATCTCCACAGCTTCTTCTAAAGTCTTCACTGGAGGGTGATCATGAGCAAACATCTCTTTTTCATGATTCAGGTTTCCTCGTCCCTTTAAAGAACAGGAAAAAAATCATCATGAATGGAGGTTAAGACGACCGGGAAGACGCCAACCATGGCTTTGAAGGAGAGGATACAGAAGTAGTAGAAGCTATTATCTACGAGAATCAATTATCAAAGGAAATGAATAGTTATGATGGGAAACTCCAAATGGCCTTCACTTTAGACTGGCACTTAGAGTGAAAATAATGAGCTAAAAAAAAACAAAAAACGGAATGAGCATCAAGAAGATGGATTGAGACAATCTTGAGAAATAATGAGAACTCTGAAGTCAGAAAACAGAACATCTAAGAGATGAAGTCCACTTAAAGGAATAATCCAGTCCACAGGATGTGATAAATGTTGGATCGGTGGAGGTTCAACCACCGGGCCATAGACAGGGTGCATGTTCAGACACCACTTCATTCAAACTCCTCCTAATGTGGGTCCCCCTTCTGGCAATCATTGAGGTTTCAGTGATCTGACATTCATCTCCAGGCTGGAATACCTGTTTAAAACACTTGATTTCAAGAGGACATTACTCCAGGAGATAACTGGAGGAACAATGTCTCCTCTGGAGTGGGACAAGAATCCCCTTCATGAAGGAAAGACATGTCAGTTGTCTCTAAAAGGTCCTACTGGGGCATACAGATGCCAGAGAGGGGTGTCCCCCACTAAGGACCGTTCTATGAGCAAGGCTAGGGAGCTACTAAATAAGTACTGTAGACCCAGGCTGTCCTGGTATTATGTGGTGGTCCACTCCTCTGAACGGCTAGAGCTACATTTACCACTACAGTCAGCTGAAGCATTCCTTGAAGAGAACCTGAATTGCCACAAATTCTCTGAGGACACTGCTGACGGTGGGGTTTCAGTGCAAATCTATCAATGATTAGTACCGGCCAGTGACAACCAGATCTGGATCTTAATCTGGTTATATCTAATAGGAAGAGTTATCAATCGAGAAAGAATGTAATAAAGAATAAGCAAAAATTTGTGCTTATGTGATCAAGCATTAGTTAAGTACTGTGCTTATGTGATCAAGCATTAGTGGAGTACTGTGCTTACGTGATCAAGCATTAGTGGAGTACTGTGCTTATGTGATCAAGAATTAGTGGAGTACTGTGCTTATGTGATCAAGAATTAGTGGAGTACTGTGCTTATGTGATCAAGAATTAGTGGAGTACTGTGCTTATGTGATCAAGAATTAGTGGAGTACTGTGCTTACGTGATCAAGAATTAGTGGAGTACTGTGCTTACGTGATCAAGAATTAGTGGAGTACTGTGCTTACGTGATCAAGAATTAGTGGAGTACTGTGCTTACGTGATCAAGAATTAGTGGAGTACTGTGCTTACGTGATCAAGAATTAGTGGAGTACTGTGCTTACGTGATCAAGCATTAGTGGAGTACTGTGCTTACGTGATCAAGCATTAGTGGAGTACTGTGCTTACATGATCAAGCATTAGTGGAGTACTGTGCTTATGTGATCAAGCATTAGTGGAGTACTGTGCTTACATTATGCAAACATTAATGGAGTACTGTGCTTACATGGTGCAAGCATTATTGCAGCACTGTGATTTTTTTTTTTTTATAAAGTGCTCCAAATCCCATAGATGTACAGTCATGGCCAAAAGTTTTGAGAATGATACAAATATTAATTTTTACAAAGTCTACTGCTTCAGTTTTTATAATGGCAATTTGCATATACTCCAGAATGTTATAAAGAGTGATCAGCTTAACAGCAATTACTTGCAAAGTCCATATTTGCCTAGAAAATGAACTTTATCCCCCAAAACACATTTCAACATCATTGCAGCCCTGCCTTAAAAGGACCAGCTAACATCGTTTCAGTGATTGCTCCATTAACACAGGTGTGGGTGTTGATGAGGACAGGGCTGGAGATCAATCTGTCATGATTAAGTAAGAATGACACCACTGGACACTTTAAAAGGAGGCTGGTGCTCGGCATCATTGTTTCTCTTCTGTTAACCATGGTTATCTCTAAAGAAACACGTGCAGTCATCATTGCACTGCACAAAAATGGCCTACCAGGGAAGAGTATCGCAGCTAGAAAGATTGCACAACAAGTCAACAATCTATCGCATCATCAAGAACTTCAAGGAGAGAGGTTCCATTGTTGCCAAAAAGGCTCCAGGGCGCCCAAGAAAGACCAGCAAGCGCCAGGACCGTCTCTTAAAAGTGTTTCAGCTGCAGGATCGGGCTACCAGCAGTGCAGAGCTTGCTCAGGAATGGCAGCAGGCAGGTGTGAGTGCATCTGCACGCACTGTGAGGCGGACACTCTTGGAGCAAGGCCTGGTCTCAAGGAGGGCAGCAAAGAAGTCACTTCTCTCCAGAAAAAACATCAGGGACAGACTGATATTCTGCAAAAGGTACAGGGAGTGGACTGCTGAGGACTGGGGTAAAGTCATTTTCTCTGATGAATCCCCTTTTCAATTGTTTGGGACATCTGGAAAACAGCTTATTCGGAGAAGACGAGGTGAGCGCTACCACCAGTCTTGTCTCATGCCAACTGTAAAGCATCCTGAAACCATTCATGTGTGGGGTTGCTTCTCAGCCAAGGGAATCGGCTCTCTCACAGTCTTGCCTAAAAACACAGCCATGAATAAAGAATGGTACCAGAATGTCCTCCGAGAGCAACTTCTCCCAACCGTCCAAGAACAGTTTGGCGATCAACAATGCCTTTTCCAGCATGATGGAGCACCTTGCCATAAAGCAAAGGTGATAACTAAATGGCTCAGGGAACAAAACATAGAGATTTTGGGTCCATGGCCTGGAAACTCTCCAGATCTTAATCCCATTGAGAACTTGTGGTCAATCATCAAGAGACGGGTGGACAAACAAAAACCTACAAATTCTGACAAAATGCAAGCATTGATTGTGCAAGAATGGACTGCTATCAGTCAGGATTTGGTCCAGAAGTTGATTGAGAGCATGCCAGGGAGAATTGCAGAGGTCCTGAAGAAGAAGGGTCAACACTGCAAATATTGACTTGCTGCATTAACTCATTCTAACTGTCAATATAAGCTTTTGTTACTCATAATATGATTGCAATTATATTTCTGTATGTGATAAAAACATCTGACAAACACACATAAAAACCAGAGGGCAGCAGATCATGTGAAAATAGAAGATTTGTGTCATTCTCAAAACTTTTGGCCATGACTATAAAAGAAAACATACTGACTGCCTGCAGCCACCACTAGGGTGAGTTTCATGGGAGTGTGTCGCCATAACAATTCATCACCTCTCCATAAGAGAGGTGGCAAGTGTCCCCAATGATCAGAAGAATGTGAATTGTGCAGTAGTCACACATGAGCGCTGCAGCTCCATTCATCTTTACGGGACTGCCAGATACTGACTGGAGGTATGGAGGTATGCTCAGGGACATACCCCCACCAAAGCTGGCCATAGAAGTAAATAGATAAAGAAGTGCACATGCACACCACTCCACAACGGGACCTCTGCTCTCCAGCCACTCCCCAATGGGATCTCTGATCTCCAGGCACTCCCCAACGGGACCTCTGATCTCCAGCCACTCCACAACGGGACCTCTGCTCTCCAGCCACTCCCCAACGGGACCTCTGGTCTCCAGCCACTCCCCAACGGGACCTCTGGTCTCCAGCCACTCCCCAACGGGACCTCTGGTCTCCAGCCACTCCCCAACGGGACCTCTGGTCTCCAGCCACTCCACAACGGGACCTCTGGTCTCCAGCCACTCCACAACGGGACCTCTGGTCTCCAGCCACTCCACAACGGGACCTCTGGTCTCCAGCCACTCCACAACGGGACCTCTGGTCTCCAGCCACTCCACAACGGGACCTCTGATCTCCAGCCACTCCCCAACGGGACCTCTGATCTCCAGCCACTCCACAACAGATACTATGCTCTCCAGCCACTCCACAACGGATACTATGCTCTCCAGCCACTCCACAATGGGACCTCTGCTCTCCAGCCACTCCACAACAGGGCCTCTGGTCTCCAGCCACTCCACAATGGGACCTCTGGTCTCCAGCCACTCCCCAACGGGACCTCTGGTCTCCAGCCACTCCCCAACGGGACCCTGATCTCCAGCCACTCCCCAACGGGACCTCTGATCTCCAGCCACTCCCCAACGGGACCTCTGCTCTCAAGCCACTGACTCCCCAACAGGACCTCTGATCTCCAGTCACTCCCCAACGGGACCTCTGCTCTCAAGCCACTGACTCCCCAACAGGACCTCTGATCTCCAGTCACTCCCCAACGGGACCTCTGCTCTCCAGCCACTCCACAACGGGACCTCTGATCTCCAGCCACTCCACAACAGGACCTCTGGTCTCCAGCCACTCCCCAACGGGACCCCTGATCTCCAGCCACTCCCCAACGGGACCTCTGATCTCCAGCCACTCCCCAAACGGGACTTCTGCTCTCCAGCCACTGACTCCCCAATGGGACCTCTGATCTCCAGTCACTCCCCAATAGGACCTCTGCTCTCCAGCCACTCTCCAATGGGTTCTCTGCTCTCCAGCCACTCCCCAACAGGACCTCTGCTCTCCAGTCACTCTCCAACGGGAACTCTGCTCTCCAGCCACTCTCCAATGGGATATCTGCTCTATAGCCACTCTCCAATGGAATCTCTGCTCTCCAGCCACTCCCCAACGGGACCTCTGCTCTCCAGTCACTTTCCTACGAGACCTCTGTTCTCCACATAAGTGAAGGTCCCCGAGGTGGGATCCACATTTGTCGGATATTTCAGGCATGCCATAAGCTAGGAATACCCATTTAACTTCATGTAGTAGCAGTAGGAACTAATGAGCAGTGAACACGACCACAGATGTTGCAGATTTTTCTTGTGGTCTCAAAATTGTTGTTCAGTGGTATTTTTATTGAGCTTGTATCCATCTGTTGTGTACAGTGAATGGTACTGAAGCTTTTACAGTCCAGCGCAGCTGCCGACACTAATGTTTTGATTTTATTAGAATTATTTACTGCCCACAACATGATAAAACCAAACGGCCCCAGACATTATCCAGGACCGGGAACGAAAATATGGTTTTCTTTATTTCCTGGCAGGAAAGCCACTTAACTGTGAGAGCCAGCACACAGCAAATATGAGCAATTATCCTCGGATTCCAGCCAGTCCATGCCAGGCTGCGCAGTAAAATCTAACAGGGCTTTTCTATACCTCGATAAGGACTAAGCCGTTTTTGGCCTTTACGACCGACTTTGTGTTTTCGCATCCAAGCATTCCGATGCTTCTTTTTGTATTTTTAGGTTGACCTTTTTCTGATGCATGACATTACTTCATGATGCACCACGAGTGTTAATGGAGGAAAGTGCAGTTTTTCCAGAGGAACATGTATCAGGAAAAGTGACGTAGTTGCCCATAGCAACCATAAGGTAGCATTTTCTATTTTTAGAGATGGCCTGGTTGTTAGTGACAACTGCTCGTCTCTTCCTTTTTTTTGGATAAATCTCTGTCATGGCGTCTGGTCGAAAAGACTACATGGTAAACGTCCCTAGATCGTTTGACTAACTTTAAGGCATGGTCGCACCTACCATGAGGCAAGATGAGCATCTCACATAAGGCAGCTGCTGAAGTGTCTCTAAGGGGAAGGTGACGGGGATCACAGCTCTGTGTTTGCTGTGGTGCTGCTCCTGCTCTGCTAAATTGCAGGAGCAGTGTAAAAGACAACACTCCTGCCAAAGGCGTTGCTAAACCGAGGATATTTTGCCCTGGACCCCGAACATAGTGTCCATAGTGCGCATACAACCATCACCGTCCTCAGGACCGTTAAATAGTTAGGTGAGGCATCTGCTTCTGTCCCGCCGCTCTCTCTTGTAGGCCACTAGGCTTGAAGCCTATGAGGTAAAAGAACGATGCAGGAGGCTGCAAAGAGTTGACGTCATGGTGACTGCCTATTCCAAGTCGCAGGGGCCACAATGATGTCATTGCAACTGCCTGCGCTGGGATGCAGGCAACTCAGGCCATGGAAGAGATTGGATTTGCCTCTACTACTGGAGAAATTCTAAGGGGGCATTATAACTACTGGGGGCACTACAGGGAGGCATTATATGTACTGGGGGCACTACAGGGAGGCATTATATGTACTGGGGGCACTACAGGGAGGCATTATATGTACTGGGGGCACTACAGGGAGGCATTATATGTACTGGGGGCACTACAGGGAAGCATTATAAATACTTGGGGCACTACAGGGAGGCATTATTATATACTGGGGGCACTTAAAGGAGGCATTATAAATACTGCGAGCACTACAGTGGGACATTATAACTACTTAGGGCACTAGACGGCAGCATTATAATTACTTGGGCTTTATAGGGGTACCTTATAGAGAGGTTACTTATTACTGGTGGTACCATAGCAGTGCCTTATTATTTCTGAGGCATTATTGGGTTTCGTTTCTACTGGGGGTGCCTTGGGAGCATTATCACTACTGGATCATTATTACTACTGGGGTACCCTTGGGTGGCATTATAATAATTGGACACAATATGGAGAACACTACTAATGGGGCGCTCTAAAGGAGGATTATCACTATAGGAGCACATTACAGGATTGCTATTACCAAACAGACAACTCTGGGGGACTACTATTACTATAGGGGGCTTTGTATGGCATTTCAGCAATACAGTACTGGATAACCCAGCGTGTACAGTATTGGGGGTAGCAACAGGATGACAATGTTGGGGCACCGGGAAGGGAATGATGATGGAAAAGTGAAGAACCTAAGATGCCTTTGAGTCAAACTCTGCAGTGGTGAGATATGGCTGCAAGAAGTCGTCGCCATCTGGCCCTTTGTCAAACTCATTCAGACCTTACGCGTTTCAATTTTCCTACTTCTAACACATCAACTTCACGAACTGACTGTTTGCTTGCTGCTTGATATATCCCCGCCCCTCCTCGAAGGGCACTATTGTCACTTGGATGGACGTTAATGCTGCCTTTCCTATAAAATATCTTGTCAGCCCCAATTTTTCCAGGCAATCAGCTGACACTGAACCACGACCATCAGCTTCTCGTCAACCAGACTTCATTATCTAAAATCCGCGACATGTGAACGCAGCCTGGAGTAATGAATAAGACTGTGAGAATTACCCTATAAAGTCTTCACATTGGAGAATGTTCAAGCGGCGCTGAAATTTTGCCAGCGGCCGCATTGTTTTCTTGCTGGTTTCTGGCTCCCATTCATTTCAATGGGAGGCAACACTAAGGATCATGGAGTAGCAGCTTAAGGGTCCATTCACACATTCGTATGAATGGGTCCGTGGGCCGTAGATCTATTCTGTGGCCCCGCAAAAAAGACGAACAAGAAAATGCGGAACGCACATGGCCGGTGTCCATCTTTTGCAGATCCGGAAAAAATATGGATGACGTCCACGTGCATTCCGTATTTTGCGGAAAGGAACAGCCCCTAATATCCTTGTCCGTAATGTGGACAATAATAGGATATCTTCTATTTTTCGGACATACGGAAACAGAATGCAGACTGAGTTTTTTTTGCGGACCCATTGAAATGAATGGTTGCACATACGGTCCGCAAAAAAAACCCGGAACGGACACGAAAAGAAAATACGTTTATGTGCATGAGCCCTAAAGCCATGGCGAGAAGGGACATGCCTATCTCGGCACGACTATAACTTTAAACTGACGCTCTGCGATCGTCAGCGCTGCCTCCCACTGAAATAAATGGGAGGCAGAAATGACGAGGCCGCCGGCGGGATTTCAGCAAAATTTCAACACAGTGGTCTGTGACGGAATTCTGTAGAAAATAATGCCATGTGAACGGCCCATGCGATGTACTGGTATTAGTGCCAGAGTCCTTGTGATCAGGACATCTACTAAGAAGGTTAGGTCTACTCTAGATTACAATTTACCTTACGTCACACAGCGGGCTGCGCGCCTCAACAAGCAACGCCCTTGAGAAAGAGACAAAAGCTATTAAAACCTTTCTGGATTCTCTCTTTGAATCAAACTACTAAATTCTGGGTGCAGGAAGCAGTAACATATCACAGCTTAGAACTGAGCTTCATCCATGGCTGGGCCGCGGGAGCTTCTTGCTTTATCTTCCAACTATAGCGCTGAAGCAACACATACATTCTCATCGGACGTCAATGTCATATCGCCACAGTGTGCCATCAGTGAAGGTCCAGCTGCTGGGACTCGGGACCACACTGATCTTAAGAATGAAGGAGTTACATATCTTTACAGCTCTTATATTATAGAAGTTATATTTTTATACATAGAGGGCAGTATTATACTAGTTATATTCTTGTACATAGGAGCAGTATTATAGTAGTTATATTCTTATACACAGGAGGCAGTATTATAGTAGTTATATACTTGTACGTAGGAGCAGTAATATAGTAGTTATATTCTTGTACATAGGAGCAGTATTATAGTAGTTATATTCTTGTACATAGGAGCAGTATTATAGTAGTTATATTCTTGTACATGGGAGCAGTATTATAGTAGTTATATTCTTGTACATAGGAGCAGTATTATACTAGTTATATTCTTGTACATAGGAGGCAGTATTATAGTAGTTATATTCTTGTACATAGGAGGCAGTATTATAGTAGTAATATTCTTGTACATAGGAGGCAGTATTATAGTAGTTATATTCTTGTACATAGCAGCAGTATTATAGTAGTTATATACTTGTACGTAGGAGCAGTAATATAGTAGTTATATTCTTGTACATAGGAGCAGTATTATAGTAGTTATATTCTTGTACATAGGAGCAGTATTATAGTAGTTATATTCTTGTACATGGGAGCAGTATTATAGTAGTTATATTCTTGTACATAGGAGCAGTATTATACTAGTTATATTCTTGTACATAGGAGGCAGTATTATAGTAGTTATATTCTTGTACATAGGAGGCAGTATTATAGTAGTAATATTCTTGTACATAGGAGGCAGTTTATAAGTAGTTATATTCTTGTACATAGGAGCAGTATTATACTAGTTATATTCTTGTACATAGGAGGCAGTATTATAGTAGTTATATTCTTGTACATAGGAGGCAGTATTATAGTAGTAATATTCTTGTACATAGGAGGCAGTATTATAGTAGTTATATTCTTGTACATAGGAGGCAGTATTATAGTAGATATATTCCTGTACATAGGAGCAGTATTATAGTAGTTATATTCTTGTACATGGGAGACAGTATTATAGTAGTTATATTCTTGTACATAGGAGCAGTATTATAGTAGTTATATTCTTGCACATAGGAGGCAGTATTATAGTAGTTATATTCTTGTACATAGGAGGCAGTATTATAGTAGATATATTCCTGTAGATAGGAGCAGTATTATAGTAGTTATATTCTTGCACATAGGAGCAGTATTATAGTAGTTATATTCTTGTACATAGGAGCAGTATTATAGTAGTTATTTTCTTGTACATAGGAGCAGTATTATAGTAGTTATATTCTTGTACATATGGGGGCAGTATTATAGTAGTTATATTCTTGTACATAGGAGCAGTATTATAGTAGTTATATTCTTGTACATAGGAGGCAGTATTATAGTAGTTATTTTCTTGTACATAGGAGCAGTATTATAGTAGTTATATTCTTGTACATAGGAGCAGTATTATAGTAGATATATTCTTGTACATAGGAGCAGTATTATAGCAGTTATATTCTTGTATATAGGAGCAGTATTATAGCAGTTATATTCTTGTATATAGGAGCAGTATTATAGTAGCTATATTCTTGTACATAGTAGCAGTATTATAGTAGTTATATTCTTGTACATAGGAGCAGTATTATAGTAGTTATTTTCCTGTACATAGGAGCAGTATTATAGCAGTTATATTCTTGTATATAGGAGCAGTATTATATTAGTTATATTCCTGTACATAGGAGCAGTATTATAGTAGTTATATTCTTGTACACAGGAGGCAGTATTATAGTAGTTATATTCTTGTATATACGAGACAGTATTATAGTAGTTATATTCTTGTATATACGAGACAGTATTATAGTAGTTATATTCCTGTACATAGGAGACAGTATTATAGTAGTTATATTCTTGTACATAGGAGCAGTATTATAGCAGTTATATTCTTGTATATAGGAGCAGTATTATAGTAGTTATATTCTTGTACATAGGAGCAGTATTATAGTAGTTATATTCTTGTACATAGGAGCAGTATTATAGTAGTTATATTCTTGTACATAGGAGCAGTATTATAGTAGTTATTTTCCTGTACATAGGAGCAGTATTATAGCAGTTATATTCTTGTATATAGGAGCAGTATTATAGTAGTTATATTCCTGTACATAGGAGCAGTATTATAGTAGTTATATTCCTGTACATAGGGGCAGTATTTTTGTAGTTATATTTTTGTATATTTGAACAGTATTATAGTAGTTGTATTCTTGCACATAGGAGGTAGTATTATAGTAGTTATATGCTTGTACATAGGAGGCAGTATTTTAGTAGTTATATTCTTGTACATAGGAGCAGTATTATAGTAGTTATATTCTTGTACATAGGAGCAGTATTATAGTAGTTATATTCTTGTACATATGGGCAGTATTCTTGTAGTTATATTCTTGCATATTTGAACAGTATTATTGTAATTATATTCTTGTATATAGAAGCAGTATTTTAGTAGTTATATTCTTGTACATAGGAGGCAGTATTATAGTATTGCAAAGAAAAAGGGGGTCAGTCAGCACATCCCAATATTCATGTACACAGGGGCTGTATTATAGTAGTTCTTCTCCACAGAGGGCCTTGGCTGTTTTCTTCATGGTGCCTGTAGATCATTATTTGATAACCTTGTCAGATCATGTACAATTATGTAAGAATAGATCCACTCACCTTCACTATAAGTCCCTTTGAGTCAACCATCCAGATTTTCTTAACGGCCTCTTCTCTAGGAATGCCTTCTTTCTCCATAGCCATTATGATGAGAAGTGCTATTCCCATGGCAGCCTGAGGGATACAGATAATATTATGATGCACATACACAATCTAAGAGACCACTTATCTATTAATTTGACTCTTCAGTCAGGGCCGGACTGGCCGTCTTGCACTTCTGGCTAATGCCAGAAGGGCTGCTGTCTTCCGTGGGCCGGTCCCGTCCCCCCTTGCAAGGCCGCACTGCCAATTAGCCAGGTGCGGCACGGCCCTGCGCACAGATGGGGGCGGCGGTGGGGCAGAGGGAGATGAACGCTTCCACAATGGAAGTCATCTGTATCTCCGTCCTCAGGACGGTGATACAGATGCCTGTATTGTACTGCGGGGCAGGGGAGGGAGAGGCGTCTTCCCTGCCCGTTCCTATGATAGGCTGCAGGCACTAGGCGATGACGTCATCGTGCCGCCTGAGCCGTACTGTGCGGGACACAGGCCGGAAGAGGCCTGCATCGCATCGCTGCCATCACCATGAAGGTAAGTTAATTGTTAAGTGTTAATTTTTTTTTATAGTGGCACATGGGGGCATTTTACTGGCACTGGGGGCATTTTTAATGGCATGGGGCATTTTTACTGGCACAATGGGGCACTGGGGGCATTTTTACTGGCACTGGGGGCATTTTTACTGGCAATGGGGGGCATTTTTACTGGCACATGGGGCACTGGGGCATTTTTACTGGCACTGGGGGCATTTCTTACTGGCACTGGGGGCATTTATTTATGGCATGGGGGCACTGGGGGCATTTTTAACTGGCACTGGGGCATTTATAACTGGCACCTGGGGGCATTTTAACTGGCACTGGGGGCATTACTAACAGGCACTGGGGCATTACTACAGGCACTGGGGGCACTGGGGGCATTTTTACTGGCACTCGGGGCATTTTTCTGGCACATGGGGGCACTGGGGGCATTTCTTAACTGGCACCTGGGGGCATTTTTACTGGCACTGGGGCATTTTTTCTGGCACATGGAGCACTGGGGGGGCATTTCTTACTGGCACATGATTTTGGGGGGAACTTCCTGCGCATAATTGGGGCATTTCTTACTGGCACATAATTTGGGGGGCATCTATGGGTGGGAGCACTTACTGGCACATTATTGGGGTGAAATTTTGGGTGCACTCCTTACTGGCACATTGGAAGCATTATTACTTCTGGGGCACAGTGGGGACATTAGTACTGTTGGGAGCACTATTACTAACAAGTGCACTCTGGCAGAGAATTATTAGTTGGGACTTTGGGGGCACTATTACTGTGGGGGTCACTATTACTGTGGGGGTCACTATTACTGTGGGGGGTCACTATTACTGTGGGGGTCACTATTACTGTGGGGGTCACTATTACTGTGGGGGGCACCCCGGCACAGTATCAGCGCAGTTATTTCTGGGGGACGTTATGTTCACACTATTACTGTCGGGGGCACTATTTGCTGGGCGCAGTTATTTTAGGACACTGTGTGCCAATAATTATTGAAGGGCACTATCTGTGTGGTACTAGTGGCACAGTACTGGGGTGGTAGGATGATTTGTCCAGAAGACGGGAGGATGATGGAAAAAGTAGTAAAACTAAGATTCTTTTTCTGTCAAACTGCAGAGATGAAGAAATGGCTGAAAAAATGGCATCTGGTCTGAAAGGAGAAGATGAGGAAAGAGAAGATCTACATGAGAGGAGACGTCACTGGATGTAAGAGGTATGAGGCGCTGTATTATACTGGATGTAAGAGGTATGAGGCGCTGTATTATACTGGATGTAAGAGGTATGAGGCGCTGTATTATACTGGATGTAAGAGGTATGAGGGCGCTGTATTATACTGGATGTAAAGAGGTATGGGCGCTGTATTATACTGGATGTAAGAGGTATGGGGCGCTGTATTATACTGGATGTAAGAGGTATGGGCGCTGTATTATACTGGATGTAAGAGGTATGAGGCGCTGTATTATACTGGATGTAAGAGGTATGGGGCGCTGTATTATACTGGATGTAAGAGGTATGGGGCGCTGTATTATACTGGATGTAAGAGGTATGGGGCGCTGTATTATACTGGATGTAAGAGGTATGGGCGCTGTAATTATACTGGATGTAAGAGGTATGGGGCGCTGTATTATATACTGGATGTAAGAGGTATGAGGCGCTGTATTTATACTGGATGTAAGAGGTATGGGGCGCTGTATTATACTGGATGTAAGAGGTATGGGGCGCTGTATTATACTGGATGTAAGAGGTATGAGGCGCTGTATTATACTGGATGTAAGAGGTATGGGGCGCTGTATTATACTGGATGTAAGAGGTATGGGGCGCTGTATTATACTGGATGTAAGAGGTATGGGGCGCTGTATTAT